>JBAMNC010001039.1:0-362500 GCA_037902135.1 Cetoscarus ocellatus
ACAGACATTTTAGTAACCTGATGCCAGCAGGTGACCTGTAGGAACTTTGTCTGTGTGAGTGGATTTGTTTTGTGAAAAGTTAATGTCGCTGAATCTCCTTGTTTGTTGGTTTAAACTGCCACCCTTGATAACACATGACTGTCCCTCCAGGTTCACCTGCAGACCCAGCAGGAGGTGAAGAAGAGGATGGTGGGGATGGCCATTCATGTGGTGAGGAACGATGGCGTGCTGGCTCTTTATAACGGACTCTCTGCCTCCCTCTGCAGACAGGTATGTGCATCTGTGAGGACAAGTTGAAGACAGTGTGAATGAAAGGTTTTAGAAACGTAACAAAAAAGAAAATCAGAAGACAGATTAAGCTCCTGTGAAACAGAAAATGGCATCAGAATGAGGCTTACCTTAGGTCAGTCTCATTGTTTCAGTGTTAAAACAGATAGAAGCTCAAAATCGACCCCACAATCACATCTTGATAGATTTTTTGGAACGAGGGTCACAGAAGGCTCCTCTCGGTGGAAAAACTGTAAATAATATTTAACATGTGAAGCCATGCTTGACTAATCTCTTCTCTCTCCTCAGATGTCCTATTCTCTCACTAGGTTTGCGATCTATGAGACGGTGAGGGACATGCTGGGCAGTCAAAGCCAGGGCCCCATGCCTTTTTACCAGAAGGTCATGTTGGGAGCATTTGGAGGTGAGCACACACCCAAACACAGTCATGCCAAATATTCTGCCCCCTTCCTCTCACATACATGTGAGCAGGCCTGAATGGGAAGAATGATCGTGCAGTGGTTCCCAACTGTGACATACTCTGTTGTGAATTTTAGCCAAACTGAGTCTTTCTTATTTGAAACAATTTAAAGTGTTTATTAATTGATTTTTTTGTAAACCCACACACTGCAGCCCCCCAACAGCCACTGTGTCACACTCAACTACCAAAGAGACAAAGTGTAGTGACACTTTCTTTGAAGACTTCACAAAGTCACTTGTTACTTCTGTGATTCAACATTATTAACCAATTCTGGTGAAGTTTAGAGTCAGTTCTCTGAACTTTACGATCGCCAGCACCCCCCAGTGGTGAAACACACTGCTTACATAAAGAGTGGTAGAGAAACGTTTTCTCACACTCCATGCATTTTTGATATATTGCATTAAGAATCAGTCTTAAGTCTCCAACTGACATTTCTTTTAGTACAATCACAGACAAAATACTAAACAAATCATAAAAAGCCTTTAAAAACTTAAAGTTGATTGATTTCATAGAAACATGTGAGGAGTTTTGAGTATTGCACATTTGGTAACACTGATCAACTAATGACTAAAGTCATGCTTTTTGTTGAAGATGAACTTTGTGTCTATATACAGCAGCATGTTTGAAAGTTCCTTAGGGACTAAAATGGTTAAAACAAGGACCGTTAAGCAGGAAACACGCCTGAAGATCCAGATTCTCAGCCAGGACAAGAACAACATGAGCACTATATCCAGGTCCCAGAGTGTCCAGCTCAATCCCCCGACATAAACCCCATTGAAAATCTGAGGTGGATCATCAAAAAGTCTGTTTCAAAGCTTAAACCAAAGAATTTGGAATAATTAAAGGAAGTCCTTCAAGAAGAATGGGACAAGGTTCCCCCTCAACAGTATGAAAGGCTCCTCGGGAACATGCCAGGATTGGAGCTCTACTGCTGCTAATGGCAGAAATACTAAATATTAATCTAAAGATGTGATAGTTTATTTATTTTTGGTTCAATTTTGAACATGTCCTCTGTTATTTGTTGACTTTGGTACTGACAATATTGAGATCTGACATGTTGAAACTATCAAGCAATTTACTTTTCCTATTTTTTTCTTGTTAAAAATAAAAAAAAATCATTTACATTTGTTTTGTTTTTTGTTGAAGTACAACAAAGTTTTTTCTTCGAACATTTCATTATAGTATTTGAGATGATGCAAAATTTTAAGGGTGTCAAATAACTTTTTTGCTCGACTGTATCTCTGGCACCATATAGAGCGGTGCAGGGCTAGTGTGTTTTTGTAGGCCATCGTGGATGTTAGCATCCAACTTGTTCCCTCGACTAAAAGCCTCTGTGACTATTGCTGTGTTTTGGATCACTGCTGATAATAAGCTCTGTGAGGAAAAATATGAAACTTACATGTTCTGTTCTTTGTGATCATCTTAACAAAACAAACCCACTTTTCCTGATTGTTTTAAGCTGAACAGTACTCGGCAAGAGTGAAAAGCCATCAGTGAGCTACTATTGAACTGCAACATGGGGTTCAACTTTGAAGCAACGAAAGTGACCATGAAACCTCTCTGAGGCAAAAAAAAGTCTGATTGAATAATTGTGAATATAATGATATATTTTGTTATGAGTCTCAGCATAGTTTTGTTACTTTTTTTCATTATAGCAAGGCTTAAGGAATCATATTCAGAAGTAAATGTTTGTTCATAAAAAACCTGTATGGGATTTTTATAAAGTGAGATCTAAATTCTGTTTTGTATTTTGATTTTATTTTTCTGGTTATACAACCCTAAATACATGAATTTGGCATTAATACATCATAAATATTCTGAAAGCCCAAGTTGCTGTCAAGAAAAGACGTCTTTAGCATGATTGTGTTTGACATGGTTGACAGTTTACAAATATTTTTACAAAAAAAGTCCAAATAGTCCAAAAATAACAATGAGATAATGCAGTATCATTCATAAATGATGACACATTTGTTCATGGGTGACTCTGCTGAACTGTCTCTGACTGTCACTGAATATTTATTGCTGACTATAAGCCTTGGCAGCTGTAAACTGAAGTGCCTGTTTGGTATGAATTAAGTTGTCTGAATATGAATCTAAATCTGGACTAATTTGAACAAAACTACTTTAAAATCAAGGAGAATGACAGAAATCAGCATTATAAAGATCGTTTCAGCACTTCACTGGTTTGAGATTAATGTGTTTGGCCTGTATTTGAACTTTATACTTTGAACCATGACCCATTTATTAATAATGGGGAGAGATTATGATCATTATTGTACCCAGGGACCTTTTAGTACTTTGGCCTCACATTTTGGCCCCTGTCCATCATAACATGGAGTCTATCATATGCTATCTTGCATATTCATACAGGATTGTGTGCTAACAAGGTTTCTGTGTGTGTGCAGGCTTTACTGGCGGCTTCGTTGGGACACCTGCAGATATGGTGAACGTGAGGTAACATGTTACAGTGATTCAGATATTCTTTAGCAGTAGCTGGAAAAACACACATCTCCATTACATGAGTCAAAGAACATACTCTAAGTCAGATATTACAATCCGAGGAAAATATGTTCAGATAGATTTAGTGGTTTGATATTATCAGAGCCATACCAGAAAAGTTGATTATTGGCAGATGTGAAGATTTCTGACAGAATATCAGCCATACATATTGGCCACACTTTCCTTTTTATTAGGTACACAATTCATTTTCCTTAACAAACTTTGGTACATTTTTCTGCTCTGTTTTGGTCTCCAGGATGCAGAATGACATGAAAATGCCGCCAGAGTTGAGGAGAAAGTAAGAGCTATAATGAAATCCCCTCAAAATGTTCATTTCAGACATTCCTAATATATATAATCAAACCCTGGATGTCTCATCTCCTTTTAGCTACAAACATGCTCTGGATGGGCTCTACAGAGTCTTTAGAGAAGGTAAATATAAAACAGTGTTATACATGTTACATTATAAGCTTGTTTTCTGAATGAATCCTGACTGCTGTGTTCTGTCCCGTCCTGCAGAGGGTGTGAGGAAACTGTTCTCAGGAGCCACCATGGCCTCCAGCAGGGGAGCGCTGGTCACTGTTGGACAGGTGAGCGACTCGTACTTAAAATTAAGAAGAACAATCGTGGTTATTTTTCCTCTTTATTGTGATCAAGATTTTTTTTTGCAGGTTTTTCTTTTTCACAGCATAAACAATATCCCGATCTCATTCTCCCAAACCATCACTTATCATCATACAGTCTGTCTTACTTGAAACAATGGGAATACTCCATTTTATGAATTATAATATTGTTAACTTCTATTTTAAGTTTAAATCAGTTTTAAGAAACAGGGAGTAGCAGTACTTACAGTCAAACGAGGATACCTAATAAAGTGTCTGGTGAGTGTATACGAACTTCCCACATGGTTGTCTAAGTCTTATTTTACTTAATGCATTTTTTTCAACAAAAAAAGACAAATTCAGTCCAGATTTTGACAAAGAAGAATGTCTTATCTCCGTCTGTCTCTTCACTCTGATGTTTAGACCTGGGCTGTGGGGAGCATGCCATCACTTCTGGGACTATATATTCTTCTTTAAGCTGCACATATTTTTTTTAACAATGGCTGTAAGTTTTGGGTCATTGTCCTGCTGTAGAATCAATTTGATTGATTTACCAATTAGACACCTTCCTGAAGATATTTATGATTGTTGAGCATCTGCTGTTAATTCCCAACCTTGCAAGGAACCGCCACCATGCCTCACTGTTGCCTACAGACGCTGATTATTGTACCTTCAGTGAACAAACCACCTTATATTTCAGATAAATATGTTGTCTAATGCTTCTTTCCAAGCGCAGGACTAACAGACTCAAAAACTCTTTTGTCCCTCAGGCCATCAGACTCTACAACTCCTGACTATGTGGGAGGAGGAGTAACGGGAAGACTGAGGATAGGAAGGAGCAGTAGCCAGCCAGTAGCCATATATATTTTTATTTATATTTTAGTTATATTTTTGTTTATATACTTATTTACATCTATCTTATTTATGTATCTTGTTATCTGCTATGTAATGCTACTGCTGGAATCTTAATTTCCCCGAGGGAGTCTTCCCAAGATGTTAATAAATTCTATTTAAGCTAATATTTAATAATCAGACTCATCAGTCCAGAACACTGAAGTGCACTATGGCCAGACTTCTCCTGATAGTTAGATGGGTGCACCTGAGTCCCACTGGTTTCTGCCAGTTTCCAGCAGGGGGCACTGCAGGTCATCTTCTGATTTAAGGAAAGTAAGCATGATGTTTCTTTCATCTGCTTCACCGAGTTCCCTTGGCTGGTCACTGTCTAAGGTCCTCATCGCTGCCAGTGTCTTTGGGCTTTATTCAAGTGCTTTAACAGCAAATCTAGAAGCCCCAATGTTTTTTGAAACCTTCCTGGAGGAAACCTGGAGAGACCTTGCTGATGTAGTACAACTACCTTGAGTCTTGTTGCTGCGCTGCTTAGTCTTGCCGTGGAGTGGCTTCCATAACTTCATCTTGGTGGCTGGGTTTGGCTGTTTCTCACCCAGTTTTAAGTCTCCCAGTTTCAGTTAATGACTGTTTTTCAACCTACTTGTAAAAATGCCGATCATTAGCACCTTTTTGGTAAAATAAGTTTATCATACCGCTGACTGTAATTCCCTGACTTTGTTAGTGTGTGCCTATAGCAACTAATGCTGGTTTGAAGTTGCCTTAAACCTTCACACAGTACTGAAATACTTTTTATCCCCCCCCAGTTGGCGTGTTACGACCAGGCTAAGCAGCTGGTTCTGGGAACAGGCATGATGGGAGACAACATATTCACACACTTCCTCTCCAGCTTTATTGCTGTAAGTTCACAGTTTCATGTTTCTGAACTGTCAGCCTAAACCCATCAATGTCCATTCACAAAACATCTCATTGTCCTTTCCTCTCTGCAGGGAGGCTGTGCTACATTCTTGTGTCAACCTCTGGACGTGATGAAGACGAGGCTCATGAGCTCAAAGGGAGAGTACACGGTGAGAGGCCCACCCCTCATTTCTCTTATTACCTCCACCAAGGAGGTTCTGTTTATGCCAGTGCATGTTTGTTTTTTTGTTAGCAAGATTACTCAAAAACTCCAGATTTTGCTGAAATTTTCAGGAGATGTTGGTCATGGCTCATCTAAAAAATGATGAGATTTTGGTGGCTAGCTGCCACCAAATAGTGGCTAGCGAATGATCGGTTTGCTCAATAACTCTCTAAGTGATAATGATATCAACATGATTCTGAGTGCTAGTTGTGGGTTTTCAGGGTCAAGGAATCATATTATGTTGGTAAATTTATCATGGAACTATTGCTTATAGATGTAACAGCAATATGTGAGCTGCCTAAGCGGAGGTTTGCGCTCTTTGAGTACTTTCTAGTTTATCTTGTTTAAATAAAAGAAGTCAAATGTCACATACCTCAGGCCAAAGTGACCAAACTTCCTTTTTGTATCGTTTGTATTGTCAGAGTGTTTTATAGCAGCATCGTAATGTGAAGGAGCAACTGAAAGAATGTAGACCCATGTACCATATCTGTTTTCCATCTTCCTCTTAATTCTTAATCCAGTGTTTCTGTATTTTCAGGGGGTGATGCACTGCTTAAGAGAAACGGCAAAGCTGGGCCCTCTGGCATTTTACAAGGTAAAAAACAAAGCAGCACACATAGCAACTCCACTGTAGGTATTTTGGACCATTTCATTAGAGAAATTTAGTCACAGGTACTTTGTGTGAGTAGTTTCTGACAACTTTTAGTCATTTTGTCTCCTTTTTGCAGAACAATCATCATAATTAAGGCTCCACATATAGGCAGGTATTTTCAAAAACAGGTCAATTGTTTGAAAATGTCCCAACCCACACAAAAACGCTAAAAACACATGAATGCACTGCTGGTTGCTGTTCATTACTTTGTACCTTTTTTAAAAAAAGTTCTATGAAAAAGCGCTCTTACTTTCATATATTCCTTCCACCACTGGCTGGTGTTAGAGTTCAGCTTGTGGCTTTGTTAGCTGGTGATAGCAGCATGTTGATGAAATATTTCTTTGGTTATATTTCATTTCTAGACATATCTAAAGTCAAATCCTGTTATTAAAAAGTTTCGTGGGCACTGTTATTGATTTCAACTACCTTTATAACCATGGCAACAAAAAGTGGTCACCAGTCGACACGGTAACTTCTAAAACACCAACTCTGAAACTTGTCCTGAATGTCTTCGGGGAGGGACAGAAGTCTGTGCGAGCATGTAAACAGTCTAGTTATCAACACTTAAAGCAGTTTAGCAACGTCCACTGCAGCTCATTGAAACAACAGTGAGAATGTTGACATCACCCTGAGACGAGTGTGACGTTTTAGGCCCAAAATGCTGTTTAGGGTGTCTTAGTCTGGACAGAGAAAACAGCATTTTGGGCCAAAAAACACCACACTCTGAACCAATCTCGTCTCATTTTGGACAAGACCTGGTGTTAGTGTCTCAAAAGTGACCGTATTGACTGGTTACCAATGGCTGCTTGTGGTTGCCATGGTTGTAGCAGTTGTTGCTACCAACAGTAGTACCCACAAATTTTTTTTAATAACAGGGTTAAGATGTTTCTGGAAATGAAAGTTAAACTGTTGTACCTGGGACAATGTGGCTGAAATAGATATGAAAGTAAAACTGCTCTTGCACAAAAATAAAAAAGAAAAGTTGTATCTCAAGGGTATAGTTACAAATTAATGAGAAGTGATTGACAGTGCATTATGTGTTTTTGTGTGGTCGGGGATATTTTCAAAAAATAGCTCCAGTTCTGAAAATACTTGCCCATGTGTGGACATCTTCGGACAGGATACAATATGACGAACAGTTTTCAAAAACCACAGTCACAAAATACCTGAAAGTTTTTAAAAATTGTAACAATGGCCAAAATATGCATTTTCAGTGACCTGAAGCACAGTGGACAAAATTCCAAACACACACAGAAACCTGTTTTGAAAAATCCTCGCCTGTGTGTGAACATAGCTTAAGTCTAAATAAATGAATTTGTTTTATTATTTTCAATTTGGTGTATTTGTTAAAACAAACCAAAATGACAAGACACATTGAACATAGAGAAATATAAAAAGGGCAAATTTATGGTATGGACATTTATGCATTATCACTATCATGAATACTCATTTTACTCCTTTCTCTCTGTAGCCTTTCTTTATTTTTTTTTTAAATATTAAAATAATAAAATAAAATAACATTCAGAAAGAGAATGGCACTAAATGAGTTTACCATTATTCAATGGGTTAATGCGGCTCAGGATGGTTTCACATACTCAGGTGAAGTCACAATATTGTGGAAACTTTCATTTGGTTTGGTTGTCTTTCACTCTGCTTATCTATGAGGACCAAATCCTGCCAACTGTTGTGTAATACAGTCACCTCCCCTTGCTGGGGCTGTGGCTTTGGTCTTCATTCCTGCAGCTTTTTATTGCACCATGACCCAGAATGAAACAATGGGGCTTTGTGAAAAGCATTGATTAGCTCAAAGCAATGCGGAAGTATCTGGATCCTTGAAACAAAGATGAATCTGTTTTTAGGCTGCTTCAGGTGACACTTGCATATTGACAGGAGGGATGTGTCCCCATAGCTCTTTATCTGTCGTGAGTAACAGGGGCTGGCAGAGCAGGCAATGCTGGCATTAGCCTCCCTCTGCCACTGTTAACGCTACATTAGCTTGCTACTGTTGTGAAATCCAGCCAAGTTAAAGGCACAATGCACTGCTTTTTGGCTTGCTTCTCTTATTTGGTTGACTTTAACACCCATTGTGGCCAAATTCTGGTTCACTCACAAGCAAGCATGTGTAAATGTCGTTTAGCCCAAAGTCTCAAGTTTACTCTATAAAATGACTTCGTCCATGCATCGCCCGAAAAATAAAACCCTGTGAAGTTAGATGACTAAACGGTGGGATTTAGGATACCAAAGCTTTTATGAAATCAAGGAAAACAGTAAGAGCACCACACCAATGCCCCAGTCATCAAAACCAGACACTTTGTCATAAAATAATCAAAAACACATCTGATACTATTACAAAACTAGATCTGATTTTAACATGTAATGATAGTCATATGAACACAAATACAGCTTACATTTTTTGAGTTGGGTTGTATCAGGTATTTGACACCGTCAGTGAAGTCACTTTACAAACTGCTTGACATTTTGGACGATGCCAGTCACCCTCTGGACACCGTCATCAGTAACCAGAGGAGCCTGTTCAGCCCAAGACTGCTCCTTCACAAGTTCAGGATCAACAGACTGAAAAAATCTTTTGCCCCTCAGGCCATCAGACTGTACAACTCCTCACTTGGGGGGGTTGAGGAGTAACAGGAAGACAGGGGAGGGGAAGGAGCAGTAGCCATATCTTTATTTATATTTTCATTTATATCTGCTAACTGCTTTTACTGTTTTACTTTTTGATAACTTGTTTTCCTTTTTACCCCGTGTACTACTATACAATGCTACTGGAATCCTAATTTACAGGAGTAAGTCTTCCTGAGGGATTAATAAAGTTCTATCTAACCTAATCTGTGTGCTGTACCTGCTGTGCTGTACCTTTAAGGACGACAGGGTGAGCCCACTGGTCAGGTACACTGTTAATTGGTACAGTCATTTTTCATTATTGTTTCAGTTTTAGGTAAAAACGAGCCACAAATCACTGCTGGGTCGAATGTACAATGGGGCGAAAAATTTCAGAGCACTCTTTTTCCTCCAGGAAGTCTGATGTCCGATGCAGCAAAAGGCTATGGGATAGCAGCTTGTTCTTCATGCTTACCTCTGATTCAGACCTAATAACAGGAAACTTTGTGATCCTGGGCTTGCAGTTTAGACTCATAGAGGGCTTTCACACCAGCATGGTTCTGGTTCTGGAACCAGTCCTGTGCTGGATTCTCAGAACCCTGTTTCTTTCTAGCGAACCAGTGTGTGTGTTCCTCTATGTTCTCGACTTCCTGCTCATTTTATCAACACAGAATACGTCATGCCCACCGATGATTTCACAGTTCGCGAGCTGGAACAACTTTTTTTGACTCCAAACCAAGTCACTCAATCAAAGCACACAGGTGGAAGAACACACGGACATTTGCTTCATCATAAAATAGTGCTGAAAGTGCTCTAAAATTGTTTGTTAAAAATTTTCTCACAATCATACATTTGCCTCAACATAGTTGGCCCCTTTTTAAATAAATCTCACACAATTATGTGAAATGACTGTACCCATCAGCAGCAGTGTGCCTTACCGGTGGTCTCAGCCTGCTGTCCAGTCGCAGGAGCTCCTCATCTCTTCACTATCATCAAGTATCTTATACAACCAAACTTCAAAAATGCTGAGCTATCCCTTTCAGTTTGACGAGTGCAGTGTAATCAGACTAATCTAACTCTGCCTCTCATTCCAGGGTCTCGTCCCCGCTGGGATCCGCTTGGTTCCTCACACGGTTCTCACCTTCATCTTCCTGGAGCAGCTCAAGAAGTACTTTGGCATTCGAATCATCTCCTGAGCTCGCCCTTTGACCAGCCGACCTTTAACCTCCCACTAAACTGCCGCTCACAGCTCTCCCCCGTCAGCGCTCTGCTCGTAGCATTTAGTAGAAATAAGAGGAGAAAGGGGACCGTTTTTTTATGTGCTTGGGCATGTTTTCCATCTTTTAGCTCTACCTCGATCACTCAGCTAGCAGTGTAGTGGCTCAGATTAGTGCGAGCATGAACGTGGGGCACTGGACGGATGGGATGATACTGGTCAGACTACATTCTCAGACAGGATAGATTTTTACCATGAGGAGGAGAGGATACTAAAGATAAAGGTGCTGCGACACTTTTTAGAAAATGCAGTCTTCAGAGAGGAGATGCAGATGTTCTCCAGCAGATGTGTCATGTAGATGTTTAGTGTAAGACTTCTCAGGTTGATTTATAGAGTGGTACAGGAATGGGTTACAAAATGGAAGTGAATTAACACTGAAGCACTTCTGTTTCCATGGTTTCAAAGTCTTAGGGATTTTTCAGTGAGTTTACAGTAAGATGCCTGAAAGAAAACGAATGTTGACACTTTTTCACACGTTGGAAAGTGCAGTTGCAAACAAGTGGCATAATCAGATGGATTACCTGCGGCTATGTCCACACGTAGGCGGGTATTTTGAAACGTGAGGTTTTCCTCATAGATTTCCATCCCCATCCACGCAAAACTGCATAAACACACACTTAGATGCTTTTTTATTTCTTACAAGTTTCTAAGCAAAAGCAGTTTTATTTTCATCTATTCCAACTTCAAGTTTGACTGGTGTTATGGTTAAACATGTGACTACATTAATTGGTGTTAACAGGCACACAGAGTAAATATTTCTCCTTTTATATCAAATTCTAGATGTATCCAGTGTTCTTGGGTGCTCTTGTTGGTTTCAACATCTGTTATAACCATGGCAACCACAGAGGCGTCCATAGCTCACCAGTCAACACTTTAACTTCAGAGACAATAACACCTGGTCTTGTCCAAAACATTGGCATCTGTATCGTCCTAATTGATTTACGATTTTGATTTTTTTCCCTCTCAAAAAAAAAAAAAAAAACCCTCAAAGTGACACAAAAATGACATAAATCTAGTCTTGCCTTTATGTTGTCAAAAAACATTCCCAAACCAAACAGAATTTCCCTCTTAAAGTTAGTATGTGTGTCATAAAATGTTGAATATGTAGTTCAAATGTAGGCAGGTTTGTCTGCATAAACACTGAAAGCTGAGCCATTTTCATAGTTTATTAACAGGAAACTCTCTGAAACTCTAATATTTAATCTCATATAAAAAAACAAATACACGCCTATAAAAGTGTGCAAAACCTGACAGGGCCGACCACCATGAAAAGTATACATTTTCAGTAATTATATTTTCATCAGTGATCCAAAAACCCATTAAAAACATTCATAAGCCTTTTTGGTGATGAAACCAGAGCAGTGCTGACTTCCAGGTTTGCCTACAGAAATACCTCATCCCTGCACCACTCTATTGAAATTAATGCTAATTTTTAGTTGAGGCTGTCTGTAATTCGTGTTTAGATTTACTAATTCAGGATCATAATATGTGATTCATGTTATTATCTTAGCAGTTGCCAAGACATTGGTGTGTATTAAACATAGTAGTTATGCTTCTCTGCAACGTGCTCCAGTCTGTCCTCTACAGCAGTCTGCAAGTGTCAAAATTAAGGATTGAGCAATTTCCAAAGTAAGTGTAGGCTTTTCATTTGTGCCGTTGAGCCTGTAAGATCTCCCAAAGCCATCGCCAAACACATAGGTCACTCATCAACATTCCCAGCAGTGATGACCAAATATACACAGATCTGTTTAACTGTTTGTTTTCTGAGGACACTAATGATGAAGAACTGGACATTGATTGCTAACCTGTTTTTATTGTTATTCCAAATGTCTAAATTTGTCTGGTTTCTAAAAGAGGACCAAACTTTTTTAAAGCTCCTGTGAGGAAATGTATATATATATATATATTTGCATTTGGTGCCCCCTCTTGGACAAAGTTGTACGCCTTTGAAGATCTTGCCTTGAGTTATTTTGCTTCTTCTAACAAACCAATCACATGTATGCAGCCTCTTTTGTGGGAAATTTTGGGGCTGTTTGGCTTGCTGTGATTCACCTGTCTTCTGCTGGAGATTTACTTGCTGTTTGTCCTCATATTCGCGTTTGCGTCCAGTTTGCCTGTATTGGAGGACACCACAAGAAGGTGCAAAAAGACCTGAGGCTGTACTACTTGGCAGTAAATATGAGAATAGAAGTAACAAAATAAACACCCATAATCAATTACATCATCAGATATTTGTTAGCAACTAATGCCTGGTCAGACCTCGCCATCATCAACATCTGCACTTATTTTCTACGGTAATTTTCCTAATGAACGTTTGTAACAGCCTTGGTGATATGGTCTAATGTGTAACCGTGTTAACTGATGACTTCAGACTGACTGTGCTGATAGATGTTGTAGCAACAGCAAAAACTGTGGGTGTACTCTTTAGGGCATTTTTTTAATGATCAACCTATCATAAATACCAAACAAGGTTATATGTGGGGAAAATCCAGCCAGTGATGCTAAGCTAACACAAACACACCCATGGACAGAGTCACTAATTCACACAGTCATTAGTTTAGCTATTACACCAAACCTTATTTCCTTATTTCCAGAATTCCTAAAGAGAATTTATCTGTCATCAGCTAGATAGACAGTAATAGTTGTTACTGTACAGCTTCACTAATTGTTTAGATGTTGATGGTTGTGGCCTATTTATGAGTTTGTTTTTAAAACTTTCTATCATTGTTTTTCCTGCTGCTGCGCTGACGCTGTTACTGCCAGTCGTGTGTAGACTGGAGCTTGTGTCTTTGTCATGCTAATTCTAGACGGCGTACACAACCATTGCGCTGATGCAGGGGATGCGTGGTTAACAGCAAGTTTATCTCCGGCCTTACACCTACCCCATGACAGCAGTTATGGTTGGTAGGATCGCGTTGGTTTTAAATGATGTCTCTCAGGGACATCAGTATTGATTTTGGGCCCAACAGAAACTCCACACAGGAGCTTTAAATGATAGGTTATTGAAGTGGGGTTGTATGAGAATCTTGTCAGTAGCAGGTATCAAAGCCGCAGGAGATGCTGCCTATGAAGAATCAAGTCCTCTTGCTGGTTGTTTGTTTGTTTGCAAGATTACACAAAAACTACTTTGTTGAAATTTACAGGAGATGTTGGTAATGGCCCAACTTAGAAATGATAAGATTTTGGTGGTGATCCAGATAACTGCCATTAGCAAACGATCGTTTTTGCTCAATAACTGTCCAGCTAATAATGATATCAACATGATTCTGAGTGCTAGGTGTGGGTTTTCAGGATCAAGAAATCATATTATGATGGAAACATAATATGATGGTAACAGCAATATGTTAATACTAAAGTTGCGCCTGAGCACAAGATAACAAGCTGTGAGAGTAGAGACTGGTGAATGAGTCCCTTAGTTCCTTGGGTGCTGTGTCAAATGTTGTGTTTGATGCAACACACTATGGCCTTAGCACCCAACCTGGGATACGGGAACTCACCCAGGGTTAGTGCTAGAGGGTCTCAGGGGTCTAAAGTTGATGTTGGTTTACATATGTGATCTTAAAAACATTCAAAGAGCTTACTTCCTCTAAAGGTCTTTGCACAAAAATGTGTGCATAGCAATGTTCATAAATGCAAATTCCTGGGAGGACCCTACTTTTCTTTGGTACACCTAGGGGTGCTCAGACAACGAATGTTTGGACCACTGCACCAAAGGAACACAGCGGTCATTAAGTGTCGGGTCTCAAGCAGTTTAAGTGTCAGTGAGGAGTTAAGACCTCTGTATGTATAGGGCTGCATTGTAAAAACATGCTCTTTAGGTTGATTGGTGACTCTAAACTGTCCTTGCAAGTGAGTGTGTGTGAATGGTTGTCTCTCTCTCTGTCCGCCCTGTGATGGCATATTTAGTCAATTTCTTTGTAAAAATGAGAATTAAGTCATTTTTTTAAATACTTTAAAAACATGTAAGAGTTTTGTCATTAGCAGAATAAGCAGTCTAGATTGAAAAAGACCTTCTCCATAATTTTAAAGCTTAAAGGTCAAAATGTTTAAGCTCATTGATGCTCAAGAATTATCAAGCTTCATCAGCATTAAGCATCCATCCATTATCTAAACCGTTTATCCCTTTAGAGGTCGCAAGGGGGCTGGAGCCTGTCCCATCTGACACTAGCTGAGAAGCAGGGTACACCCTGAAGCAGTCGCCTGCCAATCACAGGTCTCTCGGGTCAATTTGGAGTCACCAGTCAACCTAATGAGCATGTTTTTTGTCTGAAGAACATGCAAGCTACACACAGAAAGGCCCGGATCAAACCAGAGGCACGTGCACCACCTGCATGAAATGGCAAAGTATAACTTGAGTGACTAACTTAATAACCAGACTTATGGTTAGGATATGATTGTTCAAGATCAACTCAGAGAAAAAAGTGTTTGGTGAAAATCTGTTTTGGTGAGAAACCTTGATATGTCCAATTTTAAATATTTTATCTTTCCTTCAGTTCAGTAGATAAAAAATACATGTGTACAGAATAATGAGACACTCTAGCTCATGTTTAAGAGGCTGTTTTGCAAGAGTATAAATGGGAAGTGCCTTGAAATTTTTACTTGATCTTTCATGTGCAAGAGGAAAATAAAAATGAAAACCTCTTGAGTAAAGGCTAGATGGATTAATGAACTTCACGTGCCAGGACTGCCAGTCTGGTTTCTGCTGCTAACTAGCTTGATCTACTTTTGTCTCAGTGTGACTGTAGCCTTTGTTATGCAGCTGTTTCAGGCTGGAATATTTCCACCCATGTGACATTTCATCTCTACTCTGAACGTCATGCAGACAGAATTGGGGTAGCGAGTTGACCCTCCATTTGCTCCATCTCCAGAGGTAGTATCAGAGGCATAAAATTGGTGGGAGGGGGGCATGCAAACTCATAAATTACCCCTCTGAGACGTTTTGCCCACACTGTGGATGTCCTGGAGGTGGTGGTGGGGGGTACGTGGTGACCCTCTCTTTGTTCCATCAACAGAGGCAGTAACAGAGGCGTGATATTAGAGAGAGGGAGGCATGTAGACTCAGCGGGAGACAGGAGTGATGCTAGTGCTGCTTTGGTGTGTATGTGGGACATGCACAATATCATGCGCATCTAATCTGCATGGCAGCGTGAATTGACAGATATTGAGGCCTCAAGGAATAGATGTGAATGTCTCTAGATGACAAATACTGTCCTTTATGTGAATGTCTTGTGAGGTTGTACCCGCTGTTTACTTACTACTGACAAGAAGGCCACACAACCCCACCATAACGAAGTAGGACGTTCGTGTTGATACTGTGAAGCATAAGAAGCAGAGGATTGAATCATGATGGAGCTAGATTGTAGAGAAAGCTCTTATTGTTGGCAAAACTCTTTATCCCCTTAGATTTAACCATTTAAATAGAGATGCCTGTATCGACCTACTTTGCTGTAAGAGTGTGCATTTAGCATTTCAGTTTGTAGCGTCACTGTTTAGCTGATTGCATGTCAAACTTTTTAACTCAGGATGCTTCTCTGTACTAAAAGGCACTTTATCAAGATCCCTGGACTCCTGCTGACTAATGTAGACATGCTGCAACCCGAAACCAGATATAAAGTAGAAAAGTTTCCACATGTTCAGACGCTATACTCTTAATGGTTCTGGCTGAGGTACCTGTCTGATGAAAAGTTTGACTGTTCTGGTTAAAAAAAAAAAATACATTTTCTCTTCTGTGCCTGCTCTGTTTACAGAGACTGTTGCCTTACAGTAAGTGTCCTGCAGGGGGCGGTATTGTAACACAAGAGTGATAGTGATGCCAATAACATGAGTGAAATCTCTTTAGGGCATCCTGTAACTTCACCTAAGGGTGATTTAATAAAAAGGGAGCCACCAACTCAACACAACAGATCATAACTGTACCTGCATGTTTTTATGTTAAAGCTCCTCTATGCTGTTAGGTACTGTAGATCTGCCATCGTAAATAATGCTGATCCAAGTTGATTTGTATGCACATAAATGGAACTGGAGGGACCCTCAGTTCTGGGCGATGTGAGTTTTTATTTTTTAGATTATGAACTAATGGTTTTCAAAATAAAAATACTAATGAATGATAGTTTGGTGTGCTGTCTTTGTTGTTGCATTATGATACATTAATGTACTTCCAGTTTATCACATATGCTGAAAAAGCAACTAAATTCAGACATTTGAGACTCACACTCACTGGCCACTTTGTTAGGTACACCATGCATGTGTCAAATTTGATCCATTTTGCCCTTAGAATTTACATGATTACCAGCGTATATTTTTGTTTGTTAGCAAGATTACGCAAAAACTACTGGACAGATTTTCAGGAGATGTTGGTAATGGCCCACCTTAAAAATAATTCAATTTTGGTGATGATCCAGATAACCGCCATTAGTGAACGATCGTTTTTGCTCAATAACTGTCTAACTAATAATGATATCAACATGATTCTGAGTGGCAGGTGTGGCTTTTCAGGTTCAAGGAATCATATTATGATGGTGACTCTATCATGGATCTATTGCTTATTGATGTAACAGCAGTATGTGAGCTACCTTGGCAGGGGTTTGCGCTCTCTGAGTACTTTCTAGTTCTTCGTGGCATAGATTCAACAACCTGCTGGAAACATTCCTCAGAGATTTTAGCCCATATTGACATAATGGCATCACGTGGTTGTTGCATATTTGCCAGTTGTTAGATCTGGACAATTTCCCATTCCATCACATCCCAAATGTGCTCTATAGGGTTGAGATGTGGTGACTGTGGAGGTCAGTGGAGTACAGTGAACTCACTGTCTTGTTCAAGAAACCACTTTGAGATGAATGAGCTTCGCAGCATGGTGTGTTATCCTGCTGGAAGTAGCCATCAGAGACATGGTTGAGAGCATATTTACCTCCGCCAAGGAGGTTATGTTTTTGCTGGCATTTATCTGTCTGTCTGTCTGTTTGTCTGTTTGTTTGTTTGTGTTCAAGATAACTTGAAAAGTTATGAACGGATTTGGATGAAATTTTCAGGAATTGTCGGAAATGGGATATGGAAGATGATTAAATTTTGGGGGTGATCCGGATCACCGTCTGGATCCAGGGATTTTTTAAAGGGTTCTTTAACATTGCCAGATAGGACCATTTTTGCCAAAGTGGACCGAAGCTGCTTGGCAGAGGTCTGCGCTCTCTGAGTGCTTTTCTAGTTAAGTCTGTAAACAGTGGTGACATTTTGTGACAGAGGCTAACTGGTGGTAGAGACTTCACTTGGTGGTAGAGACTTCACTTGGTATAGCTAGAGACTGGTGCACATCATCCAGACCTGAACCATCTTCACTCCACTAAAGCTACAGCCTGGTGAAAAGTGGCAGGCTGAGTTAGCAACATGACAAAAGAACTACATTGGAACTATTTTCATTGATTTTGCAGTTTTTTGCACCTTTTCATTAGATACAATTAATCATTGTCTGCATATTCCTTGGACTGTTCTGTTTGTCTTACTTATCTCTATCTGCGATAATTTAGCTCTGTTGCATCTCTTTAATTTGTCTTTTCAAATATTTATGTCACTACAGTACTGCTCCTGTAAGGTTCTGTATTTATAAACCCTATTTACTTATTGAATTACTTACACCCATTTGGAAAAAAAAATCAGATAGAAAAATCAACCTTATGGCAGAGGTAAATAACCAACTGCTTAACTGTCCTAAATCATTGGAGTTTAATATGTTTGTCACTTAATAGATCTATGGAAATACTTTTCAACAGCTGAAATCATGTTTGTGGGTAAAAAGCCCTACAGTGTGAAATAAGCAAAACCAGCTCATAAAGTTGCCAAATAATAATATGAGGCCTCTCTACTTACCTCATTGGTTCACCTTGTTCCTGTCTCCCCTAATCTGAAATCAGCTTCTCCTGTTTCCTCATGAGTTGTGCTCCTCCTCTCTCCTCTTTGATTGAATGATTACTAGCTGATCACTACAGCTCACACTGATGATGGTTAACTTGATACGTGTTTGTTTTGTTATTAATTTCATGAATCATCTATTTGCATGTCCCCACTCTCCTGTCCCCACGTTTGGCTCATGAGTTTGGCTGCAGGATGGATACTGAAGGTGTAAAGGATTGGACAGCGGTGCCACCGTCGTGCAGAAACTCACTGTCTGCTGCAACTACACACCTGCGTGTCTGCTCACTTCATTTTCTCAAAGTGTTTTAGACTGTGACAGAGCGCTCTGCTGCTGTTCTCCCTCCGTGATGAGGGAAATGCGTCGCTTGTTTTGATGCTATTATGCTTTTCAGTCAATAAAATATCCAAGCATCTGAAGAACTATTTGACTCAGAAAACAACGATGCTACCACAAAGCAACTGGAAAATGTAATTAAGCCTCTGATGATGTTTTTTACTGTGACATTACTGCCCATAACTGCTGATAACTAACTTTATAAGCTAATATCTGCCAATACCAATTTGTACTAATGTTGGTGGGTCTGTGAAAACTGTAGCCTCAGTTTCCTGTCCTTAGCAAACAGGGATGGCACACAGTGTGGTCTCCTGCTGCTGCAGCCCATGTGCCTCAAGATTTGACATGTCGTGTGTTCAGAAATGCTCCCTTGCATACCTGCATTGTAATAAGCTGGCCTCTGGCATCTGCAAGGCATTTTCACCCAATGTACTGCCCTCCGCTGGATATTTTCTCCTTTTTGGACCATTCTCTGTGAACACCAATATGATTGTGCAAACAAATCCCAGTACATCTGCCATTTCTGAGATACTCTGACCATCACGACAGGCACAAGCAACCATGCAACATTCAGAGTCACTTGAATCATCTTCCTTCCTCTTTGTGATTCTCAGTTTGAACTGTAGGAGGTCCTCTTGACCATGCTTAAATGCACTGAGTTGCTACCATGTGATTGGCTGATAAACTATTTGCTTGAATGGGTAGTTAAACTGATGTACCTCAAAAAGTGGCCAGTGAGTGTACATGTCATCAACCCTTTTACCTCTGTTGGTGGGTTTCGTGTTGCAAAGATGACAAATCGCACTGTGGACTAGAATTTCGTGTGGTGATCTGAGAGACACAAACACAACAACGCACAAGAATAATGGCTAAAGATGACGCAGAGCACAATAAGTACCAACTAGGGATGTAACAGTGTGAAAATTTCATATCATGGTTATTGTGACCAAAATTATCACGGTTATCATTATTATCGCGGTATTGTTGCAATGTGCTCAAAATGTTCAGCAAGTACTTTTACACACACTAAAATCATTTAACAAAGTTTTATTTAGTTAAAAATAATGAGACTTTAAGAACGATCTGACCTGACCCTCTTCATCTCTCCCCTCTGGTGCTGCTGTAGGGGTGTTTGTGGTTCTTCCCTGCCTCCCTTCTCAAAGACTTTTTTTCTGCATTTTCTGCAGACAGGGTGACCATCCTTGGCATCCTTGTAAAATCCAAAATATGACCAGACTTTATACTTGGTCCATTTCGATTACAGTGTCCCTGAGGGCACCAACCACCATACTTTCACTTTCAACAGGAGTTATTGACAAAGTGAGGTAATCAAACATGGTTTTAACAGTCTTTAAAACAGGAAATGGTAATAGCCATTGGAAAATTTACTGTGGTTTATCATTTTATGGGTAACCGTTACATCCCAAGTGCCAACATAAGAATTCAAAGCGAAGGGTAACAAGTGCCTTTGTTATTTGATTGTACAAGGCCATGGTTGATGAGTAATAATAATGATAATAATAACTTTATTTATATAGCACCTTTAAATACAGATGTTTACAAAGTGCTTTAACAGCCAAAACAAGGGCAGAAAAAGCAGAACTCTGGAGACAATTAATCAACAATTAGGTCAAACAGAGATCAAAAGAGTCGGAAAGGCACAGAGGTTCATGTAAAATAAAGCAACAAAAGAAAGAAAATGGTAAACTGGAGACAGCTGAAGTACAATAGGAATATACTACATTAGTACAGCTTAATATGTCAACAAGTACATATGAAGAAAATTAGGAAAGAAGGTGTTTTGTTTTGCATATAATGAAAAAGAGACTATAAGACAATAAATAGATGATAGATTTATAGATACATAGATAGATTGATGACAGTTGATAGTTGACGACATCACATCAGGAAGATGGAAAAGAAGAGGGTAGACAGAGGATGGATAAAAGAAAAAAAAAATTGAGTATATTAAAACATTAAAAGACGGTTAAAACAGGACTAAAATGATGAGAAACCATCGAGGAGGGTAAGAACAGCAGAGATTAAAAAGTGTTTTATAAGTAATTGTCAAATAAGTATGTAGATAAAATAGAATAAAATAAATAAGGTTGATAAACAAGGATGTAAGCCTTAAAAAAACATCATGTAAAAGCAAGTCTACAAGAGTGAGTTTTAAGATGTGATTCAAAATATGTTACTGATTCAGAGTGCGTTGTTCCTCCTGAATTTATCATGGAAGAAAATTAGAAATACAGCCTCACTCTATAACCCACACATGGGCTAAAACCTCTCCAAATTAGCATGTGTGGCGGTAAAAATGGTTAAGTGCATGCAGAAACATAAGGCTGAAGAATTCCCACTCGTACATGTGCAGATGTTGGTGAGAGCTTACAGTCATTAAGGCTTTGCATGTGATGGATCGTGTTAATAAAGGAATGTGCGGCAGTGTTCGTCTCTGAGGCACACGGGCATCATTCATCACTTCATCTGAATATCACTTAGCTGAGGATGGTAGTGCTCCACTGTGCATGCTGGGAAATGGTTATTCTGTTTAATGAAGTACTGGTTTGAGGTCTGGGGGCAGGTATGAAGAATCTGTGGGTTAACTGATGTATTAAAAGACGTCTTTGTCCCGATGAGGGCTAATAAAAGCCAGTGACGATCAAATGCTCTACAACAGAGGTGTTCAACTGGTGGGTCAGGACCAAGAGTATGACGTGGAGCTTTGTCAGTAAGTTACGTACAATATGAAACAACTAATGCTATGGTTTTATGGTCCGGCTAACAAATGTGAAAGGATTATGAGCAAATGCTCTAATGCATGGGTCTCAAACTCAAATCTGCAGGGAGCAACTTTAAAGGGATACGCCAACATTTCTTTGTTTTTGTGTCTTGCCTCACTCCTGAGTCCATGACAAGCAGATAGACACCAAGGGACAGGCAAAGCTCCCCAAATGCTAATTAGCTTCGCTCAATTACTGGAGGTCAGTGTGTAGGGTTACCCTGCCTCTGCCTACAGTCATCAGATAAATTCTTCAGCAACTCTAAAGTCCTGGTATCTTGAAGGAGGGCCACATCTACAGTCAGACTCTAAAAATATGGCGCCTTATTTCTAAAACTTGTACTTTTTGTTTTTAGTATTCAAATTTCTCTCATACTCGACCAAAATATGCAAACAACAGCTTTTAGAAAATTCTGTTAAAAATTGTATTTACCTACATCAGTATTATTCGTTATCAGTCTTTTTTCCTTCAGCTAAACATGCAAACAGAGGTTGATATTTAGACAAACTTTTATCATAACTGCCAATTTCAATCTTTAATCTTGCTTTATTTAGAGACAATTTATAATCTGGCACACCAGATGGACAGTTCAATATATTTCACTCCATCTGAAAAAGAGCCCAAAGAAAGTGTTTAAGGAGGGCAGAAATGTTCAGAAGCATATCCAGCAGGTGATTGGATGATAGTTCTGTTAATTACATCATTACGGGCAAATCAGATAATTTAGGAGGCGAGCGCTACTGTGCTACAGAAAGTGAGCCACTTCATAAAACCAACTCAACAAAACTTACCAGAAGTGGAGTGAAAATATCCTTACTATAGAGATGTTTGTAGTGTTGTTACATGGTTTTCATTAAATAAAGAAATTCAGTCCAGATCTTATAAAACTGTTACTGAAGCTGTTAGCATCTATGCTAATCTCTGGATCCACCTGATTCAAACAGACATTGAATCAGGTGGATCCAGCTGATCCATGGTTCGGCAATTTAGATTCAACAGCTGACCCAAGTAGTAGGCTTTTGGTCTGTTGCAGGAAAGCAGAGAGAACAAACTCCATATAGACAGACCCAGATCATTTGGCAAGTTAATCCAGTAACTCTCCTGCTGTGAGGCAGCAGCACTACCAGCAGCACCACCGAGCAGCCCACGTGGAATATACGACAGTGAGTTCACTGTATTTCAGTGGCCTCCACAGTCACCAGATCTAAGTCCAGTACAGCATCTTTGGGATGTGGTGGGATGGAAGATTAGTATCATGGAAGTGCGTCCAACACTGCTATTTTCAGTGCTTTTTTTTTTTTTTTTTTTTTTAATATCTTGAACTGGCTGATGGGTCACTGAGGGAGTGGGAGGCTGCTTGTGGTCCCCCTAACCCTCTGGTCTAATATTTTAATTTATTTATTTGCATTTTTCACATGCATATTTCAAGATCAATGTGGCTTTGGGAGATTTGGCTAATTTCAAAAAAAGAATCATTCAGAGTTGCTTCAGTTTTCACTTTGTGCATTTCTTTGTGTTTCACATGTCAGTCGTCTTCCTCAGGTGCTTATCATAGACTGTGGTTATTTATAGTGGACACATAAAGGACTGCCTATTGTGAAAATAACACTCATTAGGAAAGAACATTGTGAGAAGGCTGAGAGAAGAAAAAGGGGTTAAGGTCAAAGCTACGTCGACCAATTAAAGATTCTTGACATGTCGTTTCCCTGACAACTGTTCATGTCACGATTAGGCTGTCCCTCAATCAAACAATCAATCAATCAAACTTTATGTGAACAAAATCTTGTCGCACAAAGTGTTTTACATAAAAAGGAAATAAACACTGAAAATTAAAAAAATAAAATAAAATAAATAAGAAAATAACATCAAAAGTAGAAGATTGAATAAAATGAAAATACAAGAGCCCACTGTCCACATACAGCACACACACTCACTAATGCACACATAAAGACATTAAGAGGAGATTCTAACAGAAAACATTAAAGGACTAAAGAAACTCTATCTTGAATTAAAAATGAGGAAACACCAAGACTAAAATGACATAACGACTGAATTAAAAAATCATGATAAGAAATGTAAAAAAAAAAATACTTTAGGGAAAAATAAATAAATAAAATATATAAAATGAAATGGAATAATAATATGGTAAAATGCGAAAGCCAAACACCAAATGTGTCATAAAAACTTGCTTACGTAGAATAATGAAAAGAAAATTGATTAACAGAGAATAAAATTCTGCAACAATAAATCTGAACTGAAATGGAGAAATAAAACAGATTAAGAGGATTAAAATAAATAAATAAATAAATAATATCTATCTGCTTGTCATGGATCTGGGACTGAGGCAAGACATGAAACGATAAAACAAAGTTAGCTTTTCACCCCAAAGGTCGAATTTTATCAGATTGGAAATAGACGGTGTAACTTTAGCCTCTTCTTTCTCTCTCTCAGCCACCTACTCACATGTATGTCAAAGGAATTATAGCGAGCTAACTTCCTGCTGTCACCTCTCATTCTTCTTGTATTTCTTTGATCACAGTGAGTGAATGATCAATAATATACATTACACAGACACTTCACATCACTGAGGAAAACATGGAGGTGAGCACAGCCTACATCAGTCAACATCATGAGGCAGGTTGGAGGCAATCAGGTGAAAAATAAAACAGGTAGCTCTGAAGGTGATACCTCACCAGCTAAACCATGAAGCACACTGATGGGCAGAGTTTAGCTTTTATTGAGGGTAAACCAACAGCAAGGTTTTGACTGTAGGCTGTGGAACATACTGGAAGAAGTCTGAGTGAGATTGTGATTACAGGGATTAAAGTTCTCCTTCATGGGACACACCTTCGTTACAAATTTGAACAAACTACACGGTGAAGTGGCAGATTATAGGGGACACCACATAGCATGGGAACTCATTACAGTATAACACCTGCAGAGGAGTCTGCAGAGACACTGTCAGCAATGCAGAAAAGGCAGAGAGCAGCTTTAAAAGCAATGTTCTCCTGCTTAAAAAGGCTGGACTAACACAACCTGGGGATCTTATTGAGTTTTTGAAACAGTCAATATTGTTAAATCATGGTAGGCAGTGATTAGGTTGAACCTGCTGCTGTTTTCATGGTATGTGCACAGAAAGTGACTGCAGGATCCAACACATTATTATTAAGCTGTAATTCACATCAGCCTGGTAGCCATAATACAATTAACAGTACCCCAGCCCTACTCCCAATCCCCCCACAAAACGGACTGTCACCCAGCCTAATCTTTATCTTACACACACACACACACACAGTATATATATCTTTATCTATATTTAAATCATATTTATACTGTTAAAAAGTTCAATACTCATGTACAGCTCCTTCACCGCACCTTTTGTATATGTTGTTGGGTTGTATTTTTGTTCTTTTTTGCCCCTTTTGTATATGTTGCAGTATTCTACCTGTTGTTATACTTTGTTTTATTACTCCTGACCATTAGTTTTATTCTTATTTTAATTATATACTGATTATTTTTGAGATTTACTAAGTCAAATTCCTTGTATGTACAAATGTACTTGGCAATAAATACCAATCCTGATTCTGATTCTGATTATCATTACTCCTGCTGTTTATAGTACAGCAGTGTGAGGAGTTGCCTCTTCACTCAGTTAGTGTTGGTCCTGGGACCATCATGTTCAAACAAAGTGCTCCAGAGGTCATTTAGAATTGAGAGGAGATCACCTATTTCAGGCGAGCTTGGCATGGACATAAGTGCCAAAAACAGGGACAAATTACTGTGTTTATATGCATCCAAATGAACTATGCCAAGCATAGAATGCCCACTTGTATCAGAACAACTCTCCCAAAAGGTCTAGGTGTGAAAATGACCTAAAAGTCTGAAGTCTGTCTGGTAATATTTATGTCAAACTGAACAGGAAGTATTTCCATGAACATATTTAGATCTGTTTTCAAAGCTGTGCGAACTGCGGCAACTTCTATTAACTGTCCACATAGGATTAGTAATGAACATGTGTACACTGTAAACAATGCTAATCCTATGGGATAACAACTGAATATATTATATTACGCCGAATATTTAGTTTTAAACCCTGGCCACCAGTGCTAAGTACAGCAAGACACGTCTGCAGCACATTTGTGGATTAATTTAAATATCAAAGAACATCCGAAAGCAAAAGAAGAAAATACAGATTATGCCTCTCATATATATACAGATGCTGAACATTTGAAAAAATCCCCGAAGAATACAATTCTAAGCCTGTTTTATGAAAGAAATGACAAATGACAGCCATTCTTCATGCCTGATATAAAAGACAGCAACATCACTGGCATAACACAGAACCTTCATGTGGACTCTCTCTCAGAGAATAAGGAAAGAGTTGAGCAGAGAGCCTCACGTAACGAGATGAAAACAAAATTACAGATGCAGACATGGCTGACATATAAGGTTGTATGAGGGCTATTCATTGTATGAAAGGAAAATTAGATTTGCAGGGGGACGGGGTGTAACTGAGTTGTTTATTTCTCACACACAAACAAAAAAGAACACATCGATCTCAGACTTCAACAAAAGCTATAAGACTTATGTCTCCCCCAACAAGAAAACTATAAATTGGGTTTGCAACAACAAGAAGAAAATTCACTTACAGGCACATGCACGCACACACAATCTTTTGCTCTGAGGAACATGTGAATGATCATATTTCATCCTCTGGCTGACTGGGAAACAAACTCAAAGCTGGAGAGAGTACAGAAATGAGTAAAAGTTCACTTCCTTTGGTAAAATTTTACTTAAAGGGATAGTTCAGTGTTTTTTAAGCTGGGTTTTATTCCAGTGCTTGACAATAGTCAGTGAAGTGGCTGAAAGAGCTGACCTGACATGCCAGACAGACAGTTCCATATATCTGTCATGGAAACATTTCACTAGTCGGTCTGGGACTCTTTCAAAAATGTTTTCAGAGGCCGAAGCTTCAAAAACAAGTGCAGCTGGTGATTGAACGATCTGCTTGTCACACTCTTCACAGACCAATCCATATCAAGCCACAGTATGACGTAGCAGCTCGACCCTGTTGTTAGCCGTTAGCTTAAACTACGTTCAGTCCTTAGATTATCGCCTTACATTAAATTATATCACTCAGATGTATCATCTACTACTCAGGCCTATATGTGAAATAAACCTCGTCAACGACAACCCAAGTTCTCCCGGCAAACTTCTGAGGAGAGCATAATTCGCCAGGTATCGTTGAGTAACCATGACTCCAGGCTACCATACAACCGGCATCATTCACGCAGCATTTCTGCATCTCTCCCAGCAGTGATCCCCGGTTGGGAGAAGAGCAAATACATGATCTCCAGTAGGAGCGGTTTAAGTGACATTCCTTTGAGCTCTTTAAAGAAGAAATTGAGTCCATTTCTTATAAAACTGCAGATATTGCCGCATCCACGGAGACTGTTTCACACACCACCATTGTTTCCATTATTGCAGTCACTTCCTGCTATTGTCTCGTCTAAACCTCCTGTCTCTTTTCCCTGATTGGGTTGTTAAGCATTTAGCCGTGAAATCGTTGGACAATGGAGCTTAGCAAGATGGACATGCAGGATGCAAGTCTGTTTCTCTATTTTCAAGTCAAAAATATCTAAAACAATTATCCTAACACACAGTCACTTAACAAGTCGAGATTAATATCTTACTTTAAGGAATAAAAGGCAAAACTGAGGCATTGGATTGCTTGTACTGATAAGAAAATATCTGCCAATGAAACAAGGAAAGTTTGACTCAGTGAGGGTGTTAAATTCAAGTTTAATATCTGCTCTGGAAAGAAAATTTCATTATAAGACAACCTTCAATTTACATTTGTCTCTTTTTATTGGCAGATTATTTTACTTATTACAAGCAACTTAGGCCTTATTTTTAGTTTTAATATCTTCAAATAAGATCTTCAGCCTACTCTAACTTAGATCTGAGTTTTCTCAATGCAGCAGTGCCATACATTTAAAAAGAATGAGCTCACACTGTTGGTAAGGTACGCTGTTGGGGGGGTACAGTTATTTTGCTTAATTGTGTGAGTTTTGTGTAAAAACATGCCAGGAAACTATGTTGGGTTGAAGTAAAATTGGGTTGACATTTCAGAGCCCTGTATTTGGCCACCAAAAAGTCTGTGTTTGGCACTATTTTCCAATGCAGCAAATGGCTATGTGCTCCATCTGCATGATGGATCTGTCTGATCACAGACATTGAATCAGGTGGATCCAGCTGCATTGTCAGTGTTTCTGGCCTGTGGGAGGAAACTGGAGTGCTCGAAGACAACCCACACGGGCATGGAGGGAGCATGCACATTTCACACACAGAGACACATGGAGTCGTAACAGCAGTCTTCTTGCTGAGAAGCGCATGCATCAACCTGCTGTGCTACCAGGCCATCCTTGACGAGAAAGTAATTAGCCCACTTATGGGGTAAAACTACTCAAAAAACTATGTTGGCATGATTATATGATACAGTAAGATTCTTTACAGCATTTAACATTTCCTCCGCGAAGCCCCTTGGGAACTATTTTGTGATGCAGTGAACTGCTTCGTATCCTTTCGCCAGCAACTCCTCTCATTAGATCAGGCAACAGTTCTGCAACGGGGTCAGGTAGTGTTCAGTGAAGCAAAAATTGATATAAATCACTAAATTTGGGCTTTTTTTTTTCAAATATTGACATCAGGACTCACCTCTGCAGCGACAAAGCGTTGTATCTGCAGTGCCCATTTTACTGATCAGGACTATGACACACGACAGCAGTTTGAAGGCTCAACAAAAATTACAGAGAGCTGAGAAAAGTCGGGACTAAATTACAAAGTCCCACTCGTGACAGCAATGGGCCTTCAGGTTTGTGGACATAGACTCACAGTTCATGCACCTGCACCACCAGGTCACTTGTGATCTGTCCTGCTCCTCTGTACTCCATCCCTCTTTCTACCTGTGACTTCATCTGCAAAAGATCTTCCTCTGCGTTTATAAAGATATCCTCTGGCACCCACGACTAATGGCACATCGTCATCACCAGAGTCAAAATTGCTCATTTTTAGTTTCGTTTTAGTGAAGTTGTGTTTGTTGTTTCCTCAGGCGACCTGACCAGCTGATGGTGGAGGGATACATAACCCCTATGTCCCAACATACTGAAGTTCTAAACACAGGGGGCTTATAGGAATACTTAAACACTGTAAAGAATCTTACTGTAGCATATTATTTAGCTAACAAAGTTTTTTGAGTAGCTTTAACCTATGAGTGGGTTAATTACAAGGCTTTCGGTGGCACCATGTATACTAGCTGGCTATATACTGGCTCGCATCCACCCCCGGATAACTCCCCTCAGGGACAAAGCTTGCAAGTTCCTTTATTGCCACTCTAGTTCTAGTGCCATAAGCTTCTAGCAACCCCACTTCAAAAAACCCAAACTAACCCTTTAAGACTTTTAATTATTGGCTGCGCATGGCAGGAATTACAGTTAAGATTGAACATTTCAGTAAGACTGAAGGCCAGTAATAATATAAAAAAGATAAAGAATTATTCTCATCAAACTTGCAGGTGTTGCCAAATAGTCAGACAACTGAAAATGCTTAGTTGGTCAAAAGCCCACAACCTTTTATTTGCAGGATTTTAAAGAATTTGCTAAGGAAATGTCCTCTTGTTTGCAGGTGACCCTGTTTCTCACCTCTGATAAGTGGAGTTGATATGATCGTCAGGCTCTGTGCTCTTTGACCTGGGAGGTAATGCCTCTCATCTCGGCCTAACACTCTGATTGTTCCCCCGTCATCAGGTTAAAAAACAGCTGTCAAATGATCACAGAAAATCCTCCCTGTGTGCTGTGATTACCTGACCCCTTAAGCTCAGCATGTGCATGGAAGTTTGGTGTCATAGCAGTATATTGTAGGAAGAGCTGATTGACCACATCATGAGGGATTAGAGAGATTAAGGTAAAGGCAAGAAAGGTGGATTATCTCCTTGTGGATGTGCTATAAATATGTACATGCATGTCCTCAAGTGTCTGAGGAAACACAAAAGCCTGGAGGCATTCTAAGACCACATTTCTGCATGATGGCAATCCAGTAAGGACAAAAAACAGTCCAGGGTTCAGACAATAATGCACACAGATCACTAAAAATGACCAAAACCTATGCAAACATGCCAGACTGGTAGCTTTGCAGCGTGACTTTGCCTATGGAGATTTAAAGTGAGAAGGGAGGTACCATAATTGGTTTCAAAGTATTAACAGTTTTGTAAGAACTCTTCTGGTATGGAGTGTCTCAACTAAATGTCAAGACCAAATGATTGCTCAAATGAAATACTGTACTTTCCGGACTATAAGCAGCTACTTTCTTCCTATGCTTTGAACCCTGTGATGCGGCTAATTTAAAGTATTTTTACATTACATCTAGCCTCGTCACATCAAATTTAATTTAGGGTTAAAAAATCTGTCTGTGTAACATATATGTGTGTAAATATCCCATGTTACAACATGGACAGTGCCAGAGCATGTAAGCAGAGTGGAGTGATGAAATTTCCAGCTTCTCACGCACAGAACTGATCCTTGCGCCCGCTCGTCCACTCAGAGGAGCCCCCCCTAAATATCCCTCCACCTTCCACTAAAACTTCCACCAGCTTCAGACGCATGGTGTAAGTGGTAACGGAGCAAAAGTAGAGCTGGAAGGAGCAAAAGATAAGGTGAAGCTCCAGCTTTTTAGAAAAAAACGCTCTGCGCTCTCGCCAAAGTCCTTCCACTCTCGCTCCCCTCTCGCTCCAGCTCTGCTGCACTCACCGGCCTATAGAGAAGACGTAGAGAAGTGCGGCCTACATGTGTGGAGTTCTTCTTAAATTTAGCGGGTGCAGCTCATATTCAGGTGCGCTCAACAGCCCGAAATTTACGGTATATATCTGTGTTCTTCTCCAACCTGTTTTCAGTCTGTTGTTCTCTCTCCATGCCAAGACAAGGGGCTGTGTCTTACTTCCTTTATTGCATTCCCTCCTGCATCTCTTCCTTGTATCCTCGGCCCTGTCCCTGTCAAAAATGCTCTCATGTTGAAGGCGTTCTATGTACAGATGGCCCCAAAGGTGTTCCATAGGGTTGAGGTCAGGACTTTGTGCAGACCAGTCTTTGCAGCTATTACAGCTTCCATTCTTTTGGGGAGGCTTTCCACAAGGTTTAGGAGTGTCTATGGGAGTGTTTGGCCATTCTTTCAGAAGTGCATTAGTGAGGTCAGACACTGATGTTGGACGAGAAGGCCTGGCTTGCAGTCTCCAATTTAATTCATCCCAAAGGTGATCTATTGGGTTGAGGTCAGGACTCTGTGCAGGCCAGTCAAGTTCCTTCACACCAAACTCCCTCATCCATGTCTTTATGGACCTCTTTGTGCACTGGTGCACAGTCATGTTGAAACAGTAAGGGGCCATCCCCAAACTGTTCCCTCAAAGTTTGGAGCATGAAATTGTCCAAAATGTCTTATTGTGCTGAAGCATTCAGAGTTCCTTTCACTGGAACTACTGGGCCAAGCCCAACTCATGTAAAACAACCCCACACCATAATCCCCCCTCCACCAAACTTTACACTTGGCACAATGCAGTCAGATAAGTATCTTTCTCCTTACAACTGCCAAACCCAGACTTGTCCATCGGATTGTCAGACAGAGAAGCGTGATTGGTTGCTCCAGAGAACACGTCTCCTGCTCTAGAGTCTAGTGGTAGCATGCTTTACTCCACTACATCGATGCTTTGCATTTCACTTGGTGAGGCTTGGATGCAGCTGCTCTGCCATGGAAACCCATTCCATGAAGCTCTCTACACTGTTCTTGAGCTAATCTGAAGGCCACATGAAGTTTGGAGGTCTGTTGCGATTGACTCTGCAGGACGTCGGTGACCTCTGTGCACTATGACCTCAGCATCTCAGCCACTTTGTGGCTGAGTTGCTGTCATTCCCTATCACTTCCACTTTGTTCTAAAACCACTAACAGTTGACCGTGGAATATTTAGTAGTGAGGAAATTTCATGACTGGACTTGTTGCTCGGGTGGCATCCTATCACGGCACTGTGCTGGAATTCACTGAGCTCCTGAGAGTGACCCATTATTTCACAAATTTTAGGAGAAACAGTCTGCATGCCGAGGTGCTTGATTTTATACACCTGTGGCCGTGGAAGTGATTGGAACACCTGAATTCAGTGATTTGGATGGGTGAGTGAAGACTTTTGGCAACATAGTGTAAACAGGTGCACCCTCAAGCTTATGAATACACAACAACAGTTAGTGATAAACTGGAGTTTGAATGGGTGATGAATTTTTAAATAAAGGTGGTTATGGTATACTGCAAGGTCGAACACACCAAAGCTGTTTTTGCTTATTCTTTTGCTCTCCATTGCACCTGGCCATTGTATTGTTGGCCATGCATGCTCCTCACTGTGTAGCTGCCTTGTTGATGCTCTCACTTCTGTAAATGATCTTATGAGTTCAATTAAAATTTAAATATAATTTAAATGCTTCAACGTCCTGGCAAATGTGCACATGCAGATCATCGTGACTTTGTCTAACAGGACTGAGAGCTACAGTAGGGATATTTGAACCACATATCCTCTGAAACATGATGAGATGGTGGAATATGTGCCAGCGAGAGAACACAAGTACAGATCATTTGCATACATGCATATGATGATCCTCATTCATGTCAGTTTTATTTCATACTCAGCTCCCTTACACTGAAGGCAAACAGGATTTGTTGTACCGGCGATAATTCCTGCTTGAGACAATTGTTCAGGAACACAGTCTCATGCCAGAGAAGATTTTTGAGCAGGGAAATATTTATTTTTATATCCAGGATGATGGTTTTTGAGTGTCCTTTGAATCTGGCTGTGAGTCAAATTTTTGTGTTTGTCACCCACTTCCCTTCTTCTTTATTCAATACACATTCTATAACATGCTGCTGTACCAGCATGTGGAGAGAACCATTCAGAGCGTTTGTCAGGGTTTCAGCGATGATCTGTGACAGATGTCAAAAGGAGAACATCTGCAGGAATAGTCATCATTGGTTTTAATATCTTTTTCAACGTATTTGTTTTGTCCAAATGTCCTTCTTAACTTGATGTGCATAGTTTCTGTGAGTACCTGGTATAGTTCCCCCCTTTTTGGCTGATTGATTGAATTTAATTTGTACCTGCACTGTATAGACAGCTGCTGTAACGAGTCCTAAAGTGCAGGAGTGAGTAAAAAAAAAAAAAAAAATCCACTGACTAAGGACTTTTTGTCTAGCGCATAGAAGTGCTCTAACATAAGGAGAAAACCTGTAAAACAACTGTGAGGCGTAATATGCCTTCTGACTATGTGTTGTTTTGGCCAACATTTGCTGACGTATAGGGGATTCATTGAGCTGCATCAAGCTAAGTTAAGCCAAGCAGAACTAAGTCAACATCAAATGGGCAACACTGATCTTTGTCAGGTATGTCCAAAATTTGCTCAAAAATGTCAATCAGCATGCTTGTAAACACCAGCTGCACTCATCTCTGTTGGGGAATGCTAGGGTTTGTCCATTCAAAGTTCAACGTACATCATCTCTGTTGACTCCAGCTGCTTCCTTCTCAGGCCTGGACTCCTGTTGTATGACTTGACAGGCCCTTTTGGTGACAACCATCTTTCGTCTTTTAGCCATGGTGTTGGTTAGTACAACATTAAGCAGCAACAAGCTAAATTTAGGCCCAAGTTCCCGAAAGGGGGGTACAAACAACAGTACAATCGGCACGACTTTCAGCTCGGATCTCCGCTTCTGATCATACTAAGCAAAAGCCCGGTTATCTGGAGGTCCTAAAGATGACCTTCCCTAAATATCCTGTGGTATGAGGGTGTGTTAAGAGTCATTTTATCCTCTTGAAAGAGGATCAGGGCTTCCCAAACATTAAATCATAAATATTTAACATGTTCATTATTTACGACCAGAAGTTCTGATGCGATTGGAGTGCACCGAGGACAGTCGAGAATGTCCTCTGTGTTTTGTCACAAGGACCAGAGTAAAGCCAATCAGGGAGCAAGCTGGCTGAAGCAGGAAACAAACACAGCCATGGCAGCAAGAGTAAAGGCGAAGCATAAAGTTAGACAGCCAACAAAATGGAGGTCCAACTTGTTGATTTGTGTAAAAAAAACAAGCGTCTATACAGCATAACCTGTAAATTACATATTTTAAACTGATGAGGAGAGGAGCTGGATGAAAATCACAATTACCAAGGATGTTATAGGAAGCTTATTGCTAGCTGCATTTAGCCTCCTGATGTTGTTGGCCATGTTTGTTTACATTAAAGTTGCGTGTGATCACAAGCTGTGAGAGCAGAGGCCCTACTTGCTTGATAGATGAATCCATCAGTTTATGGTGTCCTGTGTCTCTCTTTTTGTGGCACACCACGCACTACAGAAACAAAACTAATAAATCTGACATTTTCTGTCTTCATGTGTGGTTCTCTCACTGTTTCAACATCGGTTATGATTTTAAAAATCTTCATGTGTGCACCAGGCCTTAGTTAAGCATTTCCATGTGTTACTTCTACAGCAGTGAATGTTTAAAATCTGTCTATGATTAGTCAGGGGGCCGTCAGGGAACGTCATACTCCAGCAGCACAACGTTTCTCTTCATATTAGATATGATGAATTGCATTGTAAACAACAAATTTGACCCTGGGATCAGCCTTTCACTAACTTCCACTCTTTGCTGATGTGTGAATGCAGCTTAATGAATTGTCTGACGTGTCAAGCCCCAAACACTCTCTCAATGTGAACACCATAAAATAAGTTTCTGAAATCTTCTTGCTAACATTTTCAGTGACCTTAAACATAAAAACTTATCTTTAAAAAAGGGCAAAATGCACAGAAAAAAACTGTTTTATGAAGACAAGAACATACCCATATCCAATTTGAAAAATGCTCTTTCGTGGAAAAACTCCTTAACCCACTCCATCTTCACCTGTGGAGGGAATATGGAAAGAAAACTTGTATTATGCTCAGCCTGTGTGCTTTCTGTAAAGGCCATGACCTTTCATATGACATCATTAAGAAGTCAATCAAACTCAAATTACTGATGACTATATTATGCAGCTAATTACCTAGAAAATCCATCAGATTAATGATCCAACACAGAATGTTTTATTCATACAGATGGTATAGAGTTGGGCATTCTTTAGGGGCTGAATATTGAAAAAGTATAAAAATGACACATTAAGGGTCATACTATACAAATAATATAAATATCATATATAAATATTAATAAGTAGCACACAAACAACCTGGATTAACACTGAGAAATAAATAAATAAAATATCAAGAGAATACGCACACCATCATCCATGATACACTGTTTTATTTGTTTTGTCGGTAATAGCCGCTGTCTAATAACCTTGCAGTGCAGCTGGATCCACCTGATCCAATGTCTGTAGTTAAACAGATCCATCTTGCCAAACTCCAATCTACAACAACTGTGAGCTGCCAAAAACATTTAGAGCAGGAAGAAGTGACTGCTGGTACAAACATTAGCATAGAAGTGTTGGGAATAGGAAGAAACTTTCAAAAGCACATCCAGCAGGTGATTGGATGATCATTTCCTCAATCACATTCATTAAAGGCCAATCAGATAATGACAGGTTCCAGCACTACTGTTGAGGTGTAAATTACAGAATGTGAGCTACTTAACTGTAGTTGTAAATGTTCTTGTAAATGTTCTTTATTTATACAGCCCTTTACAACAACCATTTCGGTGAACCAAAGTGCTTTACAATAGATAGTAAATAAAAAGGAATAAATAAAAACAATAAAGAGCAATAAAAACAATAAAAACAATAAAAACAATAAAATCAATAAAAGCAATAAAATAGAGTAAAAGTGTCACTACGCTACTGGGTATTAAAAGCCAACCTAAATAAATATGTTTTCAGTCTAGATTTGAAAAGGCCCGGGTCAGAAATAAGACGCATTTCGCGGGGAGCTTGTTCCAGAGCCTGGGAGCAGCAACGGTTGAACAAACTCTCATCAAAACATGTTGAAAGTAGAGTGAAAACATCCTTTCTATTTAGAAATGCTGTCAGTGCTGTATTTATTTGTTATTTACTAAAGAAATGTGTCTCAGATCTGATGAAACTGCATCTGAAGCTGTTACCATCTATGCTAACTCTGTACGAGAAGTCACTTCCTGATGTCATCTTGCTCGTATCTCCCACCTATTTCTGCTCAAAAGGACTCTGATTGGGCCGCACCACTTCAGGCCGAGCACAATCGTTGTAGATTGGAGCTTGGCAAGATAAATCTGTGTGGTTACAGACATTGAATCAGGTGGATCCAGCTGTACTGCAAGATTACACTTCTGTTTAGCCAATAATATACTTGAAGTGCCAAAATATCAGTGCAGCAGTATGGGTGATAGGGACTGGTCTTACTTGAAAAGACAATCATTTACACAATTTTTGGAAAGCAGGAATTTGACCAAAGTATTTCTTTTGTTTCAATTTATTTCAAAATTTGGCCGTCAATCACATTTATTGCAGGCCAATCAGAGCACGTGAGCCACTTTGTAAAACAAACTCTCATCAAAACATGTCGAAAGTGGAGCAAGAATATCCTTACTATAGAGAGGTTTAATGCTAATGTTTGTTTTTCATTTAATTAAGAAATGCAGTCCAGATCTGATAATATTGCTACTGAAGCTGTTAGCTTTCATGCTAATCAGTCACCTCCTGCTGTCATCTTGCTCGTAGCTCCCACCTCTTCCTGCTTTAAAGGATGCTGATTAGGCCGTGCTGCTTTGGGCCTCTCCCGTTGCAGATTGGAGCTTGATAAGATGGATCTGCCTGATTACAGACATTGAATCAGACTGATCCGGCAGCTGTGCAAGGTTAATTTCACCCTCTCTCTCACAAAACATCAGGATGCTTAATAAATCCAGAGTGCTGTTGAAGATCCTTTATGTTGTCTGTGTCCCCTGTTCTTTCAATTCTTTCTACCTGCTGCCGACTTCAGCCCACACCTGCCTGAGGGTCACCTTTCAGTGACCCCTCATCCTCCTCCCACCCCTGCACTTCCCACACACATACAGAAAGTCTCAGTGACCCTGAAGCATGACGTATACTGTATGTTCACAAAACGCTGACATAAATCCAAAATGAAAGCATCATCTGTGAGCATTTATCTTTAAACTAATCTGGACTGCTTTTAATTCACAAAATAAGCAAAACCATTCAACCACTCACATCTCCTCAGAGGTACCATTGCTGATCAGTAAGTGTAAAGTCAACCATATTCAGGTCTAATCTTACCAGAAGCTGAACTAAAGACATTTCAAAATAAGTCCCTTAAGCAACGGGTTTTATACATATTCAACCAAATCAAAGGACAAAATAATGACTTGTCATCAGGTCAATGAAATATTTATTAATTTTCTAAGAAAGCATTTTTTTAATTCCCTTAGTAGTAGCAATTTTGGATAAACGAGGTTTGTGCTCAAAATATGATATTAAAAGATAATCTCGAGCTGTTGTCCTTTAATACCACTCGTAATAGTGCACTCTATAATAATAATAGTAATAATATAATAATAATAATATTAATAATAATAATAATAATAATAACATTTTTGTATAGCACTTTTAAAAACAGAGGTTTACAAAGTGCTTTGACAAACAGGCAGGAACATACAGACAGCAAAGCACAAGAGCGAAAGCACAAAAGGAACTTATCAAAGAAAAAGTACTTTTTAATTCAGAGATCTTCACAAACAGACACCGACAGCAGAATAAACCAAAGCGCAATGAGAACCTAAGAAGTGAAAGCAGGAGAACTTCTACACTCTCATGTCCCATTTACACAACGATGAAAACGTTGAGTTTTCGTTGTGTTTGCGCCTTCTGTTTACACCAGAACGGTTCCCAGAGTGCTTGAATCTGCAAAGTTGTTAAAATGTTTTGGTATCCTTCTCCGTGTAAACAGGAATCGGTGTTTTCAGGGGAAATGATGACATGCGGAGCATATGCAGTACTCTTTCAGAAGACGGTTGCGAGCGCACCTTGAAACAACAACAACAGCAACTTCAGCCGTCTATCGAGCAACATGTGTGCTGCTTACTGTGCTCGATTTGTTATCCAGACAAAAATATCCAGACAGATTTGTTGTCCAGAAAAGAAACTCTGTAGTTTGTGAAAAGTTTGTCTTCACCAGAAAGCATACATGTGTTGTAACAAAGCTGTTTCACTACAAACCTACATCGCCAACTACTGGCCTGGCAGAAAACAGCGTTTTCAGTTGTTCTCGCGGATCCATGTGAGCGCTTTTGAAAACGCAAAGGAAAAACCTCTCCATTTCTGGTGACAACGATGTTGTGTAAACGAGGACTCAGACCAATGGTGCTCATGAAAGTGAAACACTTCAAGGAAAGTGAGAAAAAACCCTAACAATCCATCCAAAAACACAAAGGTACCCCAAACCATAGGGTCAGAAACATAAAAAAAAAAAAAAAAAAAAACGAAATAACAACAAAAAACCCACAGCAACATGAGACAGCCTGCGTCACCCAGGGCATCCCAAGGGAGGCACAAGCTGCCATACGCAGGCGGAGTGCCCCAAGTCTTCAGTCCCACAATCAAAGGGTCCTTGTGTTCCCCCACCATACCTGGGTCCACCTCCCTGGGCCCCCATGTTAATATCATTATTAGTTTGACAGTTATTGAGCAAAAACGATCACTCGCTGATGGTGGTTATGTGGATCACCACCAAAATCTAATCCTCCCTAAGTTGGGCCATTACCAACATCTCTTGAAAATTTCTGCAAAATCCGTCCAGTAGTTTTTGCATAATCTTGCTAAGAAACAAACAAACAAACAAACAAATGCTGCAAAAACATAACCTCCCTGGCGGAAGTACTAAACACAAAAAAAATCTTTTTTTTGTTGCCTTTCACTTCTGACAACAGTCATCATATAGATCATTAAAGCAAAAAAGAAAAGACTCCAAGGCACTCTCTTAATACGATTCAAAAGCTCAAACAAAATCTCTGTCGGGTCCAGGTAGCACTCCTTTCCTTTTCACTGTTATCATACGGACTTTTATTTTGAAATGTCTCACCGGAAGTGTCTTCTTTGAGTCTGACGACTTCACTGAGGTAACGAGAAGCGAGCGCAGCTCAGCAGCACTATTCAGCTTCTTCAGCTGCTTGAGGAGCGACACTGAACTTCAGCAGGATTTTATCTTCAGGTTTATTCTCGATATAAAAAAATACAGAGAACCTGGACGGAAGCCGTGCTGGACAACAACTAGTTTGAGAAGTCAAAAGTCCACCGTCCTCTACTTCTCGACACTTTAATTTCCCTGTTCTTGTGGTGATAGAGAGTTTTGAAATCCTTTCTGTCTCTTTACTCTGTCGTGCGTGTCGGTTGAGCCTCGTGGACTTTATCAGTGTGATGTACCGGACCTGGAGATGAGCCGCGCGCGGTGTGGGGGTGTCAGGGGCGCGAGAGGAGGTGTGCACGCTGAGGTAAGAGAGCCCCGTTTGTCTCTGTTTCTCTGATGGATGACAAGTTTCCACCAAAGCGGGAAGTTGTTTCTTTTTTCCTCTCACTGTGATCAAGAATCTACCTATTCGCTCCTATTTTATTTTATTTTAATTTATTTATACGGATTTGGAGAGCGCAGGTGAAGGTGTTTTAGGACATAAAGGATGATGTGAAGGGTAGAAAATGTATTGTCTGATTACAGATCAATCAGTCAGTCAATCAATCTTTATTTGTGTTGCGCTGAATCATAACAAAAGATATTGCAAGACACAGTCCAACAGAGCAGGCAATACCATACTCTTCTTCTTTTTATACATATTTTTTTATATAATTTTATTTTTACCTCTGCCAAGGAGGATATGTTTTTTCCGGCATTTGTTAGTTTCTTTGTCTGTTGGTTGGTTTGTGAACAGGATAATTCAAAAGCTGATGTATGGATTTGTTTTGAATTATCAGGGAATTTTGATCATGGCTCATGGAAGAGGTGATTAGATTTTGGGGGTGATCTGACTACCAACGAGATTCAGTCATTCTTTAAGTATTTGTGACATTGTGAAAGGGTGTCAATAATGACTTGCCCAGCAACATTGGGATGCCTTGGCAAAGGTTTTTACTCTCTGAGCACTTCTGTCCAGCCAATTATATACTAAGAATTCCAAAATATCTTAATTGGACATTTTAGCTGGCAGCATGTGTAGGGACTGATCTTACTTTAAAAGGCAATCAATTAGACACTTTCCAGTAGAATATACAGCCACTTAAAACTCCCTGTCTCTCCCTGATATGGTCTTAGCTGGTCCCTGACAGGTCTGTGTCCTGCCCACCCTGGCAGTCATAGGTTGCAGACGACAGGCAGTATTCTGGTGAATTTGTGGTGTCAAGTTTGCTCCCAGTTGATTTGGTAGATGATTTACTAACTAAGGAAAAGACTGAGTCTTTGTCATCTTTTGAGGGAAGCACCATCTCATGGAGACACCCTGCAAATGCATGAATGGACATGTTTTCAGTGGATTCGTGGGCACAACCTCCAATAGGTGTGGTGGCTTCTGGTGGGAAATTGAAGCAGCTGGATCTGTATACCACCCTACAACCTCCTCACTCCACCCCCTCAGAATCAAGCGACTCCCTTCCTCTGGAGCTCTCTCCCCCCTCTGATCCATCCACTTCTAACCCTTTGACATCCAAACTAAGAAATACATTTGCAAAAAATGATTTGTTGGTGAAGTTGTTTTCCTTCCTCTTCCTTTTGCAACATTTCAGGTTTTATTTTTTGTAAATGACCCAATCGGGAAGCAGATATGTTGGTCAACCTGCTGGTTGGCTTGCCTGTTAAGGGTTATCCTGGACATGAATGGATTTCTTTCATTTCTGCAACAAATTTTTTGTTTTTTAATATGAGAACATCACAGATAGCAAAAATTGAGATATTTAGTGGTTAACCCAGTTTTCTGAGGAATTATAGATACATTTTTTATCATCAAATTTATTTACTTCAACTAAATTATGATTGTTAGAGAACCTGGAGATATGTGAAAAGATTTTTTCTTACTCCGATGTATGCTCTTACTGTTAGATTTCGGAGAATTATATTCATGTAAAGCAGCGCCAGCCAGTGGATAAATATTGGTGTTAGAAAAACTATTCAGAGAGGTGAATAAAGAAAAACAAAAATTTTAAATACAGTGGTACGGCCGCAAAAAGTCAACCACACGGTTACAATGCCAGTCAAAAGGTTAAACCACTACACAAGACTCACCTTTTTAGACAAGCTTTTAATGTGTGATTATGCTGAGTGTGTGTTTTGATTTGTGAATTTTCATGTGTTTGACTGTGTTTGCTGATGCCATTTTGTTTATGCTGTTTTAATCTTTTACTTAATGTACAGTGTCTTTGAGCCTGTGAATAGTGTTTTGTAAATAAGATATTTTATTATTAATATTATATATGTAGATATTAGAAGCGGGGATTTGACCAGAGTATTAATTTTGCTTCTGTTTATTAACATTACGGGATAGGGCAGTTCCATATTTTTGCCAATAACTAAATCATTTCTCAACAGATTTTAAAGATATGTTCGGGGAATGTTGTTCATGAAGAAGTGACTAGATTTTGGTGGGGATCTCAATCCAGATGAAGTTCCGTGATTTATTCAAAGATTTGTTAACAGTGTGAGATTGGGCAGCTTTCCACATTTTTGACAATAACCTGCTTAACAGTTTTTGAAATATGGCAGGGGTTTGTGATCTCTGAGCACTTCTAGTTACTTCCTGTAAGGAGGTTATGTTTTTGTTGCTGCGTGTTTGTTTGTGGACAAGATAATTTCCCAAAAATTAGAGTTTATGTTAAATGTTGTATTTTCAGCTTATTGTTAGTATACGATATGATGACGTCAAGCAGGTCCACAGCAGCACTGTTTCCATGTTGGTAGTCATTGCTACAGATATATATGTGATATTTGAAGTAACCTCCATTTACCTTAATTGATTGATCACTCTGAGGTTAACATTTGGAGCTGTATTGATATTGAATGGGTCATAAAAGGCCAAATATTTGTAATTGTAGTTGAAGCTATGAAGGTCCACAGCAGCAGACCATCCACACCAATGATTCCAAGCAGTCATTCTTTTATGTGTTTTTTTCCTGCAACCTGCTGCTAATTCCTTTATTAAAATAGACAAACTTGGTACACATGTTGCTCTTAATTATAGCTAGACTATCTAACAAGCTAAGTGCTTTTTCATGCTGATTTCTCTTGCTGGTTGTGAGTCAGTTTGTTTTGGTTCATGAGTAAAACAGCACAGATGACTCAGAGGACATTTAACCACATGCTTATTATTTGCTATGAAAATAAATTTAATCTCGTAAAGGTATTATTTCTTCACTTAAATTTCCCACTTTTGTCGTTACATTTGAACACCTAATTGCCAAAGTGCCATAAATGGAGCGACGCCTGCGAGCTAGTTCAGGCAGACAACTCGAGCTGCTCAGCTATGCATATGTCACATGTCTCACTCCTCTCAAACATCCTCATATGTCACATGTCTCACTCCTCTCAACCATTCTCCAATCACACTCTTCCCCTCTCAATTTGGCGGTATATTTAAACTGGGAGTTTTCCCATCTCTCCTTCTGCCCTGCAACGACTCTGCTGCCCTACACTGACTTGCTGCGTGTTCTTTCACCTGCTTTCACATGCGATTATCATCTTACCTTTGGCTCTGGTGGTCGCTATGTCTCTCGTCGTCTCGGATTCAGAGAGTGAGTCCCAGCTGTCAGGAGAGGATGCGGGGCTTATTCCCGAAATCCAGACTCAGTTCGCTCCACGAATGGATCGGACCCGCTTCGTCCTCGCCAGAGCTCTCGTATCACTCACAAACGACTTGCTGGATGGCCTGTGTACCACATCACGGAAGAGCTTTACGCAGGTAACATCACCGCGCCGGGCGGCCTCAGCCACGAAGAGCTTTTCGATTATCTGATGATCCAGCAGAACTCCACCGATGACCCGGGGTCGGGTGCCAGTGCCACAGCGTCCAGGGGTCCTCCGGGGGGAAAGGTAAAGCGCCAGCTAAAAGCGCACTGCCTTTCTTCCTGCTTCTCCCAAACCGGAGCTCGGCGCTCCCTCCAAGAAGCGAAGCAGCCAGATTCCGGCATCTCCACAGACGAGTCCATAATGTCTTCACTTCTCGAAGTGAAATCGGCGCTGGACATGATGCACGCCAGGCTGAACACCTTGGAAAGCAACGCGTAATCCTCTGCTCGCCATGTGAACAACCCGGGTCCTTCGTCCGCGTCCCTAGCTACGCAGGCTCCACCAATCGCTGTCTTCCCGGTCGACGTCACGCCGCAAAGATCCCTGGGATCTGCAGTCCCAGTTCCTGCCGTGGGTTCTCAGTTTCTGCCTCCTGCTGCTGCCATTCCTGATTCTCTAAGGAACCAAAAATTTTATCAGGTAATCCTGTTTCCATCATCTTTAACAGCTGACAAAATGATTGAATTATAAGTCTGCCTCTGGGCCTGTCATCTATCTGCTTGTGTCATTATTTATTTATCTGTTTTAATTATATTTTATTTATGTATTTTATTCATTCTTCTAGGAGGTTATGAGGATCAGCATAGACTCAGTTGCACAATTATTCAAACTAATTATTAAACCTTGCTCTTATTTCGACAGGCCATGACATTAATCTGGTGAAGATTCTGTTGTTGTGGTTCTGAATCTGCAGACAGATATGAGGATTGGGGGGATTTTTCAGTGGTTTTAAGGAAAGTGATCCAAGACTGTCGAAGTCCCCTACTCCAGCAGAATTTAACGTGGCCTTCAGTGTTTTAGAGACACCATTTGCGATGTACATCTGCAATGCAGAGAGGAGTTTAACACCTATTTAGCCATTATTTCAGATCTTGCACTTTCTTCGGTGGGTGATGGGTCCTTTCTCAAAAAATCCGTCTTCCTCTTCTCCATTTTTCAGAGTGAGCCCCGTAAGGGTCGCAATAAGGTAATATTCATTCAAACGTCTCATTATAGCTCTCTCAGCTCATCATGACTCCTCAAACCCAAGTATAAACAGCTTAATTCCCCTTGAACCATTCTCTTTATACTACGCTTCCATAGACAACGCAAATGCAAATGATTTACTCAGCTGGGGCTGTAATGGCATCTTTCGGCGTTAAGTGGCGTTCAAAGTTTTATTTCTCTGTTAAGTTGACCTTTGGTTGTCATAGTAGCCTTGCATTTTGACACCCTGTCGGAGGCTTTATGCTGGATTCTCTACAACACGTGCAAATTCCCCTGTGCTTGCATCTCTGGATGATTTTCTGGTAGTTGACCTCCCCTCTATTCCACCAGCCCACTGCAATTCCACAGTCAAAAACCTCTTTCAAGAGTTGGGTGTGCCATTTTCAGAAGACAAAATGGTGGAACCAACCTCGCGCTCTGAGTTTCTCGGCATAACTCTGTGTGCTCATGCAAGCCTCGCTTCCTCAGGATAACTTGAGCCGCATTAGAGAAGCTTTAGAGCTTTGTCTCCCTCTGCTGTTCTCTCTAAACGGGATCTTTCGTCTTTGTTAGGTCACCTAAACTTTGCTATCCGCATTATCCCTCACGGATGCTCATTCGTTCTTGCTTGCTGACACTGGCTAATTCAATTAAAAAATCTAAAGACACAGTGGTTTTAGATGAAGGCTGTTCAGATCTGCAATTCTGGTCTTTGCTCTGCGATGAATGGAACAGCATTTCTTTCTTTTACAATGACTTTGTAGAGTCTTCAGCTTTCTATACTGATGCTGCTCCATCTTTTGGTTTGGGGGATTCTATAATAACAAGTGGTTTGCAGATGTATGGCCAATGGAAATACAGACCCTTGAGGATCCCTCTATGAGCTTTACCCAATAGTTGTGCTCGCTCTCTGTGGGTTAGCAACTGGAAAGAAGCAAATCATGGTGCTTTGTGACAATGCAGCTACAGTTGAAATGATCAACAAAAGCCGCTCTAAATCACCAGCTATCAACAATCTCTTACGATGTTTAACTTGGATATGCGTGCTTAATAATTTCATCCTGAAAGCTAACTCATTCCCAGAAATGCAAATCGTATTGCGATACTCTTTCTCGCTTTTAATATCAGGAGTTCAAAACTATATGTCCCCAAGCCAGTCCTCCAGCTGCCATGTCCTCCTTTCAAACAGATGATTCTAGGGTAAGTATGTCTCCTGTCCTCTGCATCTAACTACATGAGACTGGGTTCAGCAAAGCATCATTAAAGCCTACGATTCAGCTTGGTTTTCTTTCCATCCTTTAGTGCCAGTCTTCTCCTTTGCCCTTTACCTATAAACATTTAAGTCGTTTGTGCATTCATTGTAATTTCTTTTGAATCCCGCAATCTCCAAATGTAAAGTATCAAAGCTATGCTAGATTCAGTTTTACATTTGACGCTAAGACCCAGCACGCCAGAGCCTTCTCGGAATCCTTCCATGCAGTTGCTCCTCAGTGGTCTTAAAAAGGCACGTCCTTCATGTAACGATAAAAGAATGCCTCTCGCTATATCACTGGTGCACAAGTTGGTGACAAGATTGAGACAGGATGTTTCACCTATATTCATTCTCGATTAAAAGCAGTACTCTTAAGGGCTTTCTATGGTTTTCTTAGGTGTGGCGAATTTACGACCAGGTATCTCTCCTTTAATCCACAGCATGATCTCACCTTCTCTGATTTGAATATAGAAAAGCACATGTATTCCTTATTCTTGAAACACTCAAAACTGACAGATCTTGCCAAGGTACTCATATAATTATTGCTAAAACTAAAACTTCTTTGTCCTTTCTCTTCCATGATGAAATATCTGCATCATCATCCCCCTACTTAACAATCATCCCCTGTCCATCATCAATGGTCACAAACCTATGATGAGATCCTGGTTCTCTTCGAAGCTGTGTGTTCTCTGCTCAAGCTGTGGCCTGCCACCTGGACTCTATTCCCCTCACTCCTGGAGGATTGGCACTGCCACGACGGCAGCACTTCATCTGCCTACTTCAACACATAAGTCCTTGGGCCGCTGGTCCGCATATCAACGCTACGGTGCTTCACAAAGAAGAAATCCTGTCTGCTCAAAAGTTCACGAGTTCCTGCATTTAATGTTTAATTACCTCCGCCAAGGAGGTTATGCTTTGCCAGCGTTTATGCCTGCCTGTTTGTTTATGTTCAAAATATCTTGAAAAGTCCTGAACGGATTTGGATGAAATTTTCAGGAATTGTTGGAAATGGGATATGGAAGAACTGATTAAATGTTGGGACTGATCCAGATCACCTTGGCAGAGGTCTGCGCTCTCTGAGTGCTTTTCTAGATAAAACCGCATCAATTTGCTGCATAACTCTGTATTGCATATCAGGTGGTGTGCTGGGGTTCAGTTTGTATCAATTCAGCATGCTTAGATCTGCACTCTCTAGTATATTCCTCTAACAGCCAATGTGCTTGGGGGAATGGTCACACGGCGGCTGGTGCCAGGCCTACACATTGAAGTTTCACTAGATAGTATATTCCTCTAACAGCGGGCGCTGGGGGGAATGGCCACACGGCAGCTGGTGCCAGGCCTACACATAGTAGTTTCACTAGATAGTATATTCCTCTAACAGCAGGCGCTGGGGGGAATGGCTACACATAGTAGTTCACTAGATAGTATATTCCTCTAACAGCAGGCGCTGGGGGGAATGGCTACACATAGTAGTTCACTAGATAGTATATTCCTCTAACAGCGGGCGCTGGGGGGAATGGCCACACGGCGGCTGGTGCCAGGCCTACACATAGTAGTTTCACTAGATAGTATATTCCTCTAACAGCAGGCGCTGGGGGGAATGGCCACACATAGTAGATCTCATCAGCAGCTCCAGGCTCCAATGGTTTAAGTTTTGGGGGTGTTCTGTATGTTTTGCTCATCACTCCTCCATGCCTTCATGTAAACCTTTCTGCAGGGAGTGATGAAACCGGAGCCTGGGCGCCAAACCTATAACATGTATTTGCAGCTACAATAAACAAATTTAAACGTGAGTTGACTGACTGAAATGAATCATAATGTCTCTAAATGAACATCAGACAAATCACAGCACTCAAGTGCAACTGTGCAGCTTGAATAGCTTGTTGATGATAATGCCATTAATATTCCTTGTATTGGTCTAGGATTTGTTTTGTGCCTCATCAAAGCGTCTTGGTAGTGGAAACTAAGTGGATGTAAACAAACTGTTTGTAGTGTTTGACGTCCCCACGCTGTTTTTCTGGCTCGTTTTCTCCCACATTTCTTTTAATGAGGCGGAGAATCTGGCACCATGTACAGCAATGTATAGCATTAGTGTCTGTCCTGAGAGAAAACTGAGCTGAGCTGTCAAACTGAGCTGTCACACTGTGGCACACGTTCAGGCTCATGCCATGTACCTCACACAACCCCACTTCAAAACTCAATGAGTGCAGCATTTCGGGATAGATCACCGGACTTCAGGGGGCTCTTGTCAGCCCTGGCTACCACTAGATCTGACAAACAATGGGAATAATGAAGACCTCATTGATACCAGTGCCACTGTCAATTCTTCCTTTTGAATAATTATTTATTATGGAGGGTTTGCATTGATATCACAATATGTGCATCAGATGAGCTGTTACACTCGCTGAGTGGCAGAGAGCAGAGTCTGGGAATTGAGCAGAACTCCTTCACCACAAAAAGCAAGTAATATCGATTCCTCAAACCACTTGGAACCAGTTCATACCTGAGACCAACTCAAGTGTCCAATCTTAGAATCCAGCCCTGGTTTGGGGGAGAATGGCGCGTACTGCATCACTGAAAACACTACAGCTGGTTCAGTTCATACACAAGCAGGAGCCAACTGCAAGAAGCTGCCAGACTCTGAAGTTGTAAAGACACAAACATGGTTTGCACAGAGAGTTTAAGATTAGGATTATGATTCAAATTAATTGTCATTATACAAGCACAGGTACAGAGTAACAAAAAGTTGTTCTGTAAAAGTTCTGTAAACCTTGATACAGCGCAGATAGTGCAGGAGAACAGGTGTGATTTGTGTATAACTTTCTGCCATGATCCTTTTGTTTTTGCAGTCAGGCAAAACCTGTGTCTTTTGATGCTGGCCATGTTTACTTGTATCTTCTGGATTACTCTGCAGGCTGATTTAGAATTGCAACTGCCCTGTAGTTTGCCCTCGAGCCACATTTTGAAAACCACTGGTTTAGATTCCTGTGTGATCTGCAACAGCAGTGTGAATTAGTGATGACAGTGATGCAAAAATCTCTGGCATGGCACAAATACTATAGTGAGGGTATTGCACCATTTTACTAGGGATGCCCGATATTAATGGAACAGTATTGGCAGATATGACATTTTTTGCAGATATTTACAGCCGATAATTTAGTGGTACAAATTGGCTGTACATGTATGAATGTACCAGAATGGTTTAACTTCATTATCACTAATCACAGATCACAGCTGATATTGGGCGAGAGGCAGGGTGCACCCTAAACTGGTCGCCAGCCAATCGCAGGGCCACATAGTGAGACAGACAACCATTCATGCACACATTCAAACCTAAGGGCAATTTGGAGTCAAGAATCAGCCTAATGTGTATGTTTTTGGTCTATGGGAGGAAGCCTGAGTGCCTGGAGAGAACCCACGCATGCACAGGAAGAACATGCAAACTCCCGGGGATTGAACCAGCAATCTTCTTGCTTGTAGGCATGTGCACTATCTGCTGTGCCACCATGCCACCCTCACTGAATGTTCACTTTTATGAATCAAAAGTACCACTTAGTAAAGATTATTGTGTTGTTTTTCTTGCTCCATATCTGTTTCTAACACAAATGGACTGTCACTATGAGAGGAACTAGTCTAATTTAGTTAAATGGATTTTTTTGTGTTCTTGACAAAACAGTATCAGTGAAAATCACAATATTGTGGTAGTGGTAGTTCAGCTTGAACCTGTTTGGGGTTCAGATATTTTACTTCATATTCATGTGTAGCTGAGTCTTTCATACTGGTTATGGCAGTTGTTTTCATTTCAGACATCACTTTTCTGTATTTCTTATTTCAAACCCTGAATGTCTCGATGAGTTAATAAAAAACTACACTTTGTAATCACTCATGATCAGCCAACATCAGGGAGGGTATCTGCAGCTTGGATTGAACATCTGCTGAGAGGAATGATTACAGCAGCTGCAGCCAGAGTATGTAATGTGCCTTCAGGGGCTGAATGTGGCCCTGCAGTCAACAGCAGTTAGTTTACAGTGGTCACCACGGACAGATTCATGTTTCTGATGGGATTAATTATCTGCACGAAGGGGTCCACTCTCAGATAGGGATCTAAATTTAAAACTAAACTGTATCCTCACAGAGAAAAAATCTGAGAGAAATCAAATCTGCTGCACTGTCAGCTTCATCAACTTCATCATCATGAACGGGCAACATTTTTTATGCTTTTGCACGGCAGTAGCTGGAGCCAGAGACATTAAGTTTCTGGTTGCCTGTTTATACAAATCAACATTTGATCCAATTCTTGTGAACACAATATTTAAAAGAATTGTCCACCTACGTCCTGTCCCAATACCCTCAGTTGTGCCCTGAATCTTCCTGAAAGGGCACTTGGCTGCAAGTGCTCTGGCGTGTGTTAAGTGAGTAAGGAGATCAAACTATTAAGAGCAGAAATTTGACATTTTTGTAAACATCACCTATTGTGCCATTTAGGTTGGGTTGAAGAGAAAATCTTAAAAAAACAAACAAACAAAAACAAAACTAGAAAGTAGGGATGCACATATTGGATTTTTGCAGATATCTGATATGCCGATATTTTTTAATTCTTTATCACAGATACTGGTACCAATATTTATGGTCAAGAGCACAAGCTCTATACAAAAATGGATTGTTTCTTTCAGTGTTACGGTATGTTTTTGCGAGGAACAGATGTTAAACAAGAAAAACAGCATTTAAAATAAAAAAAAAATTAAACCCTTGATTTTTTTTAAATGTACCCATACAGGTATGAGAAGGTGCATCAAAATTGGACATTTATGTAATTTGCAGATATTCCACCTGATATATGGCTGATATGTGTTTCCAATATATCGGCTGTAAATATCTGCAAAAATTTCAATATCAGCCGTCACAATGCTTAACTTTTTAGGCTGATATTGGTCGATACCGATATCAAACCGATAATATTGTGCATCCCTACTAGAAAGCACTGGGAGAGTGCAAACCTCTACCAAGGTAGTTCACATATTGCTGTTACATCTATGAGCAATAGTTCCATGATAAATTTACCATCATAATATGGTTCCTTGACCTTGAAAACCCACACCTATTACTCAGAATCATATTGATATCATTATTAGTTAGGCAGTTAATGAGCAAAAATGTATCATTCACCATTGGTGGTTAACTGGATCACCACCAAAATCTTATGATTTTTAAGTTGGGCCATTAACAAGATCTCCTGAAGATTTCAGCAAAGTAGTTTTTGCGTGATCTTGCTAACAAACGAAAAAACATACACCGTCAAAAACATAACCTCTGTGACGGAGGTAATGAAGCCCAAAGAAGGCCATGCAACATCTGATGTGCGCTTGCAAGAGGGGCACATCAAGGGTGCAAGAGAGTGCTTTGGACAACAGGTCAGGTCAGGTTTGGGAGTACATGTGGGATCGGCACTTCGCCATTCCTCATTCCTGATGAGTCATGTGCATCAACAGCAACGATGACCATACTACATTCATGGGTGCTATAGTACGATAAAGTTTTAGGGCGCAAGGTTGCAAACCCTTTCTCTGAGGAAAGGGGTGTAGGGTTTGCTGTCTGGGACGCCAAGCCCTTTCTGTTGTATTACCAACTGTCGTAACCTTGGACAACCACACATGAGAAATGGGACACCCTACGGTTTTGCTTCCTTATCTGGAGCATGCATTTGGAGTGCATGCTCCAGAAGTGTAAAAGGTCAAGGCCACAGAGCCTCATGTTTGACAAACATGATATTGCAAATAGCTTAAAGAGATTTTCATCAAACTTTGCAGAATTGCCCACGCTGATTCAAGGATGCAGTGGTAGATTTGTTTGTGTGCCATTTTAGTCTTAAAAATGGATCACTAAACAAAAATGTGTATGTTATTATCAGTGAAGTGTACCATGAAATCCATTTTAAGTAATAAATGATAAATGATAAATGAAAAAAAAATAACACTCCAGACTTCTCAATAGAAAGGATATTTTTAACCCACTTCCAGCATGTTTTACTGTGAGTTTGTTTAACATAGTGGCTCACATGGCAGTGGTGCCCTCCTGCTGCATTATCTGATTGGCCCTGTAATAATGTGAATGACAGAGGGCTCGTCCAATCACCTGCCAAATATGCTTTTAAAGGGTGTGCCCTCCCCAAACACTTTCTATGGGCTCTTTCCCAGATGGACTAGTGAAATACATTGAATGGTCCGACTGGTGCGTCAGGTTGAGTTCACAGCAAAAAGGTTGCTGGTTCGAACCCCTCATCGGGCAGGGCCTTTCTGTAGAATTTGCATGTTCTCTCTGTGAATGTGTGGCTTCTCTCCGGCCACTCCAGGTCCTTCCACAGGTCAAAAAACATGCTCATGAGGGTTATTGGCATGTCAAATTTTCCCAATGTCAGCTGGGATAGGCTCCAGCCCCCTGCGACCCGGAAGGGAAAAGCGGTATAGAAAATGACTGAATGGATCTCAATGTATCCCCATCAGTCTATGACTGTAACACAGCATGGTGTAGATCATTGATTTTTGTCTTTGGCTATTTGGCTGAAAAACTAAATGTTTATGTATTTATAATGCTTTTATTTGTTCTGCATTCATTTTTCAGAGTTAGACCATCTGGAAATGGCACGGAGTTATAACTGTATGGATGACAGTGCTTTTAAGAAACCATCAGGACTTAAGCCCCTTAAGCCAACCACTGGCTCTACATATGAATGACGGCATTATGATTTGAAATACAAAAGTAAATTGGGACTTAAAAAGGAAAACAATGTCATTATTAAACTCAAATGTAACTGATGCAACTTAAAATTAGACCTTGCATTGATTTTCTGTAGTTTTCTTCTCGAATGACAAAACAAATGTGATACATTAAAAATAGTTTTCTCCTATTCATTCAGCCCTGCCTGAAATACTTATTTCTGGTTTTAGCCTCAGAGATCTGCCTTTGTGGCACCCTTTGTTGAAATTTTTAATACATAATATTAATCATATTTAATAATAATATATAGATATAGAATAGAATTAAAATAGAATGGGTAAAAATACAATAGATAATTTTTGAAACAATATCTAGTAGATAGATCAGTTGACTTGTAGAATGCGGCATGCTGGCGCAGCAGGTAGTGCACGTGCCTCACAGCTAAAAGGTTGCAGGTTTGATCCCCGGGTCGGGCAGGGCCTCTCTGTGTGAAGTTTGCATGTTCTTCCAGTGCATGCATGGATTCTCTCCGGTCACTCTGGCTTCCTCCCACAGACCAAAAACATGCTCGTTAGGTTGATTGGTGACTCCAAAGGGCACTTAGGTATAAGTGTGCAAGTGAATGGTTGTCCGTCTCTCTATGTGGCCCTGCAATTGGCTGGCGACCAGTTCAGGGTGTGCCCCACCTTGCCCAATGTCAGCTGGGATAGGCTTCAGCGCCCCGACTCCAAAATAGAAAAGCAGTAGAGATAATTGGTGGATGGAAGACTTGAAGAATAAAGCAACCTGACAGTAAAAATATCTGAAGTAGCCAAGTAAGACAATCATTTAACAGCTTTTGGACCTCATTAAAGTACAGAATTCAATCAGTTAAGAAATCCGCCAATTAAACCTGCATTAAATATGTGTTTTCACAGCCAACAATAAACCAAACAAAAATCTTACTCTAAAATCCACTCGTAACCTCTGTGGTGTTCTGTATTCAGGTGGTGCATTCAGGGTAGCTTTAGTTTTGTATTCTTCTCAGCACTCTGCGCCTCGCTGACAGCTTCCTCCACAGAGAAGCAGACCAGGACTCTCGTGAAGGCCATTTGAAAATTGTCTTTTGGCTAAAGAAAAGAACTGAGGAGGCTAATGTGATTGGCCTTTGCTGAAACCTGTTTTCCTGTCCTCCATGTGTTCAGATTGTGCTCTGGGACACCTGCTGTGTGCTCGTCCCTCTCTCAGAAGTTCTTGGTGCCTGATTTGGCCCCCACTTTCCAAATAAGAGAGCCCTTTATGCTATCCTATTCTGTCCTTCAAAATGTTCTTACCAAAGTTCAGTTTGGGATCAAAATTTGCATCAAACAGGATAAAACTTGCTCTAAAAGTTTCTCAGAACCTGTCATCCATGCAGAAAGAATTACTTAGGATGCACATTGTGTCTTTGAGAAATAAGTTCTCCCTTCACTGATTGTGTTTTTGTAAATCTTAACTTGGCTCTTTGAGTGGCTCTCTGAGGGTTTGATAGTCATTTGATTTCATTTATATTGTCAGTTAAAGTGAAACTGGATTCATTTCTTAGTGCTACAGGTAAGACGGACAGATTTATTCACCCATGCAGGATGATATGAGGCACAGTGAACAGGTATTGATCCACAGTCACTTGTCTTTAAACATGAGCGCTGGAGAAGTTAGCTATTGTGTTGTTTTCCATTGTCTTCCTCCTCCTGACAGTCACTACTTTCAAGGTCTTAAAGGAAAACCATCTCTCTTTCAGTGCCCTAACAGACAAAGGAGTCTTCAGAAAAGAGCAGATCTCATTTAGCAGGACTGTGGATGCTGCCTGTGGGGTTATTGTTAGAGGACAGTGATGGCTGTGATCCTTGACCTGATGTCCATTAATATAATGGATCCTGTGTTCTCCTGGATGGAATTCCTGCTAAACGAGGGCCTTTCTGTCTCACTGCATGTAGATGCTGATGTGATGCTTGTTAGTTTCCTGGCAGGCATTCAGAAATGTGGCTTTTAAAAGCATCACATTGAACAATACAAACAATAATCAGCTGCTTTATGTTTGAAGTATTCTCCTTGTATGGTTAAAATGAAAAATAAAAGAAAGTTAGTAACTGTATTTACGTAATGTATTGTAAAAAAAAACATTTAACTGCACTTACCTCAATCCACATTCACCATACTCAAAGAAGTAAAAGCAAGAAATGAGGCCTTAAATAAGGCCCGGCCGATATATTGGCCAGCTGATTTAATCGGCCGATTATAGCCCTTTCAAAATATTCGACATCAGCCGGAGTTTTCTCGATGTAATGCCGATATATTCTTACTTTCTCATAAAACAGTAAATGCTGTTCAGTGTCGGAGTTGCTCAGAATGATGTCGTTGCACCGTTAGTCCAATAGATGGAGCTCTGACTCTATTCGATCCTCAGTCCCCTCCCATCGCTGTCTAATCAGTCACGCAGCCAGGCAACAAAACTAGAGTGGGCTGAACGGAGCTTGCTGACAAGTATGTTTATTACAATGTTCTGACATTAACAGTGACTCAAAATGTCTCCCGTTTCAATGTAACTCTTTTTGCCGTGTGTCATGACAAGTAACACATGCTTTGTTGCGTCACTTACGCTTTTCCATTACGTTACATTGGTCAAGTTGTGCTAACCTAACTTAAGTTACTCCCCGTCTGTTTATGTTAACAATGACATCGCTGTAGTTATTCCAGCCTAGCATAGCGTTAGCTAACAGCTTAAAAGCCAGCCAGTAAATGCAGAAATAACATAAGCGCACAAATACTTGAGAGTGCAGAGAACGACCATTCATCGCTCCATCAGCTGCATGTTGCAGCGCATTAAATGAGGAGCAATTTCCTCACACACATTACCTCATGTTTACAATAAAGAAAGTGCTTCTACCTGCGCTAAAACCTACTTCCGATTGCACGAATGAGGACTCTGGGAGTGAAAGGCAGATGGGACAAGATAGAGTTCATAGTTCATCTGTATAATTACATTTTAAAAAAGGTTATTTTATTTTGCAGGAATTTACTACAGTTTTGCACAGTATTTTATTTTGTACTTGAAAGTTCTTTGTTCTTGAAAGTTGCAGAGTAGAAAAATAAAAGAGGCTTGTGAAAAGTATGTTACCTTAGTTTTTTTGTTACTTTTCTTCTCACAATCACCTGTTTACAACTTTTTAAAAATTGTTCTACCTGTACTATAACCTACCTCTAATTTTCATAATCAAGAAGTACAAGACAAGATGTATTTCAGAACTCAATTAAAGATTGACTATTTTTCAAGGTTGTATAGTTAATTTCCCAGAGGTTTAATGCTTTTCTGCATGTTTTTGTACTTGAAAATTCCTGTCTTTTGTTAAGTTAAACAAATGGTAAATGACAAAGTATTGTAAAACAGTAACATGTTCTGCCTGTAATTATATATTCGTTGTTGTAAGTGTTAAGGGACCAAATTTATTTTTAAAACTCATTTTATATTTTTCTAATTAATAGGCTGATTTATTGCTAATCAGAATTTTTTTTCTGCCAATATCGGCATCAGCATCGGCCTCTGCCTCAAAAAATCCATATCGGTCAAGCCCTAGCCTTAACCTGTCAGGTTAGGTAGGTTCCCCTCGTCAGGTTAGCAGACTTGGGTAACGAAAACTGGTTTTAGTTTGCATAAGTTTCCAAGTTTCCAAGAGCCAAGGATTTGATGAGGGATGTGAGTTTCATGTCTTTCTTTCTGTTCCTACACATGCACAATGTTTTTAACCCTTTCATGGCTGGTGTCCACTACAGTAAACATATAGGAATACATTTTATACCATTTAGGTTGCAGTACCATGTCCCAACCACCAGGAGGTGAACTCCCAAAAAATTGACTCAAGTTTCATAAAAATATCATCTTTGTAACTTTGTTGTCATATTGAGATTTTACATCATGAATCCAAAATGGAGGAACAACAAAGGGGAAATGCACCACGCCTTCGGGATAAATGTTAAATCTTTTTAATCTCAAAGAATCAGCCAGGGAAAAATATATATTTTTTACTATTTAATAAAATGTTAGGAACACTTTTATGCAGATTTAAAAAAAAAAAATTTCTTGTCAATTTTTTTCTGTGACCAAAAATTCATCTGTCCACTCCAGTGGACATTATGCACTAAAAGGTATATTCTGAATTTTATGCCTGTATTCAGATTTCGCCTCATTTTGTAATTTTTTAATTTAAAATTTTGGTGTAATTCACAAGTAAATAGTTAAATTAAACAGCAAGTTTATATATACTTAAGATTTTGCATTTTAGTTCACTCTTATTTATTGGGTCATATAAAAGCAGAGGCCCATATGAGTACAGGAAAACCTTTGAGTGTCCAGGGGGACTGTTCATGTTTGTGTATTTGTTCTAAACTTTGGGCTCTAATTTCCTGGCGCAACGCATGGTGGCGCAAAGTGGCGGAGCGTGGCTCACCCCGGGCAGCGGTAATTTCGTTGGCCGCACCACTGTGTGCAGCCAATTTGTCCATTTGGTAGACCGGCTGCGCAGAGATGGGTGTGGTGGCGCACCAGGGGGAGGCGTTGACAGATTCAGCATGGCCCAGTGACAATTTCGTGCCAAAACACGGCGCGGAAGGTGCGCTGAAAGCTCGCCAGCTTCGACCTGGTCTGTTCTTGGCACAGGCGAAGCGTGCCCGCTGCAGTGGTAATTTGGTTGACAGGCACATTATACATTTGTATAATTGTCCTGTCACATCTGACATCAGATCAGAGACGTTTGTCATAATGGAATCGCTGTAATGTCGTCCGCTGAGCTTATCGTGAGACTGGTGTAGGGGCCGCCCCCGGTGGCCACCGTGGGCCTTCTTTGATCTGACAGCTTTCTTTTGGCCCTTCTCCTTACATCATTCAACCGTTTTTTACATTGGGCAGCGGTTCTCTGAATATGTGGGCAAACTTGATTGACAGTATTAGTAACTTCCTCCCAGGCTGTTTTTGCATCATCAGCCCGTGGAGGTGTGTTTGCATTACCATATATTCTGGTACTTCAAACTTGGACCTCCCGGGCCAGCACATCAGTTTCTTCCTGGGAGAAGTTTGGCTGCCTGGAGCTGCTGCTGCTGCTGTCTTCGTCTATGTTGAGGTAAAATTGGCACTGCGCCTCGCCCGGAGTGCATTTAAAGGCAAGGAGAGGCGTTCATTTGATTGGTGAAGATTAGACTCGGCTGTGTTAAACCCACTCACACCTTCTCTCCTCCCTCTTGCCACTTGCACCGGTTGGAGGGACGGAGGCGTGGGTACGCCTTACTGGGCCGGACTGTGCCGTGCACGAAACTTGCAAAATGCCCTGGACACACCCCGTTGGCGTGGCACAGCACAGGGCAGGTGCCCCGCGCTGTGCCTGGTCTACAAAATTAGAGCCCCTTCACTTGGGGCAAAAACTTGCTCCCCACCTGGAGGGACCAATCCAATAAAAAAGGGAAATAATCAGATTTGACCATTTTTGATTTTACTGGCTGAAAGTCAAAGACAGTTTTTTGTATTTTTACAGAAGAGGTTTAGGTGGTTTTGAATGTTTTTATTAAAATCTACTCACAAAAATCTCATTGACATTAGAAACATGGTCCCACATGACATGTAGGTGTAAAATTCCTGTTAATGTCCTTTTTATGTCTTCAAATAAGATATTTATCCCGACATGCCAAGTAGATTCAACCAAACGTGATGAGATCATTTTGACTTAAAATGAGATTAACTTACTTGATAAGATTCGAGGTTTTGCAGTGCAAGGTTGTGCCAAATGGAGCTACACATGAGTAAATATCTACGTCAATCCAGCAGCTCCTTTCACTCTGCTGTACTGAGGCACAGTGCTTTAGATGAATGCCAAAAACGACAGCACAAGGACATTTTGTCACAAGCAATGTTGACTGCAGCACGGCGTCACTTCTTGGACGTGGAGATGGAGGCAGTGAATGGAGCCAAGGACGACTAGGTGATAGCAGATTGAAGCAGGGTGCACAAAGGAGATCAGACAAGCACAACATGAAACACTATACCCTTGCTGTAATGCTGCAGGATTTCACTTGGCACATCCTCTTCTACTTTTTACATCTGTGAGCACTGCACACACCTGCTTGTTGCTTCTCAATGGCTTTGTAGTTCACTTTCACTGAGAATTCAGCAGACTCGGTTCAGGGGTGAAATTGCAAGATTGTTTGATTTTTTTTTTTTTAACAATTTTTCAATGTTTTTATTATTATTCCTCTTGATCATTTACAATAGTGAATACATTGTCTTGTGGGTGAAACAACCGAAAAAAGATATATAGGGGTAAGGATCCAGTGGCTTACAATTTCATTTAGAAAATAAACATTTGGGAAATAAAAATAGAGATAAAAATAAAAATAAAAAAGTTAACTGGGATGACTTGTCCTCCCCTGAATAACCTGAGCGCAAAAAATAGACAAACAGCAGATATTCTGCAATGGATGGAGTAAACATAATTTAACAGTTACAATAATACCAGGTTCACCCCTCTCAAACCTATACCGTTCCCGCCCCACCCACAACCCCCTTCCACCCACCCCCGCCCACCACCACCTCACAACTCCACCGCCCCAAGGACCCTATGGATGGACAAAAAAAAAAAAAAAAACAAAAAAAAAAAACGGTCAGAGATTTCAGTGTTTTAATGATTTAAGTCCAGCATTTTCTCTTTTGGCAGTAACAGTGGGTATTTCAGCAGCCCACTGTCCCATCCTTGCAGCATCAGCAAAATCCATAGACATAATATGGCAGACAGCTGGGCACTCCCAAACCACATGGAGAGATTGTTTCATTTTTCTCATGGTTTGGTTTCACACAAAACCTTGTCAGGCAGATCAAAGCCTGTCAAATGTTGTGTAATCTAGCCTCCCGCCACTAGTTGGGGCTATAGTGTGATGTTTGTTCCTGCCATCTGGCCTATCATTGCATTGTAATCAACACAACCGGCCTCAAGGAATAAAATTGTTGTCTCGAAGCAGTTTGAAAGTTTTCTTTGCCAAAATCAGAAGATAAAGCTGCATTTAGGTGGCACTTGCAAATTGAATGGAGCGATGTGTAAAGACATTCTGCAGGGATTAGTAGATGTCAACCGAGGACCAGAGGTGGGTGGTACTAGCAGTGCTAATGTTAGCAGCGCTTGACATTTGGCCAAATCCAAGCCATAATTCTCTCCCTTTTTGTTCTCTTACCTTAATTGCTCTTTGTTTGGTTGTCATTGCTTTCACACTGAACTGAACCTTGGTTTTATGGTGGGCCAGAATTCAATCTTTGGTCGACACCAGAGTTTCTGTGAGCCTCCGCAACAGCCCAAACAAACAGAACTTCGCAAAAACAAACCAGAGTTTGTTTGGTCTGGACCAAATGTGTTACAGATGCAGCCTCTTAAAACTTCCCCACTCTCCCTGAAAGGGTCTTGGCTGGTCCATGACAAGGCATGCCCTCCCTGACAGCCATAAATCGTAAACTTTAAGCCCTGTTTGTGTACATTTGTGGTGTTCAGTTTGCTCTCTGTGGATTAGTCAGCTTCTTTGGTGTCATCTTACAGAGACATCCTGCAAATGCATGATTCTTAGGCCCGTGGGCATGTTTCCTGTGAAAATTAGAACGCACCAGAGAAATGTGGGGGTTAGATATCACGAGGCATCATGATGCAGCACAGTGAGTAGTATCCTTATTTTTCCCTATTACTGCTCCAGGCTGCTTTTAGATAAAAAAAAAACAAGTAGTCCAATAAATATGAACTCCTTTTATTAATTAGAAATGTCTTTTGAGATCAACCGCAGCAAAACTGTCTTTTAATTGTAAATCAAAATAAATACATTTCACAGGTCTCATCTTCCTGAACTTGTTTTCTCTTCTTTAGAAACAAAACTGATACTGCAGTCCAGCAGCAGCCTCTGTGATATTAAATGATTATTGATTGTATCTGCATTGATGCCTCTTAATCTTCGTCCACATCACGATGCATTGATTGAAAGATTATTTCTGACACCCCTAGAAAATATGTTGCACATTACATGCACACCTCCCATTTCATATTAACAAAGTACAGGGCGCACCCTGGTGCAGCCAGTGGTGCACACACACATCTGCCTGATCATGGCTGAGAAATCTGTGGCTGTGGGACCACTGTGTGGCCCTTCTTCTCACTTATTGTAGCCAATTAGATGTTGATTTAGGTATCTAAATTGTTACCGTTAAGTAAAAAAAAATTAAAGTCTGTTATGTGAATAGGAATTTAATGATAATCTTTGATTACTGAAGAATGTTTGATTCCTTGTAAGAAATAAGAGATGTGGTCCGCTTTTTTAGAACACCTTTAAAGATGTTAGAATAAACTTTAAATATTGTATTACTCGCAATAAAGCAGTTTTAATTATAATTGTATATACTGTGTTTAGTTTACCATATTAAACATTCCTCTTTGGATGTGGATTTAAATTCATGAAATATTGGTTAAATGAATTTGATCAAAAGCTAATTTTGTTTCTTAAGTTTTTCTAAGTAAATATAAATGTTAGCCTTAGAGAACTGTCAGTATGTATGAATTTTACTCTCTGGCAGTGTTAATAACATCATTGTGGTCCTCTCAGTAACCATGTTTTTTTTTTTTTTAAGCCCTGTGCAAGATGAATAGACATCTGATTTAACATGTTCAACAATTTTAAAGCCAAATTAAGAACTTGAGTTCTAGGACTTCATAACATAGAAATAGATTTGGATTTTGAACTCCTAAGACTCTCCTGGGCACTGTTTATTATATGAAACAGATGCAAAGAAATACATGTTTCTTTAGATTTTTTATTTTCTTAACTAATTGAATAACCAGGTCTGTGGAGCATATTACCAAAACTCAATTAAATGTACTGAAACAAATGTATACGACACAATAGTGCAATCATTTTTTTGGCCAGTAAAATAATCTGCTTGGCCATGGATTTTTTCAATCTGCCAAACAAGAAGTTAATTTTGAAGTCTGGTCGCATATTATTACTGTAAGCATATTTGTAGCCCAATATTATAACATTTTTGATAAAGATGTTTATTGTCCATACCAGTGTATTTTGACTATCTTAATTTGTTAGCCACTTAATTTTCTTTGAGCCAAATTTGAGAAATATTATCACATCCAAAATGATCTTTCAAGTCATCATCTTCTGTTATTTCATTAATAACTGGAGTTATTAATGTGTAATGTATAATGTATAAGTTTTGTGACAAAAATAACTTGTCACTCATCTGATGTAAATCCAGGTGTAATACACGTCAGATAAACTCTCATCATTATTGTGACAGTGGAGGTAAATGGTGGCACCCTGTTCTCAAAGACATGGTGGACCAAGAGAAATCTTAAATAGCGTTTTATCCAGCAGGCTTTACATCCACATCACATCTGTCAGGGGGGTTTAGCAGCAACAAGCTCTTCACAGTGATGTTCATGATGACGGTCTGCTGTGCTCCTGAGGCTGATTGTTTAGCAGATGCGGCTTTAGATTGGTCATCAGGATGTGATCGAGTGGCTAAAACCAGCACAAGTGGCCCTAAACCAGCCTCAAGTGAGATTAAGGTTTGTAATGAGATGACTTGTTGCTATTCAAGAATCAATATTCCTGCTTGTGGTGCTCTCTTTAAGGACCTGCTGTGGGTCAGGAAATGAAACCTTCTCTATAATCATATCTGACACAAAGAGTGGCCATGAGAATCGAAAACATTTCCCTCAAAGAATAGACTGCATTTGTATTTTTCCTTAATACTCCCCTTGTCAATACCTTCTACTTTGTTCTGAATGCTTTGCAAATCAAAGACATCACAATCTCATCAGAGGCAGAATCTGGTTGGCTCAGTGCGTAAGGGAGTGAATGCCACTAATCAGCTGATGATTTGAATCACCTGAAAGAAATGAATAAGAGGTGACCTAAATGTACAAATGGGTGACTTCGGCTACGTTCACACTTTATGTCTTAATGCTTAATTCTGATTTTTGGTTGAAACTAGACTTTTTATGGTTGTTCACATAATTTTAAGGTCCCATATTTTGCTCCTTTTCTACAGTTTAACATGGATCCATTTCATGAAATGTTAGTGACATGCTTTGGTCCAAAAAGCCTATGAATAAAGCACAGCTGCATTCTTTCCACGCTCACATAACCGCTCTGTTCAGAACGACTGGTTTTGAGGTGCGGTCGCCTTTATGTGCTAATGAGCCAGAGCAGAGCAGCGTACATACGTATAGAGAGAATTTTGTGTCTTTATGGTGCAATCAAAAAGAATAAATTTGAAAACAAAAAAGAAATTACAAACAAAATTATGATTTCAAAAATACAAAAAAAATGCAGTTGAACAAGTTACATATATTTGTGATTAAAATTGTATCTTGATAAATCCATAGGTTTTGTTTACAAACCAAAATATTGTTCTCATGAACCACAGATTCGTTTGCGTTTCCTGAAGTTTTGTTTGCGTTTCTTAAAGTATGCTTGTGTTTCTTTCTAACTCTCATGGGCGGGGCCTCCTCTGAGAACTGTAAGAAGCTTCCTGATTGGTCAGTCTCACTCAGAGAGACGGGACGATAACTTCCGCCCCCACGCTGAGCTGAGGTCGATATCTATGACGTGACGAGCGCATAGCGCTAAGCTGGTAGGTCTAAATCATGAGTGTTGATGTCTGATAACGCTGTCTCTACTGGTTGGGAAAAAAAGTACAAGAAGAGCAACAAGTGTAACCTTAAAAGCATCAAAAAGACAGAAAAGTTAGGCAAAACATTCCTGTTTATCGATGTTTGTCTCGTTCAGTTTACTCTCTCCATGTCTCCCGTGCTGTCAGCTCAGAGCAGCATAACTCCAGCGGGTGCTCCAGCCCCGCACAGCTTACAGTCCTGAACACACAGGAACCGCAAATTCATGCTGTTTAGCAGAAAACAGCGACCCCCCAAACATCACAGGCTAACGCACAACATGCTAACCTCGGCCTGGTCACCACAGTGGGACTGATTTTATTCAGCCAACTGTTAAACTTCTCTTGACTAATGTAAGAATGCTCAAACACTGAAGTTTATCCTTCAGACTTTCAACGAGTAATGTGAACATTGACGAATGTGTTGTGCTGTTACTTCACCCTGCTGTTAGCATTAGCTCGTAGCAATGGGGAAAATAAATACTACATGGCATTAAAATACTCACATTTCCATCATCAGGTTTGACGATTGGTACTGAGCCTGGATTCATTCACTTCACAGACTGAAGTTGAAGAAGCAGTCGGACGTGAAGTGATTGACACACACATACAGGTTTCAGCCGACTGTAGCTGCTCATTCCCTTCAAAAATAAAATTAATCCACTGGGCCCTTTCATCCTCTGAGGCTGGTAGCCTATATGTGAATATATATATGGCTGTTTACAGCCAACAACCGACCAGTGACAGCTTCTGAACACCGATCTCTCGCTAAGAGTGAAAACAACATGGCTGCGCTTCACAGAGGAATCTCTCCAGCAAAGGGGGGGGGGGGGGATACTCAGGTAAACGAATCAGGTTAGGTATGCAAATCAAAAAATATACTGTTATGTAGCAGTATATCCACAGGCTCAACAGCTTACCAAATACCACGAGTTTACATTCATCCAGCCTGCCAAATACAGGTTTTGTCGTCTACAGTTGGATTTAGGAACACATATGAAAGTGGCCTGGGTCTGATCCAGTTTGTGCCTTTCAGACTGTCATAAAAAGATTTGATTTTGGTCAACTATGGCAATAACGTTGGATTTTGGCCACTTTTGCCTGCAGTGTAAACCTAGCCTGAATACACAGGTCTTTCTGATCGAACTTGTACTGTACAGGTAAGGTCCATTTATATCTACCACACTGTCACCTAGCTGCTAAAACCCTAAGCATGATGTACAGAAAACTTTTAGCCTGGTTACCTTTGGCACCGTGGATTTCACCGCCTTGTTAAAAGTTGTGTCGAGACTGAAGGTGCCTCCCTCAAACAGTTTGAGTCCTATTTTAGGGTCTTCTCTGTTCACTAAGGGTGATATTCCTATGAGGCTGCCCTCTTAGCTGATTGTGGTCACATACCCCAGAGCATGTCAGCCACTTTGGCATTGGTAATAAACACTTGGAGTGCCTGTAAGTTCTTTTTATGACTAATAATATGGATGTCCTGATACTGATTAAAGTATCGGACGAGGGCCAATGTGAGCATTTTTTCATTGATTGGGGATCAGGATTATTATTTATCTTTTTTCTGATTGTTTTCATCAATTTCTGTAAGTTGAACACACTTTAGGCCAGGCCATAAAAGAGCGAGTGATGCAACAGGAGCAGCCCTGTGGCTAACATGTCATCTGTGTGGAAATACTTTGATTAACACCGCAATAAAGTGGAGTACACACAACATGACAATCGGCCCCACTTTTGGCTTGGATCTCTGCTTCCAATCAAACTCAGCAGAGGCCTGATTATCTGAAGGTCCTCAAGATGATCTTACCTGATTATGCTGTGTTAAGACTTACTTTATCCTCTCCATCTTGTTCACTTGTTCAATATTTACAACCAGAAGTCCTGATGTGTGCGGAGTGCACTGAGGACAGCTGAGCACGTCCTCTGTGTTTTGTCACATGGAACAGAGCAAAGCCAATCATGGTGAAAGCTGGCTGAAGCAGGAAGCAAACACAGCACGAGCGTCAAAACAGAGTAACCTGTGAATTATATAAAACAAACTAGTAAGGAGAGGGGCAGGATGTTATAGGAAGCTAACTGCTAGCCACATTTTGTTTCCTGACATTGTTTGTCATGTTTGTTTACATCGCCTGTGATCACGTGGATCACAAGCTGCAAGAGCAGAGGCACTGCCTTCTTGGTAAATAAAACGATTGGTTTGTGGTGTCCTGTGTTGCTCTCACACACAACAGGAGCAAAACTAATAAATCTTACATTATTTGTCTTCATTTGTGAAGATTAAACTCTTTGTGCACCAGGCCTAAGTCACAAACACACTGACATGAAGCGCAGGGCAAACACTCAGATAGGTGATGTGGGTCTTTGTGTCGTCCCCTGTAAAGTTCCTTGGTCACTCTTTATTGCTTTAAAAGTGCCACATGAATAAGCTGACTTGACCCATACCCTACTCTTCTTTGCACTACATCCCAAAATACAAAAGAACCCAAATATAATCAACTTCCTCTAACTTTTTCCTGTCACTTCCTGTTTCCATCTTTCCAATTCCCTCTTTCTCTGTGTCTTCAGTTAACTTATCTTGGCAACCGTCTGTCTTGAAATAAGCTGATATCCTGACAGGACACTTTACAGGTTACATATTGTATTTTATTTTATTTTTTAAAATTATTTTTCTCTAAGTACTCAATTTGTTTGAGTAACAAATGACCATGCTCTCCTGTGTTTGTTTTAAATGAGGATGAGTTGGTCATGAGACTGCACCCTGGACCACGCAAAATCTCGTTTAAAGTCTGAATCAGGGCTGTCATGGTATCAGATTTTCGACTCAGGATTGTTATAACAAAAATATCTGATCACCATATTGTGATATTTATAGAAAACCAGAAAAATTCAAATCTGTAAGAAGACTTAATCTACAGCTTAATTTTTCTTCTTTGGAAAAATACTCTGACATGATGCATGGGGAGGTGGAGAAACTGTCTGCCACCATGACTGCACAGTACAATGTTCAAAACAATAAAAACAATGAAATGATAATGAAAAGGCAACCAAATGATAGTAAAATGGTAAAATGGTTAATGGACTTGAGCCTATGTAGGGCTTTTCTAGTCTCTTTGAGGACTCAAAGCAGCTTCACATCGCAGATCACATCTACACATTCACACCCATTCACTCTCACATTCACTCACTCATGGATCAGAGTTTTTAGATTATATTAGATTATATTAGATTAGATAAAACTTTATTAATCCATTTGGGAAACTCCCTCAGGGGAATTAGGAAATTCCAATAGCAGTTGAAAAGTAGATAGATATATAAAAATGTTATATAAAATCTCTCTATATATAATATATATGTTAGTTATCCATCAGTATTAGCTAACACATCCACACCCTTACATGCCCATTTACCACCACTGACGCAGCAGTGGGAGCCGCCCTGTGATCGGCCGGCGACTGGTTCAGGGTGTCTCTCGCCTAATATCAGATGGGATAGGCTCGAGCCCCCCGCGACCCTGAAAGGGATAAGTGGTGTAGATAATGGATGGATGGATGGACTGATCTAACCTCCCTGCCTGTAATTTGAACTCTGTTGTTCAGTCTCTACAGCAAATCACTTTAACTCGCAGCCTTACAGCACTTAAACAGACACGTGACTTCATATTGCTGCTGTTGTCCTGCCTGAATGAATGAATATAATCGTCCTGCTGCTCTGAGTCTCTCTGACTGGCAGAGTAATTGAAATCAGTTTCTCACATTCATTACATGGCTGCATCATCCTTCCACTCCATTCTGCTATGTCAGATTTTTTTGAATGTTCCTGGGCAGCAGTGAAATATTCCATCACTCTTATTTCCCCCGTTATTGATAACTGTGTTCTTTTTATGGGCCACATGATGAGACTGTCTTAAACACACTCCCTTTGTTATTGAGCTGTATGCCTTTTCTTCCTCCACTTCCTTTTATTTCATTATCTCTCCACGCTCCACATTAACCATCTCACTCTCCCCTCTCTTTCTGCAACACTCGCTCTCAAATTGCCCAGGTCCTTATCTTTTTATATTTTCTTTTCTGAAGCGTAAAATTGGACTCCTCCCGCCTCTGAATATCCTCCCTGCTGGACTGGCTGTGTGTCTGTGGGTGTGTGTGATCTGCTTTACTCCCAGAGTCGCCACAATCAACATTTATTGACCCTGAACATGGGAGTTAAATTATGTCAACTCTGATACTGATACCCAAACCTGTCACTCCTTGTTGCTAATTTGCTAAAGCAGCAAAACACACATTTCTGCACCTTTGATAATCAGAGAGCAGCGACCAATCACCTACGCTCGTGCACACACAAACACACACTAGGGGTGTAAGAAAATATCAATACCAATATATCAGGATATGTTGTGGTGTGATGCAGTATCTATATTTGATAGAGCACTATTAACATGTTATCAGTTTATGATTTTTAGAAATGTGGGACCTTACTTTTGCATTGTAGCTCAGTGTTGTGTGTGTTGTGCATCCTGTGTGAGTGGAACAAGCTCAGTGTGTAGAGTTGCTAAAAACATCGATTCAGTCAAAACTGGGACTTCTACTCTCTAAGATGGTGGTCGTGGTAGTGAGGTGAATGCTGTGCGAGCCAGTTGTGCTGCAAAACATATTAATTTAGTTGTAGTTATTATTTTTTTGCCTAAAATATATTTTAGTTTTAGTCATAGTTTAGGCCCTGTTTACACGACTCCCTTTTCGGCCGCATCCGAAGAGTTTTGATTGCGTTTTAGCCTCCAGTTTACATGAGACCAGTGCCCGGAGTGCTTGAATCCGCAAACTTTTGAAACCAGGGTCCAAGGTGGAGAGTTTTCAAAACGCATTGCCACCTGGCCTCATGTATACAGAATTCATCGTTTCAGGGGGAAACGCTAACTTCTACGCATGCGCGGTACTCTTTCACATGAAGGCTGCGTGCACATACCAGGAACAACAACAGCTTCAGCCGTCTACTGAGTAACATGTGTGCTGCTTACCGTGCTTGGTTTGTTATCCAGACAAAACTATGCAGACAGATTTGTTGTCCCTACAGATTTGTTGTCCAGACAAGAAACTCCTGCATCTTTGTGGGTCCACTCGCCATTGTTGTTTGTGAAAAGTTTTTCTTCTTCGTACGTGTGTTGTATCAGCGCTGTTTCTCTGCAAACCTACATCGCCATCTACTGGACTGGCATGCACACTACAGCGTTTTCAGTCGTTTTGGAGTCTCTGTCTGAACACAGATCGTTTTTGAAGACACAAAGGAAAAAACCTTTGCCTTTCAGGTGAGAGCGTCTCCGTGTAAACCGGGCCTTAGTCATCTAGATTGTTTTAATTTTACTCTGGTTTTAGTTGATGAAATTTCACAACATTTTAGTCGACCAAATATGAAGTGTAAAGGGTAAGGCATTTTTTTTGTTTCCTTGAATTCCTGAAGTCATGTTTCACTCTTGGATAAAATGAAACATCTAATAACCCTTTTTTGAATGCTAGTAAAGTTTGAATGTATAAATGAACAGAAAAAGAATTAACTGTTGTGCAAAATGAAGTCACCTTTATTTAGGCGTCCTGGCAGAGCATCTCAGTTACAATACCAGAACTGATAACAAACAGTGAACCTGCTCTACATGAATATATCAATTCATAAAGAGAGTAGCTCTGATTGGATCGCTCCCCAGCTTATCCCACCACCATGAAGCTAAGGCAGTTGTGACTGGATGTCCCTCTTAACTCATCCAACCTTTCCACACAACCAAAGTAGCTGTGATTGGATATATTCCTAACTTGTCCCTACTTCCTACATGACAAAATTAGGTCTGATTGGATTAAGTCTGTCAACATTTTAGTCTAGTTTTTATTTTTTGACAAAAATGTCAGTTTAATTAATTTTTCGTTTTTGTCCCTGTGCACTTGTTTTTATTAGTTTTCATCAGGGGAAAAAAGTTTGTTGATGAAAACTATGACAAAATTCATTCAAGGGTAGGGCTGAACAATATATCGTCATCGTATCGATATAGAGATATGAACATTCAAGATATTAATATCGAAAAGCAACAATATAAATGATATAGATTTCCCCCGTGCTAAAACTGCATTTTCCACATTCTTTTGTATTATGATGTTTTTATTTTTCTGAAAAATGCTTGGTTTTCACCAAACCCATAGTCATATCATATCGCATCGATATCGAGATATCTGGCATGAATATCGAGAAATGAAATTTTGTCCGCATCGTTCAGCCCTATTCAAGGGTTAGTTTGGGTTTTTGAAATGGGGTTTCTAGAGGCCCATGGCACTAGTAAATATGAGTGCCAGTAAAGGAACTTGTGAGCTTTGTCCCTGGGGGAAGACATATTTAGCACTTTTACCAAAATCACACATTGTGCCCCTTGGTCAATTTATGTCCTTTCACCTGTGATCAGATCTGGTTGTTATCTAGAGGTCAGGACTTCAGAAGGTTTGACTGGTAAACAGAAAGCTTCGTCTCCTGGGTCTTCTCCCTCTCACAGCGTCTGTCCAGGACACTGTCCACATAACTGCTGACTCTGCATCAGTCTCTCTGTCTCAATCTGGCTGTCCAAATTATCCTCACTCATCAGCCAGACCCTGAGATACTTGAATTTCATTTTACCTTGACTTTGGACTTCCATTAAATTTGATGGACAACCACAACCAGGTAGAACTGTGACTATGCATTACTGCAATCCAGGTAGTTTCCTCACATGTTGTTCCTTTAAGGTGCTGATTATTTTATTTGTATTAAATATTTTTATTTTACAAAACCCAAAACCAGTGAAGTTGGCACGTTGTGTAAATCGTAAATAAAAACAGAATACAATGATTTGCAAATCCCTTTCAACCTATATTCAATTGAATACACAGCAAAGACAAGATACTTAACGTTCGAACTGGTAAACTGTGTTATTTTTTGCAAATATTAGCTCATTTTGAATTTGATGCCTGCAACATGTTTCAAAAAAGCTGGCACAAGTGGCAAAAAAGACTGAGAAAGTTGAGGAATGCTCATCAAACACTTATTTGGAACATCCCACAGGTGAACAGGCTAATTGAGAACAGGTGGGTGCCATGATTGGGTATAAAAGCAGCTTCCCTGAAATGGTCAGTCATTCACAAACAAGGATGGGGCGAGGGTTACCACTTTGTGAACAAATGCGTGAGCAAATTGTCGAACAGTTTAAGAACAACATTTCTCAACGAGCTATTGCAAGGAATTTAGGGATTTCATCATCTACGGTCCATAATATCATCAAAAGGTTCAGAGAATCTGGAGAAATTACTGCACATAAGCAGCAAGGCCGAAAACCAACATTGAATGCCGTGACCTTTGATCCCTCAGGCGGTACTGCATCAAAAACCAGCATCACTGTGTAAAGGATATCACCACATGGGCTCAGGAACACTTCAGAAAACCACTGTCAGTAACTACAGTTCATCGCTACATCTGTAAGTGCAAGTTAAAACTCTACTATGCAAAGCGAAAGCCATTTATCAACAACACCCAGAAACGCCGCCGGCTTCGCTGGGCCCGAGCTCATCTAAGATGGACTGATGCAAAGTGGAAAAGTGTTCTGTGGTCTGACGAGTCCACATTTCAAATTGTTTTTGGAAAGTGTGGTCGTCGTTTCCTCCGGACCAAAGAGGAAAAGAACCAGCCGGACTGTTATAGGCGCAAAGTTCAAAAGCCAGCATCTGTGATGGTATGGGGGTGTATTAGTGCCCAAGGCATGGGTAACTTACACATCTGTGAAGGCACCATTAATGCTGAAAGGTACATACAGGTTTTGGAGCAACATATGTTGCCATCCAAGCAACGTCTTTTTCATGGACGCCCCTGCTTATTTCAGCAAGACAATGCCAAGCCACATTCTGCACGTGTTACAACAGCGTGGCTTCGTAGTAAAAGAGTGCGGGTACTAGACTGGCCTGCCTGTAGTCCAGACCTGTCCCCCATTGAAAACGTATGGCGCATTATGAAGCGTAAAATACAACAACGGAGACCCCGGACTGTTGAACAACTTAAGCTGTACATCAAGCAAGAATGGGAAAGAATTCCACCCGAAAAGCTTCAAAAATTGGTCTCCTCAGTTCCCAAACGTTTACTGAGTGTTGTTAAAAGGAAAGGCGATGTAACACAGTGGTAAAAATGCCCCTGTGCCAACTTTTTTGCAATGTGTTGCTGCCATTAAATTCTAAGTTGATGATTATTTGCAAAAGAAAATAAAGTTTCTCAGTCCGAACGTTAAATATCTTGTCTTTGCAGTGTATTCAATTGAATATAAGTTGAAAAGGATTTGCAAATCATTGTATTCTGTTTTTATTTACGATTTACACAGCGTGCCAACTTCACTGGTTTTGGGTTTTGTAATACTGATATAAACTGTGCGGCCAATATATTGGGTAGACCAATTGAACATGGCATCCAGACATCTAGACATGATAACGCAGTAAGGGGAACTCAGAAAATGAGCTGAGTTGTTTTATCAACATGATATCGGAGAGAAAACTCAGCAAATCATTAAAGTTTAACTTACCCAGAGTCAGAAGGAATATCTCTGCCTAAGGAAAGGCCAAAGAGCTCTAGCTGCAGTTGCCAGTAATGCAGGAGGTAGTTTTTTTGTTATTCATGTTTTATGTTTGTTTGTTAATTGGAAAGGGAGTTGATAATAAAATAGGACGGGCTATCTCACTTCACATTGGATATTAATACTCGAAAACAGGGAATTGAGTAATTATCTCTAAGTAATACAGTTAAGGTACAGGCACTGCAAATTGTAGTGATATTATCAATAAAACAGTAGTTATAAAACAATACAAGATATTTGAGGAAATTTCACCGATGGGAACCATAAGTAACCACGACTTCATAATTATTTTTACTTTTGCCTTTGTGCGTATTGGTTTTGGACAGTATGTGTTTTGTGTTTTCATAATTGATGCATATCTATAGTCAGGTAAATGTCACACCAACTACTCCAGAGCAGCTGGATTGAAATGATGGCACAGTGCAAAAAATAAGGTTTCAGCCATTTTTTCAATTTGTGAAAGCATTCGTCTATATTGAATATCAGAGAATTGGGATCAACATTGAAAACCCTTGTAGGACAACTTTTACCCACTCAGAAAATCCACAGGATTTGGTAAGGGAGTGGATAAAGAATTAGATTGACAGGCAGGTGATAATGGCATTGGTATCAAAAAAATCTTAGCAGTTGCCATCCCTAATAATTGAGCCAATATTTTGTGTGTCATGAGCCAAGTTGCATTTGTTTTACCTTTTCTCTATCTATCATTCAGTTCAGATGTGTGTGTTTTTCACATAAGTTTACTCACCTGTTTTTCTTTAATGTCTAAAATGATGGGAAACAAGTGAGTAACTGTTTTATAATCGTGATTTCAGTATCTATGAACTTAATCAAGAGTATGATTTTTGCCAAATATTGAGCAGCCCTAATGAGAGCAATAGAAGATGTTGCAGAAATTTAAGGATTAATTTACCGTGACTAACTAAAATGCACTTGATCAAGCATAGCTGATTTAAGACAGTTCACATGCCTCACAGCAAGAAGGTTGCTGGTTCAAATCTGGTGTCAGTCAGGACCTTTCTGTGTGGAGTTTACATACGTGGGTTTCTCCAGGCACTCCAGCTTCCTCCCATGTTGTCTGGTAAATAAAGAGAAGAGTCAGTGTCTCCCTCTGCACTGATACAGTCTGGAGAAGGCTTTATCTTCAAAAAGCAAACAGACCAAAGACCTACAGGAAAAATATGGAGCAAAGCTGCACACAGCGATCTGCTGCCACTGAGCTAATCCGTTAGACATGAGGAGCTAATATATGATATGATCCAATGTACACAGTTAGGAGGAGAGAATAAATTGGGGGCAGGTAGGCAGGGTTTGTCTCTGAAGTCTAATATAAATTGGATAAGTCATATGAGACATTTTGACACCATCAGCAGTGATCTGCTGTCGCTGCTTTTTCCCAGGCATGGATTAATCCCAACTGACAAACTCACAACACGACCAACTCATTAATTACTTCACATGAAAGGACAGTCCAGAGCACAGGTGTCAAACTGATCCAGTAAAGGGCCACTGTGGCTGCAGGTTTTCATTCCAACCAAGCAAGGACACAGCTGATGCAAATTATTCAATCAACTGGATTGTCTTTACACAGTTGATTTGTTGGATCAGGTGTGTTCTTGCTTGGTTGGAATTAAAACCTGCAGCCACAGTGGCCCTTTACTGGATCAGTTTGACACCCCTGGTCCAGAGTGTGTGATGGATTTACTCGCTGCCAGATGCTTTTTCCCAACCACCCGAGGGAATTCAGCTTCAAATTTATTATTTAAACACACTGACAAATTAAAGAACCGAAAGCATGACTGAGGACATGTCCGAGCATGTCTCTTTGATGGCGTCCATCCAAGTTTTACTGATTTGACTTGTCCCCCTGACACGTACATCCATACCTTGTTTGTTGTGGATGTTTAATGTGCTGTTGCATGTTGAACACTAGTGTTGTAGTGACAGCCTCTAGATTAACCTTTTCAGCAACTTCAATGGCCCTAGCTTACACCCTGCACAAGGCATTCAGAGTGAGGCAGAAGACAAAAAAAACAAATCACTGTCAGTGTGTGCCTGCTGGCTGGTGTGTTGTTATTGTAACAGGGGTTTTCATTGTTTGGTCCAAACTCATGCTGGCTCATTTAATTCCTTCTATTTTGTTACTGAACTCACAAAAACAGACACCGAACACTGTATGAAATGTGTTGATGCTCAGATTGAAGTTATATTTCTCTAGAGTATTCCAGCAACATCAGAGACAATCAAAAAAATGCACTGGAAACTTTTACGTTATGCAAAAAAGCATCACCTCATTACTTATTAAACCACGAGACATACTAGTGGGTTGGACAGAATATGTTAGGCTTACCTTTAAGGGGTTTAAAATCAAACAAAGGTTTGGCTGTACATATTTGTTTTCTTTATTTCTCTACTGTCACCTTATAACCTCTCATGCCAGACGGACAGTTCCATATATTCACCACGGAAATATTTTACTAGTCCATCAGAAGAAGAGCCCATAGAAAATGTTTTTAGAGGGCAGACCTTTCAAAAACAACTGCGGCTGGTGATTGGACGATCAGTCTGCAAGTCACACTCACCACAAAACAAACCATATCAAGCCACAGTATGACGTAGCAGCTAGACCCTGTAAGTACGAGGGCTGATTGATAAGTTGTGAGTCTTGTATTGAAGAAGACAAGCAGGGATGTCTTTTTTCAGCTCTACTATTCCCTGACTTTTTAAGGCTGTGTACCCAAAGACTGGTGTCATTTGGTCAGTTTATGTCGAAGAGGTAGCACTCTAAAGTAAACAAGGCAACAAGTGACTTTTGCAAAATGGACAAAATACCCCTGTTCACAAGTCTGTCATTGCCATGGCTGCCATTAAAGATTGTGGCTTTGAATTGATTGAGCATCTGCCTTATTCGCCTGATCTCAATCAGACTTTCATCTATTTCCAAAATTGAAAAAGGCCATTTCAGGTACCCACTTTCGGTCAGATGATAACGTCATACATGCAATGGGGGACTTTCTGAACAGTCAAGAAAAGGACTTCTTTAAAAGTGGCATTGAGGCCCTTAAACATCGCTGGCAAAAGTGTATAGATACTGAAGGACATTATGTTGGAAAATACTGCAATATGTCTGCCAAAAGTCAAACCCTTAAATATGAGGCTCACAACTTATCAATCAGCCCTCGTAGCTTTTAGCTTAAACTATGTTTCAGTCCTTAGACTATCGTCTTATATTAAATTATACCACACAGACGTATCATTTACCACTTAAATGTGACATGAACCTCATCAACGACAATCCCCACCTAGTTCTGTGGAAAGCAAATTTCGACAGGTATCGCTGAGTAACCACAACTCAGGGCTACCACAGCTAATCCACATTGTCACCGCAGGATTTCTGTATTCTCTCACAGCTTCCCAGCAGTGATCCCCGGTCAGGAGAAGAGCAAAAACATGATTTCCCGTAAAAAAAGATTGTAGTGGCGTTCTTTGCGCCTCTTTTAAAGAAGAAATTGAGTCCATTTCTGATAAAACCTCAGATATTGCCACATCCATGGAGACCGCTTCAGTAGCCGCCATTGTTTTCAAACATGCAGTCACTTCCCACTGTCGTCACGTCTACAGTTTCTGCCTCTCTTCCCTGATTGGGCCGTCCGGCTTTTGGCTGTGAAGTTGTAGAAGATCGGAGCTGACAAGATGGCTCTGCGTGATTTCAGACAATGAATTACTGCAAGGTTAATCACCTCAAATATTCATTCAGACATGGGACAAAAATCCCAATTTGAACTGTAAATATACATTCAACTCAAAAATATATAATTCTGCAGCACATTTAGGAGCCTGGAAAATTGAACTGCCCCATCCAGGGTAGGCCTGAAGGATTTATTGTTTTCAGATCGAAATCTCAATTTCAGACAATGTAATCTTGTGATAGCCAAAGCTGCAATTTTTTGCAGTGCTCCTGACTTCCCCCTGGATCTGTTTTATGAACTATTTTACACATACTATTTTACAAATTTGCAGGCAATTTGCATTTATGGAAGTGCTGGTAAGCAGGTCAGCTATTTAAAGCCTCTGTTTAGGATCATCAATACTGTATGATAAATAATGTGTTATGTGCTTTTGATCATTGATTTCCTTACTGTTGTCTATACTATAAACATAGTGAATATTGCACTGAAGCTTGATTTAAGAAAATTGTGAATCGAATTGAAATCGCAGTGTCTGCCAAAAAAATTTGCAATTAGATCTTTCCCTAAAATCGTTCAGCCGTAATCCAGGATGCACCTCTGTGTAAATTGCACACCAGTATTAACTAACACATCCAAACCCTTTCATACCCATTTATGCACCACTGACGCAGCAGTTGGAACAACTTGGGGTTAAGTGTCTTGCCCAAGGACACATCGACACGTGACAGCAGAAGCTGGGCTCAAACCCTCAACCTTTTGCTTGATGTTATAGTGAACTACCAGAATTAGCCCCCGACGCCCATGGCATCAGCATCATAATAATACAATTTTCACTGACAGGTAAAGTGCCTGTTTATCAGGGTAGAGATAACAATGTGCACTAAATATATACTTGTGTGTGTGTCTGTGTGGGTGTGTGTGTTCATGCGTCACAGACAAGTCTGGTGAGTGTTGATTAAATAAACAGTTGTGCTTATAGAGCAGATCTTGCAGCATACATGCATGAAAAACACACACATTACAGACTGTGCAAATCAATCAACACGCCAGATTGTGACTCTGTTTTGCTTTTCTCATTTTTATAAGAGCATATCATTTTACTTCTTTGAATGGAGTGAAGGTTTAATTGATTTTTTCATCAAGTTTTTAAAAAATCTACAAATATGATGAAATTAGGCATCAACAATCTTGAGCTAAAATTAGATTTGGAAAGTGCGATTAAATGCACTCAAATTTCATTGCACTCCCAAATTTTTAATTCAAACAAACACTGATAAAAGTGTTTAGAGCCAGCGATATTTTTGTCATAAAATTTACACAAACATGTTCCGTAGTAGCGGCACAGTGGTGCAGCAGGTAGTGCACGTGCCTCACAGCAAGAAGATTTCTGATTTGATCCCGAACCACGGCCTGTCCGTGCATAACACTGCAAAATAAGCCAAATACTTTCATTCAGCTCCTCTGTTTTGTCTTTGGAGTTTGTAAAACAAAATATTTGGTCCATACAATTATAAATGTCCATTAAATCAACGAGGCTCTGCGTGACGAGAGCTGCTCACTGCAGACAAACGTTTAAAAGCTGATAGTCTCCTCTGATCCTGAACATCCTGAAACATCCTGAGGTGGTTTTTCTTAGTCACGCTCTCAGTTTATCCAGTTTGACGACATGAGCTCACGATTTATTCACCTGGATCAACAGGTGTTTCTCTGGTCCTCCAGTTCTCAGAGCAGATTCCTCTATTTTCAATTCAGACCTGTTGACTCTCCATCTACAGGAGTTTCTCCTGTTTGTTCTCCAGTTCATGCAAGTATTGCCAAGTATTTAAAAAAAAACAACAGTGGTCATATTCGCTGTCAATTTACCACATTTGTTAGTGTTTTTTTTTCTCTTGTAAAGCAAACTGACTTTTTTATTTCACACTTTTGATGGCAAAAGGAAAACAGGAACATGATAAAGTCTCCCTCTTGTCAGCACTGAGCAATTACTGTAAAGCTTCAAGTACATGAGCACTTCAAATGTAAGCGTCTGGTTTAACTGCAGTCTTTCTTGCCTGTCTCTCCAACACACTTTCCTTGCTCCAGACCCTTCTCCAGACCTGGAGCACTCCTGTTGTTGTCCTTTTTTCTGCTGCGTTTCTGCTCTTGCAGTTGTTTTCTGGGTTGGATTGTTTTGGGCTTTGTTTTGATTCTAACTTGTAGTCAGTTTCTGCTCTTGCAGTTGTTTTCTGGGTTGGATTGTTTTGGGCTTTGTTTTGTTTCTAACTTGTAGTCAGTTTCTGCTCTTGCAGGTGTTTTCCTCTTATTGAACTGCATTGAGCCGTTGTAGGCTGTTTGCCCATTTCAGCCACCTTAGTAAATATCAACAAGAATGTAGATATCTGCCAATAAGATACTGTACTGATATATTATGCATTCCTACAAAAAAGTGTGACACTTCAATTTTACATATTGTTTATTTACAATATGTTTAATAAATATAATATTTAAGAGGACTGACCAATATGGCCCCTATAATGATCCAGTAGTTATGAATAATGAATTTGTATCTTCTGGTAAATTAAAAGTTTAATGACAAATACATGAGAGCCCTTGCTGTGTGTTCATGTATGTTTATGGTGTGTGTTGGTAACTGTGCAGGAGAGAGAGCGTAATGTGAGTGTTCTTGCGTAATCACTCTATCTGTACCTCAGCTGACCCTGATGAATAAATAACAAAGAGATCAAATAGAGGAGAACAAAAGAAAATATACATAAAAAATGCACGGCTCCCACAAACATAAAGAGTATTTTCTTAACGAGCATGTGAACAGTCTGAGACTTTGATGCTGCCCCGGAAACCATCAAATCAGAATTATGTGTGCAGTGTTTAACGTTAAACATGTGCTTCTTCACTGATGATGGGTGCACTCATATTAGTGTTTGGCTCAAGAGTGTCCTTCAGTTTCTTCATATTTCATGGCATGTTCTCTGAGTAGAAAGGCGTATAGTAGAAAGTTATTAATATTTCATGTTTTTTTTCTCTTAGGGTGGATTGTTTCTCCTGTATGGGGTGTGATTTGGTTCCCTTGAGAGACGTGAGCATGAGTCTTTTCTCGTAGAAAATCTTGGACTCACTGCGGTGCTCTGTGGGCTTCAACACGTTGGAGAATAGCCCGTGTTATCAGAGCTTTCATTCATTAATTACTAGACTGTCACATATCAGGCCCCTCTGTGTTTGTGTGATGCTGAAGGAAAAAAAGAAAGTCAGACGGGTGATTTAACTTTAATGTGTGTTTACACTGATTTTCTCTTCTGGCTCATGATGTCAAACAAGCAGATTCGCTGCTCAACAATGGAGGCAGCATTACAGAGAAGCTGTATGCACCCTGACCCACTCGACTATCACCACAAAATCAACCAAATCAAGTAAGTAAGCAACAGAGATAAATTAATGTGACATAATGGGAAGGCATTACCCAAAATGAAAGTCAATCAAAATGTTATGTGGCCCTTAACAAAGAATACAAATTGACAGGTTACCTGATGTCTGTAACAGATCCTTCTCTGAGAAAAATCCAGTCAAGGTTTTGACTCAGAGACAACAGATTAGCTTTAGAGACGGACTGTCACAAGAAAAACTGGCTCCCAGAGGAGGACGGACTCTGACCCCACGGTGATACCCCACAGGTAAAGGCAGAGCTCTACTTCCTCCCATCCTGCCCAAAATATGATGCTGTGAGAGGAACACTATCCCCAAAATGCACCCAGAGTTTGGATATACAAACACATATCAGAGCTCTCAAGTCTTGATCTCAGGTCCGAGTGAGATTTTTGCCTGCAGGGGTGGGGGTGGGGTGGGGGTCTGTGACCATCACGTATCGTATTTTAGAATTAAAATTGGATTTATTAGTAGTCATTTGCTGTTATTTTGCCTCCACAATGGGTTTTACTGTTACTTTGTGATGTTAGTAATGATGAAACATAATAATACAAATATTGTTCTTTTTATATTATTTTCCTCCAACATTTGACCATGCTCTTTTAAACTAAAAATGTGCTGTTTTTATTTTAATTTTAACCAAAAATTTCTCATGTTCTAAGTAGAACTATTAACTTAACTAACTCAGCGTTGATGATTTTGTTTAAATGTGATGCCTGGCAACCACAGTTTGTATGTCAGTGTAATTAGACTTTGCTTTACTGTTTAATAGTAGGTGTGGAGGAAAAATAAGACTAAGCTCTCGTTTTCCTTTTTCACCATCAGTAATTTCATGATTCAGCAGGCTACAAAATCAAGTGTTGAGATAACTTACTGTACTCTCCCGCCCTGAGTGTGAAGTATGCATCCTTATCTCAGAACGTGGCTGCAGTCAGATCAACCGTATCTTACCCGGATACAGCAGTACTATCATCTGATTGGCTGATATATAGCTATAGCTATGTGATATTTTTTGATTGGCTGAAAGGTAGTTGATGTTATTGCTGGGTCGTGTCACGCCCCTGTTCAGCTCTGATGCTCAGAGCATCATGCTGCACGTTCCATGAATGCATATGTAGCGGTGAAAGTCGGTGGGTATTACACAATACATTTTCATGTGTGAGAAATACCAGGTTTAGCGTGTGAGTGTGTGAAAAGGTTAAAATGCGTGTGTCATATGCTAAATGTGTGAGACTTGAGAGCCCTGTAATATTCAAAAAGATCTCTTATTTACAGGGGAAAAGCAAAACTATGAGATTGTTGGAGCCAAATAAGTGTGTGAGGACCTGAGAATTATATACTTAAACATAAACATTTCTTTTCTTCACTTTCTTTCAATTTCAGGGTCAAAGTATTATATTATTGGTATTATAATTTATTGTATCAATTTATTTGTTAATGTGATAATGGTTATGATAAAGACAATAGCAATTATGCATAGTTTTATTGGCATTTTTACTGTTACAATTATATGATTGTTACTTCAAAATAGTAATATAAAAATAATGAAAAGCCTAACAATGATGCGTAATTAATTGTTAAAATGTCTATTATTTTTACTATTATTATTATGTAATACTTTACTTATGTCCCTTTAAAATAATAATAATATGTATAATAATAATAATAATAATAATAGAATTGTTCTAGTCACAAAAACAATAATAGCAGTAATGATGGTAATAACAACAACAATAATAATAATAATAAAATAATAATAATAGTGATAATAATAATAATAATTATTATTATTATTGTCATTGTTCTGTTTTATTATAACTTTTATTATTATTTTTATTATCAATATTGTACTTATTATTATTATTGTTGTTGTTATTGTTAATAATAATAATAATAATAATAATAATAATAATAATGTTATTATCAATATTGTAATTTTATTTGTGTTATTTTTATTGTTGTTGTTATTGTTTTATTATTATTATTTATAATAATAATACTAGTATTGATTTGTTTTAATGGCAAGGTTGGCAAAAATGCCCCACATTCATGCCAATAAAGCTATTAAAATTGTGTTGAATTAAATTGACTGGCAGATAATAACCCTTTATTGTTCATAGTTTATTTTTATCCATTAACAAAGTCAAAGTAAATGACCAGAAAAGAAATCATAACCACATCAACATCTGGTGGGACCATCTTTTGCCTTCAAAACTGCATTAATCAGTCAATCAATCAATCAATCTTTATTTGTTAAGCGCCTATTCATAATAAGTGTTATCTCAAGACACTTACAATAGAGCAGGCTGAAGCCATACTCTTCACTTTATAAATACACATATAGTATACATATGAAAAACACATATACACAAATACACATACACTTATATCCACCATGAGCACAGCCCCTAGCCAACATGCAGTACAGTGCACCTATATGGTCCTCACAGTAAAGTAGGAAATAAACCTCTGCATAAAGTCTTCTTGGTTGACTTGCACACAGATTTTGTTGGAACTCTGCAGGTAGATTTCTGCAAACATCCTGGAGAACTCACCACAGATTCTGTGTGGGTGTAGTCTGCCTCAAGTCCTTCTGTATCATCATGTAATCCGCGCCACACCCCATGATGTTGCGATCAGGGCTCTGTGGGGGCATACCATCACTTCCACGACCTCTTGTTCTTCTTTGCTGAAGATTCTTCCTAATTACAGTGGCTGTATGTTTTGTCTCATTGTACTCCTGCAGAATAACTCGGGGCCAATCAGATGCCTCCCTAATGGCACTGCATGATTAATCCTGACCAAAATCCCAACTCCATTTGCTAAAATTCAGTCCCAAACTTGCAAGGACCCTCCATCCTGCTTCCCAGTTGCTTGTAGACAGTCATTGTACCACTCTCAAACTCCTGAACGAACAAATGGCCTTCTGCTGCGGTCAAATATTAAAACTGTCTCATCAGTCCAGAGCACCTGCTGCCATTTCTGCTTCCACCTGCTGCACCCCAGTTCCTGTATGTTTCATGCTGAGATGAGTCACTTGGCCTTGTTTTCACATCAGTGGTGCAGCTTTTTGGATGCAATTCCCCTTGAAAACCACTTCTAGCGAGATTTCTCCAGACAATATGGGTGTAGGAGCCAGATTGTTTGTTGTTTTGTTTCTTATGGGTGTTGTGCACGTTTGTGCCTGTAGGTGAGAGTATGTGGTTTCTGTATATATATTCAGCTGGGCTAATCAGCGCGGGTCCAGAAGCTATGGAATTTGATCGTGCCATGGCGTGCAACCTCAGAGGCCGAGTATTGTGTCACCTGTACAAAAGGGTCTGTGCACAAGCTTGAGGACGTGCTTTCGTTAAGGATCGCCACCCTTCTTTCCAGTACGTTTGGCTCTGTTTGCATGGACTTTGGAATGGCAGGTTTCTCGTGGTGCCCACAGGATTCACCGAAACTAAATGATATACTGCAGCTTCTTGATTGCCCTGCAATTGATCGCCCAGCCATGCAAAGCATTATTTCATGCCTGTTTACAACCTTTTCGCTGCACGGTATATCTGGCATTTGGATGCCATTTAACACATAAATGCAGGTCAAATCTACCCTTTTACACTGATTCACTCTCAAATTCACTCACTGAAGGTTAAATTTTCTGGAAGTTGTCCATCAATATTTATGGACACATCCTTGTCCCTTCATACCCATTAATATGCCACTGATGCACCAGTTGAAGCAACTTTTTTTGTTTTTGCTTTATTTGTGAAATAGTAACAACAACAGTAATACAAGAGAGAGAACAGCTAGAGGAAAATGAAATAAAAAAATAAAAAAAACATTATAGTGATAAGTTTATCTGCCCCATGTTAGCTTTTCAGATTTTTTGAAATCTGGGGATTTTTTGGCATCCAGACAAATATATGTATCATCACAAAAACCTTATAATTTCTAAGTTGTGCCATTACCAACATCTCTTGAAATGCAAAATCTGTCCTGTAGTTTTTGTGTAACCTTGCTAACAAACATTTGTTAAGATTATACCAGAAATGGACATTTATCAGGGGTAAAAATTAAGCAAAAATCCAAAAAATGTAATAGTTATTGATTGAAAATTTTCACAAATTTCCTTTTGGTCCTTTATAGATAGACAAAATCTAGACATACTGTACAAGCAAGAAAGGTTTCAGTAGTCTGTGGTTGATGTAAGGCACAACTGGGGAGGTAGATTTTCATGTCAGATGTCAAAGAATGGAGAGCAACAGAAAAGAAAAAAGAAGCAACAACCAATACTGTATACATGTCTACTCATATACAGCCATGTCTACACATGTAGTTACTGAGCAACTTTGGGTCTGGCCTGAGGACTCATTATTAAAAGGACTCCAAAACAGTCCCAGACCTTTTTATAATTTTTTATTATCATGAGAAAATTTAGTAAAATAAAATGCATTCTCTCTGTTTAATAGAGGACACCTCTCTTAATAAAACATTAACTTCTCTTCTCTTCTATCTTTTCTAATTCTATTTGAATGTTTGCACACAAACTGTGTTCATTGGTTTGTCATCACCAGCAGCCCATCTCATGTGCAACCCCCCCTCCCCCCCTTCTTGTCACCATAATTGATTTTCTGTCATTTTCTCCTGCCGCTTAATCTTGTGTCAGAAAGAGCCTGAGGCATTTTTGGAGTAATGGACGAGGCGTTGAGTTGATAATTAATGAAGCTGCTCATCTCAGCTCCTCTATACTGACAAATCAACGTCATGGCTGACATTTATTAAAGGGTGCCAACAGGTTCCACTCTAAGTTTTACTCCAATATGTGACAGAACTTTCTCTTCACTTTACTAATATCAAATAGAGCAGAGAGGGAGAGAAAAGCTCACAACTGTACTCGCAGAAATCTGAAAGCTGTGTTTTTCTCTTTCCTGTTTCTTACCTTCTCTCTCGGGCCCTCTGATACACCACCATGAAATATGGTAGATGCAAAAAAAAGGAGATGATCATATTGGTAGTCATTTTTGAATGACTATGCAGCGCCTGAACAAGATTTCAAAAATACACATCCATCTGCTTGTTCTGTCTGGGTCCTAAACACTTTTATTGGCTTATGAAGGTTCATTAAGCTGACACACCAGACAGACCGTTCAATATATTTGACAAGTCCACCTGGGAAAGGTTCCTTAGAAAGTGTTTGGGGAGGGCAGAACATTTCAGAAGCATATCCGGCAGGTGATTGGATTATCGTTCTGTCAATCAACATTTATTACTGGCCAATCAGATAATTTAGTAGGCTGGTGCTACTGCCTATAGAGAAATCTGTTGTGTTATAATTTCTTTTTCATTTAATAAAGAAACATGGTCTAGATCTGATATACCTGCTACTGAAGCTGTTAGAATCTATGCTAATCTCTGTAAGTACAGTCCCTTCCTGCTGTCATCTTGCTCGTATCTCCCAACTCTTCCTGCTTGGCAAGATGGATCTGCCTAATTACAGACGCTGAATCAGGAAGGTCCAGCTGCTGCGCCAGGTCAATGGGCTAACATTGTCTGCTCAGTATGACCTCTGCCATTTGGATTTTTAGGTGAAACACTGCAATATTTTGTAAATTTCCAGGGACATAACTGAGCAACTTCTTCTTAGGTTGTTAACACAGTCATACCACAAAATTCAGATGGATGTGGCTGTAGTGGATCTCAAATTGTAATGTTTCATCAAGTCACAAGACATGTCTCTCTCTCTCTTTGAAAAAAAAAGAAATTTTCCTCAAGTCGACCAGATCTTTCAAGAAACTTGTTTCTTACATGTTTACATTGTGCTTATGTGATCTCATCGAGTTCAAAGGGTGTATGGCTCAACCTATTGACCATTCACCTGTAGTGAACTTTAACCTACACATCAAACAATAATTATCTCCGGCTGGTTGGTGGACCATTCTAACAAAGGTTTAAATGTCAGTTTTATCAGCAAGACATTGTATGAAACTTAAAATCATTTGCAACAGAAGCATTTTGTGGGCTAACACTAATGCTAGCAATCATTAGTAAACTTAATACATGGCTGTGTCTTTATCCAATAAACAATCAGTGTAAGCCAAATTCTTATTTTGAAATGAACTTTCATTTGGCTCTTCTGGCTTGTCTTTTGAAAAAAAAAAAACTTTCACTGATTTGCAAATATTACAAATATTTATTTCAGTAACGCTGCAGGAAGTACAAGACAGTATATCATCCGCTTATATGATCTGAACCTGAAACATCCTGAAGTGTTTATTCAGTGTTGCCAACTCCTCAGTAAGGAAAGTAGCTAGACACAGGACACCATAAAGCAACTGTGTCTCTGCAATCACAGGTTGTGATCTTGCGTGATCACATGCAACTTTATTTTAAACAAACATGGTGGACAATGTCAGGAGGCTAAATGCAGCTAGCTTCCTATAACAGCCTTGGTGATTGTGATTTCTGTCCAGCTCCTTTCCTTATCAGTTTGTTATATATAATATGCAGGTTATGCTGCTCAGACACTGAGGTATGTCTAACTTTATGCTTTGTCAGGGCTACATCTGCTTCCTGCTTCAGCCTGCTTGCTCCCTGATTAGCTTTGCCCTGTTCCATGTGTAAAAACACAGAGGATGTGCTCGGTTGTCCTCGGTGCACTCCACACACCTCAGGACTTCTGGTTGTAAATATTGAACATGTTGAATATTTACGATTTCAAATTGGGGTGGTCCCGATCCTCTTCCAAGAAGATGTATGATCAGGGATTATAACCTTTAGGACCTCAAGATAATCTGGCCTTTCCTGAGTTTGATCGGACGTGGGGATCTGAGTCAAAAGTCGCTCGATTGTTGTGTTGAGTGTACCCAGCATAAGTCATTGGAAACATTCGTCTTCTTCTGTAGTTCCAAAATGCATCTCTGCAGTAGTTAATTTGCTAAAATGCTCTTTTGTGTATTAACAACAGCAGTACTTCCACTGTCCACAAAACTGAGTGACGTCATATTAGTTATGTGTCAGCAAATGGTTGATTGCCACAGTGACTTTTATTACCTCCGCCAAGGAAGTTGTTTTTTGTTTGTTTGTTTGTTTGTTTTTGTTTTTTTTTTAGCAAGATTACTCAAAAACAGCTGGACAGATTTTGCTGAAATTTTCAGGAGATGTTGGTAACGGCCCAACTAAAAAATGATTAGATTTTGGTGGTGATGCAGCTAACCACCATTAGCAAACGATTGTTTTTGCTCTCTAACTGATAATGATATTAACGTGATTCTGAGTGCTAGGTGTGGGTTTTCAGGGTCAAGGAATCACATTATGATGGTAACTTTATCATGGAACTATTATTTATAGATGTAACAGCATGTGAGCTACCTTGTCGGAGCTTTGTGCTCTCCGAGTGCTTTCTAGTTAACCATGAAACAGCAAGTAATCCTTTTAAAGGACTAAAACATTTGTAATGCTATAACCAGGACAGGAACCTGGTTGATGATAAAAAGTAAATTGGATTTGCCTGAAAAAATGGCCCAATTATGCTTATAATATGTTGTAAATATTACCATGCACATGAAGCAGGGAATTTGAAAATTTGGGACTTTAAAATCACCTTAGTGTCATAACATTAGCTCAACAGGAGTTCTTTTATTTTGATTTCTTGGTAAAACACTGCAGATTTTTGGATATGCCATGGGCTATAATGGAGGGACTTCTTCTGATGCCATGCATCCGATTTACTCAACATTCACTAACAAGATACCAAAATGAGGGAAAGTTGAAAAACGTTGCACAGAACTCAAAGGTTGATGCTTCTAACATTTTGATGTCTCATCACACCACAAAATGTTGCCTAAAAATTTGGCAAGTCACTAGCCGATCACATCCCCCGGTTAACGGTTTGTAGCATCCTCTTGTTCTCCCTGTGCTGCCTCATTAAGCACACAGGTCTGAGACACAAGCTGCAACCATAACAGCTCATTATTTTCCACGGAACTGGAAGTAATGTTATGAGAAGATTGTAAAAATTTTGCCATGAATAAACAGTAGAGATGAAGTCACGGATCGTTTTTTTTAGCGTAGCATCAAATTGGTCCAGTTGTGCCTCCTACAAACTGTTTATAATGTGCCCCCCGTTTCACATCAAACTAAGGATTTTAAATTTTGGTAATCATATGGTAATTATTAGAAAAAAGGCTATCAGCTTGTAATAATTAAGGGTGGGCCAACTGCTCCAGTGGATGTTCCCAGGCTCAAAACCCTCTCCCGTCATGTTTCGTCTGTCTCTTGGCTGCTCTTGAACCACCCTGATTGCTGGTGTTGACACAACAAAACTCCTGCAGAGTTTGTTCCTAAGAATCAGGACTCTGACCTGCTTTCACTCACGCAAACCTCTGCTTTATTAATTGAGTGTTTTCCTGATCGACTCATCTTTTTTCTCCACACACTGGTAGAGTAAGGCTCACACATCCTGAGCCTGTTGTAAATATTTGTGTGTAGCTGCAGGTTTGCTCCATTAATAATGGACAGCAGGGTGAAGCTGGAGCAGAGGAGAATTATAACAGGAATAATGCAGCATACCAGCTCTGACACTCAGGTTACATGGACTGTGTCTATATAGGGAAGAGGAAGTTAGCTGAATCACTGCCCCCCTCTGGATGCTTTGCTGTGTAAAAATGCTTTAAAATTATTAGTTTTAATTATTTATTTTATCAATTCAGCAAATGAAAAGCCAGTAAAATCGAAGAATAACTCTAAATCAAATCAATATTTGGCATGACCACCCTTTACCTTCAAACAATCATCAACTTTAAAGGGGGATGTGCAGGTTAGAGACCACTGTGAAACAATGTGCTGGGGAATAACTAGAAAAAGTTCCTACATAAATGAAAACCATACATTGAGCTCTGGGTGTGGCACAGTGGCGCAGCAGGTAGTGCACATGCCTCACCGTAAGAAGGCTACTGGTTCAATATGATCAGACTTTGCTTTACTGTTTATTGGTAGGAGTAAAGGAGGTAAAAGACACGTGGAGTTGGACTACTATGCAAGAGAAAGAAAAAGGCATTGCATGGCTTAATCATTGTTTGCTGTATGCTTGTGTTGGATGGTCTTCTTTGTCTGCTCGCAGACTCAATCGTATGGCGTATTCTTATTTATAAATGTATTCTTGGTCTGCTCCCATCCTACCTTCTGACCTTCATCAGTTAGAAGAGCACAGAATCTTATAATCTTCGGTCCCAGGATCTTTTCTTATTGTCTGTTCCAAAAGTAAGAACTGAACTGGGAAAAAGGCGTTCAGGTTTGCGGCTACACATGCTTGGAATGATCTACAAAAAGATCTGAAACTAAAAGATCTGGGGCTCTAATTTCCTGGCGCAACTCAGGGTGGCGCAAAGTGGTGCAGCCTTGCGCACCCCTCGCAGTGGTAATTTTGTCCGGCGCACCACCGTGCGCAGCCAATTTGGCAATTTGGTAGACCGGCTGCGCCGAGATGGGTGTGACGGCGCACCAGGGGGAGGTGTCAACAGACTCAGCTTGGCGCAATGACAATTTCGTGCCAAAAAAACGCGTGGAAGGTGCGCTGAAAGCTCGCCAGCTCCAACCTGGTCTATTCTCGGCGCAGGAGAGGCGCATCCCATGCAGTGGTAATTTGGCTGACAGGCGCACAGTGCGCACACGTCACCAAAACCTCACAGGCAGGTATCCAGAGTGTCAGGCACATTTCAATGCAATAAACAATCACAGCAACCACTATTTAATGCAATCATCTGAACCAGCATATACATTTGTATCTATATTAATTGTCCCATCACACGTTGAGTCACGTTATCAACCCCCAAATTAGATATTTGACCGTGATAAATAGAGATAAAAATATAAGGTGTCATCTGTGAGCAGCAATCTGCCCAGTCTCCACGCTGCTGTATGTGAGGCAAGCTCTCATGCTGCATCAGATGAAGATGGAGGTGGGGTTAGCACTTGAATTAGCCAAAACTTTGGCCTTGGAGCAGACATATTAGTCTCCATTGTGCCACCCGATATGATGCTGACTAATGTGAGGATGTTTAACTCCTTTATCATCAGTTTAGAGGACAGAATATGCTGAGAAACAAAGGTTTACAATGTGGTTGCATAACAGCTGCTACCGCTGCTATGCTATGTTGTCTTCCACTATTTCTGCTGTTTGATAATGCTGCTCCATCAAAGATATGAAGACGAGTAAGATGACTCCAGAAAACAATATAATGTACAAACATTACACAAAAATCATGGGATGACGCAATCTAAGGACTAGTCAGTGATAAAATCCATCATGGAACAGTTATGTTGTTGAATTTTGTCAACGACATCAATGATTCGTTGCATCTCTTGACATAATATGACAAGTTGTAGGGAAAAAGAATGCTCTGGCAGCCTCACTGAAAAAGGCACTTCTGAACATCAGTTGTTACAGACACAGCCACTTACTTCCCCACTTCCCCTGGCAGGGTTTTGGCTGGGCCTGCCCACCCTGACCGTCATAGATTCTAAACTCAGGGCCATATTTTGGTGAATTTGTGGAGTCAAGTTTGCTCTCAGTTGATCTGGCAGCTGATTTAATAACAAAGGAAAAGACTGAGGCTATGCTATCTTGTGAGGGAAGCACCATCTCATTGAGCATCCTGCAAATGCATGAATGGGCATGATTTTAATGGATTTTAGGCAGAACCTCAGAGAGGAGGGCCGGGCTTCCAGTGGCTGGAAGTTGGCTGGTGACTAGCTGGAAGTTAGCAGGCAGCAAGCAGGGATCGTATTGTATCGTATTGTATCGATTTTGAGGTATCTGGCATGGATATCGAGATATGAAATTTTGTCCATATCGTTCAGCCCTAGCGTGCATATGGGTATGCATCAATTTGTTGTCATCCGTACTGAACCGAACGGCCTGTACTGATGTGGTTTGATATGATTACATACACCCACAGACCAAAAGACATGCTCATGAAGTTGACTGGTGACCCTAGAGTTGCCCTTAGGTATGAGTGTGAGAGTGAATGATTGTCTGTCTCTCTATGTTGCCCTGCGATTGGCTGGCGACTGGTTCAGGTTGTACCCTGCCTCTCGCCCAATGTCAGTTGGGATAGGCTCCAGCCCTCCGCAACCCCAAAAGGGATAGATGGTGTAGATAATGGATGGAGGAACGATTACATACACCGTTAGACCTTTAGTCAGAGTTGGTCTTCATGTAAAAGATATGGCCACTCAACTCTCCTGTTTGAAAAAGGGTCAAGTAAGTTAAATACAACTAAACTGTGGTTTTACTTTCGTGTGCAGGACTGAGCTTTTCAGTTAGATTGGAAGATATTCCATCTTGTAATTATATGTGTATATTTCTGTGATGATTTAAAGGTTGCTTTTTGATGAGAGAGAAAGAAACCGGACATGATCCTCCAATCTTTGAAGATTTCCTGTGTCACTCTTTCTTCTGCCACGCTGCTTCACCCAAATCTGCACACTCTGGTACGATTGGATGGTTCCTGTAAGAAGGAGGAGTTATGATCATACTTCCTCTATTTGTTATAATGAAAATATGCAGTGTGAGCACTATGAGCCTGAATCCATTGACATAACTGACATCTCAATTACTGTTCACAGCCTATAACGTGCCTCCTTTTCCCTGTGGGTCTTCATTTAATCTAAACTCCGCAGCGGGGCTCTCTCTAAGATGACAGGGTACAGATGGTGCTCTCCTTCTTGCTCTGGGGGGATTTTCCACCGCAGAAACTACAACTTCATGAAACCAATTGCTTTTTTATCAGTTCATTATAAACATACTGTGCTGCAGTGTGTGCTGTTATTATATTTAACTGGAACTACTGTGTGGCAGTTTAAAGCCCCCCGGGAGGTAAACAGAGAGTGAAAGAACAGTGATGGGCTACTTGACCTCTGACCTTTTATCTCTTAATGTGCAACACTCATTGCCAAGAAAATATTTATGCAAAATTTGATCGAAATCCCACTAAGAATTCTGTCCATATGAAATTCACAAGCAAGGCATATGAGGCCCAAGGACATTTGACTGGTGCCTCCTAAATCTTATCAGTTTGTCATTGAGTCAAAATTTAAAGAAAGTCCTTCAAATTAATTTTGAGATATTGCATTCACATGCAGGTGGTGAACATGATACCTGATGACTTCTGACCCTTGACCCTTCTCATCTGGTTATTTTTCAGTGCAGGAAGACAAATGTGCAAAAGTTTTGGCGAAATTCCAAAAGGTTTTTTTGGGACTGTATAAACAGCAAAGGATTGCCAGAAAACTCCATGATCTTGACATTTGACCTGCCACCAGCTAAATCTAGTTATTTTTCAGACTTGAGTCATGTTGGAAATTTGTTCAGAGTTTGAAAAGAAATCTCAAGAAAATTTTTGAAGTCCATGGTCCTTGACTGGAAAAGGGTGGAGTGCCCCCTCCAGGTCGGGGAGGAGGTTCTGCCCCAAGTGGAGGAGTTCAAGTACCTCGGGGTCCTGTTCACAAGTGAGGGAAGGATGAAACGGGAGATCGACAGGCAGATCGGTGCAGCGTCGGCAGTGATGCGGACTCTACACAGGTCCGTCGTGATTAAGAGGGAGCTGAGCTGTAAGGCAAAGCTCTCGATTTACCGCTCGATCTTCATTCCTACCCTCACCTATGGTCACAAGCTGTGGGTAGTGACCGAAAGAAGGAGATTGCGGGTACAAGCGTCCGAAATGAGTTTCCTTCACAGGGTGTCCGGGCTCTCCCTTAGAGATAGGGTAAGAAGCTCTGTCATCCGGGAGCGGCTTGGAGTAGAGCTGCTGCTCCTCTGCATTGAGAGGAGCAAAATAAGGTGGCTCGGGCATCTAAATAGGACCCCCCCCCCCCCCCCCCCCGAAGCCTCCCTGGTGAGGTGATCCGGGCACGTCCCACCGGGTTGAGATCTTGGGGAAGACCCAGGACATGCTGGAGGGGCTACGGCTCCCAGCTGGCCTGGGAACGCCTTGGGATCCCCCAGGAAGAGCTGGACGAAGTGGCCGGGGAGAGGGAAGTCTGGGCTTCCCTGCTTAGGCCCCGCGACCCCATCACAGATAAGTGGAAGAAGATGATGATGATGATGATGATGATGAGTTTTGAAATATTGAGTTTAGCATTAGCATGTATGATTGTGACCTTGACCTTTGACCAAGGACTTTGGAAATCTAATAAGGTCACCTATACACAAGACTGTAGATACTCTTGCTGTTTCTCCCTGCATTCATTTTTGCAGTGGTTGGCGTCATGAGCGTTTTTGTCAATATTCTTGCCAGTATAAGATGCGTGTTACTGGAGGACACCACTAGAGGGTGCAGAAAGACCTCAGGCTTATGTAACTGCCTGTTGTGGTAGAAGTAATCTGTAAACATGGTGGTAATTCTGAGAGTAAAAGTAAAAAATAAACACTATTAATCAGTGTCATCATCAAATATCTGACCTCACCATCAGCATTGTCAGTAAGTTTGTCTCCGTGGGCTGTCGCATCCATCTTGGTGTTATAGTCTAGTGAGTGACTGTGTTAATTGAAGACTTTGGGCTCTAATTTCCTGGCGCAACTCAGGGTGGCGCAGCCTGGCGCACCCCACGCAGTGGTAATTTCGTCCGGCGCACCGCCGTGCGCAGCCAATTTGGCAATTTGGTAGACCGGCTGTGCCAAGATGGATGTGACGGCGCACCAGGGGGAGGTGTCGAAAGATTCAGCTTGGCATAGTGACAATTTCGTGCCAAAAAAACGCGTGGAAGGTGCGCTGAAAGCCCGCCAGTTCCAACCTGGTCTATTCTTGGCGCAAGCGAGGCGCACTCAGGGCAGTGATAATTTGGCCGACAGGCGCACAGTGCGCACACGTCACCAAAACCTCACAGGCAGGTATCCAGAGTGTCAGGCACATTTCAATGCAATAAACAATCACAGCAACCACTATTTAATGTAACCGTCTGAACCAGCACATACATTTGTATCTATATTAATTGTCCCGTCACATCTGATGTCAGATCAGAGACGTTTGTCATAACTAACGAGTTCACATCTCTCAGCCAACCACAAGCAGCCACATCATCGGATACGGAGATTCTCTCATCTCATGAAATTCAAAAGAAAAGAAAAAGAGAGAGACGCTCGCTGAATAAATGTAAGTCACTTGGTGTCTTAAGGATTTACCTGTGATTGCCCATATTTCTCTGTTTTAATCTTTATTCGTAACGTGATCTAAAAAGATGGAGTACATTATTGCAAGGAGGATGAGGAGGAGATATAATTTCACCTAAGCTTCTGCTATTTGGCGATGACAGACCAGGAATGCAGGTGGATCACAAGCATGATGAATGGATTAGCCTGCTGCTGTGTTTAAATGTAGTTATCACTTAATTTTGTACTCCTATTATGACACAGGAACAGATTACATCTGTCCCGCGAGGTGGTCCACACGGTGACGAGCATCGTGGCTCCGATGCGCGGCCCGGGGGCCCCTGCGCTCTCCCAGTTGCTGTAAAAGTGACAGCGGCTCTGACCTTCTTCGCCACTGAGGTGAAATTGTCACTGCGCCTTGCCCGCGGCGCATTTAAAGGCGAGGAGAGGCGTTCATTTGATTGGTGAAGATCACACTTGGCTGTGTTAAACCCACTCAAGTCTTATCTCCTCCCTCTCTGCTACGTGCGCCGGTAGGAGGGACGGAGGTGTGGGTGCACCTCCCTGCGCCAGACTGCGCTGTGCACGAAACTTGCAAAATGCCCTGGACACACCCTGTTGGCGCGGCGCAGGCGCGGCGCAGGGCAGGTGCGCCCTGCCTGTGCCTGGTCTATGAAATTAGAGCCCTTTATGTTGATTGTTCTGACAGATCTCTTAGTTAAAGCACTGAGGAAACCAGAGGAGGACATTTGTGCAAATTCTAATGGAAATCTCATAAAGCATTCCTGACATAATGCATTCTTAAGCAAAGGATGACCACAAGACTCCATGACCTTGATATTTAACCTGTAATGTCCACAATCTAATCCTAGAATCTGGGTGAGTATTGAGTACTGCTAGTCTACTGAGGCAAGACACAAACAAACAAAAAAAATGTAGGCGTTTTCCTTTAAGAAAGCCTTGAAAATGTTCATAGAGCCACACATCCTGGTTCAGATCACCAACAAAATTATACTTCTTCCTCCTTTAGCCATGACCAGAATTCCTGTATAATTTCATGAAAATCCACTTAGCACTAATTGAGTTATTAGCAAACGTGGAAAACTGCCCTATCTCACAATGTCAACAAATCAACAAACTTAAAAAAATCCTATCACCACCAAAATCTTATTTTGAATTATTTTCCTTATGCCATGGCCAACATTCCCTGAAAATTTAAACAAAATCCATTCATTGCTTTTTGAGTTATTATGTTCACAAACTACAGAAGCAGCCTCTTAAAACTAGAGTTGTTCCGATTCCGATACCAGTATCGGAAACTGCTCCAATACTGCCAAAAATGCTGTTATCGGTATCGGGGAGTACTAGAGTCCAGGCACCATCTGATACCACGGAGCTCCAAATGTCCGTGGTGAGGCTGACTGCATGCTCGTCTTCTGCTACCGATGTTAGCCGTAAGGGTGTAACGCTGGCTGGTTGGAGCTTTCATCGTGTTTGCAATCTGTGATTGGGGGTAAGCGGTGATTTGGTTCATAATCCATTGCATAGCATTGCATTGTACTTTGTGTTGTATTATCTACTTCCTCTTTTTCCACAACTACGATGGACGGTGGACAGCCACTTTGCACATGCTCCTTTTATCGCTAAGCATTCTGGGTAATGTAGTCAATGTAATTATTCTGAGCCGGCTTTAATACGATTATAAATGATGGTACAGGCTTCTGTTTTTTTCATTATTTTGGGCAATTTATTTAAAGAATATACTGTAATTGGGTTTCCTATTTTATTGTGTTTTCAGGTTTATGACCTGTGACCGATGTGTGCCCCATGTCTTTATACTGTTCTATTTAAATGCCTTCATTTTACAATATCGTGGCTGCACTTTAATTAAAAAAAATATATTCCTAGATTTATTTATCTAAGTTGCTGTTGCACTACTGTTTTTATACTGTTGTATTTAAAAGCCTTTTTTATTTAAAAATATTGTGGCTGCACTTCAAGTTTTTCTAATAATTAGTCCTAGGTTTATTTAGTCAAATTTCATTTTCACTACTGTTTTTATACTGTTCTATTTAAAAATAAAATTAAAAATAAATGGCTTGGATTTGCTGTATTTATACATGCTTTACAAAGGGTTTAACCTGAGCCAGGCCTTACCACAATGATAATAATATCACAGTCATGCAGGCATAGTATGATATTTTTTTTTTACAACATACTGGTTTCGGATCAGTACTCGGTATCGGTACTCGGTATCGGCTGATACCCACAGCACAAGTATCGGTATCGGTATCGAGAGGGAAAAAATGGTATGGGAACATCTCTACTTAAAACATACCCACTTTCCCTGATTGGGTCTTGGCTGGTCTGTGGCAGGTCCATGACGAGGCCTGCCCCCCCTGACAGTAATGAGTTATACACTTTAAAACACGTTTGTGTGAATTTGACAGCTTCTCTAGCACCACCTCAAAGAGACATCCTGCAAATGCTTGAATGGGCATGGCAACAGAGAAAGTTAGACTCAACCACAGAAACTTGGGGAGGCTTCTGATGGCTGGTATTTTGCTGGAAACTAGCTGGAAGTTGGCTGGGAGAGGAAATTAAAGTGGCTGGCAAATAAACTAACAAAAGCTGGCAAAAACATAACCTCCTGGGTAGAGGCAGTAACATACAGTAGTGCCTCTTACTTTGTCTGTCTTCATCCTGGAGGCCTTAAAACTTCATGAATCAATGCACAGATGCTACATGTATGATTAGTGTGGTTGTGAATCTGACTGTGTGCAGAGCTAATTCATTTGTTTAATGCCTGATTACTCGTCTATGCTAAGAACATGTCTGCAGGGCTTTACTGTAAATGATGGGACCACAGAGCTGTTTTTGATCGGCCTCCATGTGTGGGCTTATGCATCACAAATGTTGATTATAAGAGACACAGCATGAGCAAATGTGAACAGTTGGCCTCTCCAGATGAATGGCCTGATGCTCTTTAGTGATGTCCTATCATCTAACACCTCATGTGAGGAGCACAGAGAGCCTCCACGTGCTCTACATCAGCTAATCCAGCCTCTTTTACATTTATAACTCACTCTGTTGGTGTGCACTGTTAGAATTAAGGCCTTAACACACAGCCTGTGGCTTGACTTAATGCAGGTATTTGGCATTAGGAGTGGATTTATGACTGAAAATTAGATCCTTTTATGGTGGACACTAGAATTGGGCGGTAATACAACAAGATAACTCAACATGGACAATTTTTAAATACCATTTAGAGCCACTGCTCTGTATTCTTATTGCCTCCTCTTGGTATCACTGACAGACAGAAAAGAACAATGGTGGTTCACTTGGCTTCTGACTTTATAGCTCATGAATTGAATCAGTTCTTTGTGGTGCTGGCCATATGGCAAAAAAATTACAATTAGACTGATATTAGAGCTGTTTCAATTCACTGGTATAAACAGTACCCATCTATTGATCATATTTGCAACAAACAGTCATATCATAGTCTATTTTTCCTTTCCTACTCTCTAAGATTGATGTATGTAAACAACAACAATATATGAGAGCGTTAGCTCCACAGTGTCATTGTCCATCTTTCTGCTTCGACACAGACTCCGTGCTGGAATATATTGACGCAGATCAGCCTGATCCAGGGCTGCCGCCATTAAATCTTGTTTAAACTGCTGCACAACAAATTAAATGTGAGTTTTAACCGAAGGCTCCATTGTTCAAGTCCAAAATAATCCAAAGAAACTGATAAAAACTCTACATGTCCAGAAACTCACAGCTAAACTTTGGCATAGCAAAGCTTGTTTCAACGTAAAACCCACATAGTATTGTAAATATCTGTACCGGCCAGCAGCTATACACCTTACCGGTTGTCTGGGCTCATTCTCTTTAAAGGTACAGTACTGCTGGGAGCCCTTCGAGCCACTTCACCCACTATTCTCAAGGACCTGATACAACCCAGCTTCAAAAACACTGAACTATCCCTTTAGCTAATCTCAACCAAAATATTCAAGGTCATAGAGTCTTGTCATCAGTCTCAGTTTGTGAATAGGATATCTCAGGAAAACATAAAATGATTTCCAACAAACTTGAACAAATGTTCACTCTGACTCAAAAATGAAAAGAATAGATTCTGAAGGTCATAGGTCAAAGGTCATTGTGTTTACCCTTTTGCTTGTGAAAACTGTTTCCATGAATGCAATTTCACAAACACTGCTTTTAGGGGTTTTCTTTAAACTTTGCACAAATGTTCACTATGACACAGGGATGACTTTATTTGAGGAATGCACGATATTTGTTGAACCGATATAATTTTGGCCGATTTGGGGCAAAATTTTATTAGCTCGGTATGTACATTTTATCCGATAAAAAGATCTGATAAATTAATGAAATTGGAGAAATTGATTGCAGGCCGCGTAGCCCCAAAACAAGCCATGTCGTGCTGGTTACGTCATCTATCAAGCCTGCCCCCATCTCTCTGCCAGACCAAAAGTTTTCTCAGAAGGTAACAACTGCATTGCTTTTTACACAACCTGTTCGCCGAGAATTCTGAGAAGAGGAAAGAGGACTTCAAGTTTTAACACAACAGATCTTATTGCTCACCTGAAAAGTCGTCATCACGGCGAAGCGGAATTGAAAGAAGACGAAGCAGCCGTGGTGGTAGCTAGTGTGCTAATGCTAAAAACAACAACACGGAGTGTGGATGTCCCCATTCAACAGATGTTTGAAAACTGTAAGAACTTTTTAAGAGACAGTGAAAAGGCTAAAGCCATTAACAGCAAAGTGATGGAATTCGTAGCGCTCGACGACCAGCCCTTTTCTGTCGTTGAGAGCATGTGTTTTTGCAAGTTAATAGCACATTTGGAGCCACATTACAGTCTCCCAAGCCATTGCTTCTTCTTGGATGTATCCCTCCATGCCCTCTAAGGTATCGTTTCCACACACATCCATAACTTGATAACATAACACATAACAAGAACGGACTACACGTAAGTTTTACCACAGACATATGAACATCTGACGTTAGTCCGGTCAGCATGCTTAGCTTAACGACTCAGTGGTTGGATCAAGATTTCAACATGCAAAAAGATTATATTAAATATAAAAATATGAACTTATCGATATTGGTATTGGCCATGAGAAGCAGGAAATTATCAGTTATCGGTATCGGTTGAAATTTTTTATATTGTGCATCACTACTTTATTTGATTCTGGATGTCTGAAGTCATAAGGTCAAGGTCACTGACTCTCCTGTTAAAGGTCAGAGGAATATATATTTGGTTCTCATGTCCATTCATTGACTGGTACTGCCACAGCTCTGCCTCTTGATTCATCACAATGCCTCCACTGTCTTTGCTGTAGAGGTTCACAGGTGTAGAACTTCCAGGTGGTGGTTTTGTTCTTTTCTTTCTTGTAGTGTGTTGAGCCTCTGCTGAGATTCCCCATCAATCTGATTATCTGTAATTTGATTAAGAGGCAGCAGCATTGAAACCAAACAGAGTGAGTTTAGTTAAAGCCAGGCTCTTGAGGACACATGCACACACTTACTTTCTCTCTCCCTTGCTCTCTGTCAAACCCTCATACACTCACACAAACATGCACACACTGATAGATTAAGCTTTGCCCCCTCATGCCTCGGGCACATGCTGTATATGGTCTACTAAGCTTGAGCAGAATTATTTAATCATGTTTTTAAGTAAATCAGAAGCAGCTCTGACAGGGAAAAATGGGCCTGAATATGTTATTCTACTGCCTCTGCTTTTGTTCTCTCTGTTTGAAGAACCCATATTATACTTTTTCAGCTTCTGTGCACCCCTTTGTCTGTTTGCATGTCTCCTCCATGCACAAGACAAAAAGTCTGCAGCATTTGGACTTCTTCCCTCTTTCATTACAGCACCAGCAGTTGTCTGAGATGGTTCGCCCATGACATGTACTGTCACTTTTTTAATCAAATATTTATACCGGGAACCAACATATTGATACTTGTGTTGCACCAGTGTTAATTTTGATGACAAATTCTTTTCGTCATAATTTTCGTCAACAACCTTTTTTCCCCTGACAACAACTAGACAGTAAGTAATGAAAACAAGTGCACATGGACAAAAACTGAAACTAAATTAACTGACATATTTGTCAACAAATAAAAACTAGAGGAAAATGTTTGACGGAGACTAAATCCAGTCAAACCTAATTTCATCAAGTAAAAAGCAGGGACAAGTTAGGAATATATCCAATCACAGCTACTTTGGTTGTGTGGAAAGGTTGGATGAGTTTAGAGGGACATCCAGTCACAACTGCTTTAGCCTCATGGTGGTGGGATAAGTTTGGGAGCGATCCAATCAGAGCTACTTTCTGTATGAATTCATATATTTATGTAGAGCAGGTTCACTGTTTGTTGTCAGTTCTGGTATTGTAACTGAGATGCTCTGCCAGGTAGCCTAAATAAAGGTGACTGCATTTCACACAAAAGTCAAATTTGTTTCTGTTAATTTATACATTCAAACTTTACTAGCATTCAGTAAAGGGTTATTAGATGTTTCATTTTATCCAAGTGTAGAACATGACGTCAGAAATTCAAGGAAACCAAAAAATGCCTTACCCCTTACACTTCATATTTTAGTCAACTAAATTTACAGTAGATTTTGTCAACTAAAATATTGTGAAATTTCATCAACTAAAACTAGACTAAAATTAAAACAATTTAGATGACTAAATTATGACTAAAACTAAATATATTTTAGGCAAAAGACTATAACTACAGCTAAATTAAAAAGTGCTGTCAAAATTAAGACTGTTTTGCACAGGACTGATACTTCGCTCCCATCCTGCTAACATGGCAGTGCAGCAGGATCCACCTGATTCAGTGTCTGTAATCAGGCAGATCCATCTTGCCAAGCTCTAATCTAAAATGATTGTGGACGTCAGAAGGTGTCAGTGTCGGTGTCCTTTAGGGCAGGAAGAGTTGGGAGCAACTAGAGAGACAACAGCTCGCACTGAGATTAGCATAGATGCTAAAAGCTTCAGCGGCAGTTTTGTCAGATCTGGACCTCATTTCTTTATTAAATGAAGCATTGCAGAGAGAAAGGACTGAGCGCCAACCATGAGAGTGATTTAACGGCGGTTCATCAGTATTTTCTGTGTAAATAATGTAAAATATTAAACACAATAGCATTAGTATCATTCTGGAGTGTTTTTTCTTTTCATTCTTTTTCCGTATTTTCTCTGTGTTGTGCCGTATTTTCCGCGTGTTTTATCATCTTTTTTGGCATTTATCGTCTTTTTTTGATCATAGTTCGTTTTTTATGGATTCCATAAATAGTAATTTTAGAAATATTGGAGGAAGAAATGTTGATATCTCTGTCTTCACCTTGACAGGAACTGCTTCAGGGATGATCCTCAGCAAAAAAAAGCGCCTAGACATGGTGTAATGTAACAGGCTGTAACATGGACACTAAATGTTGTCGGCAACAAAAATGTTTGAGTTTATGTAAAATAGGTGAAGTTTATTTTTGGTCATAAGAAAATTTCTACATGTTCATTTACAATTGTTTATGAAGAGAATTCTGTTGAAAATTCTAATCCGTTTTTATTCTTTTCTTGTAATTGCACACTGTTTTAAACATTTATAACATAATAATGACAAATACTTGCAAGAGTTGTTTACTTTGGGTGAAAAAATGTATTCAAAGGACTATTCCTAACTCATTTATTGACAAAAAAGACCAGGTGGACATTTATAATTATAGTGTTAACTGTAATGTTTTTACTTTTGTACTCCATATGCACAAGTAAGTTATTACTGTGCAAATTTTTATTTTCAGATGTTTGCTCAAAAATATGAGGTGACATACCACATATGTTCACATTGGCATCAAAATAAAAAAAAGTAAAAAATTGTCAACAGGTACTCTAATTATTTGTGTACTTCTACTTCTTGCTGAATCGATACTGAATTGAATCGCCCCCTAAAGAATCAAAATCGAATCGAATCGTGAGGTTCTAAGCAATGCCCAGCCCTAGTAGATACTTGAGGAGTTACGGTAGTTCGGGTTATCACTGGTGACAGCTTCATCTTTAGAACAAGCTGAGCAAAACTTTCATAAAAATTTTTATAAAATCCCCCCCGGACATAATTTTACAAACAAAAAAGGAGGACATGTCCAGGCAAAAGAGGACGTATGGTCACCCCAGCTGTGCCTCCTACTCATCCCAGTTCTTCAGCTGTTTCCCCTCCCTTGTGTGTTTGTGAGGCTCCCAATCACACTGCTGCACACCAGAGACTGATCCACTCATCAAGCTCCTGCAGTGTATATACGTGACTCTTCACTCCAATCTTCACCTGATTGTTCAGTCATCTCAGCGGTATAGTGCTGCATCACATACTGATTTCTTAGACTTTTAAAAAAAATTTGTGATTGCTGTCTGATCTGAGGTTTATTTGTCGCTCTCCCTGTCATAGGATTGACATTCCATGGATTTCTGAGTCTGGTTGCCTCACTCTGCCATGCTCTCAGCCTCTAGCTCACAACATCGACCTCCATTGTCATCTTTTTGTATTGTTACTGAATAAACTGTGTGAAAGAAGTCCGCTGCTTCTGTTTATGGGTTCCAAATCTACTCCAGCTTAACAGTAACATTGTATTAGATCTCAACTTTAACCCTTAGAGAGACTGACAACATCCTCCCAGTCTACTGACCACATGCTTCCAACTTCTGCTTTTCTAGTTTTCTTGATGGTTGCATCCAAGGTAGCATGCCTGTATGTTCCTGACAAAGGAAATGTGCCCAATGTGATGCTGTCCTTTGTAATAACTAGGTCTGCACCTGCTTCAAGAGTGGCACAAACACACATCTGGAGCAGAAATACTTCTGGAGGAATAAGTGAAAAAATCTAAATATTGTTTTCTTGAGGTCTTTGCATGCTTTTTTTATTTTCTCCTGACAGCCAAGGCTTGAGAATGTCATATTTATATATGAAAAGGCTTTATCAATATTGATCTGTGTGGGACTTTTAAATCAAGCTCTTTAGACTTTATTTTTGTTCAGTGTTCAAACAACTTAAAACATCAATCCAACATTATCAAAGTATAATATAGAGCTAAACCCAGGCCAAACGTTTTGTAATTTGAAAACAAATGTGATTGAAAAAATTAAAAATTGAAACTGTAACTTTAATGTTTGATCTCAAATTTTCAAAAATGAAAACACTGATGAAAAATAAGTGTAAGAGTAGGTTTCTTTAAATTTAAATACACTTTTGATTCAGCTTTGTAATTATTTTGATAGAATAATTTGTTTTCTATTTTTGTTGGGGAGCAATCCAATCAGAGCTACTCTCTTTACGAATTGATATATTCATGTAGAGCAGGTTCACTGTTTGTAGTCTGGTATTGTAACTGAGATGCTTTGCCAGGTAGCCTAAATGAAGGTGATTGCATTTCACACAAAAGTCAAATTTGTTGCTGTTAATTTATATTTTGAAACATTACTGGAATTCAGAAAAGGGTTATGTTTTCGCCGGAGTCTGTCTGTCTGTTTGTTTGTCTGTTTGTCTGTTAGCAAGATTATGCAAAAACTACTGGATGGTTTTACATGAAAATTTTACCAGAGGTGTAGTTTGGTCCACGGAAGAAGCCATTACATTTTGGTGCTGATCCGATCCAGATTGACGTCACAAAAAAACATTTAAGTTTATAACAGCAAATCCCATTCATTTATGGCATTATAGGAATTGTGGTTTATTTGCAAACTGACATCTAGTTTTTTTCAAGCCTCTGTCACTATATTTCCCAGCTTCCCTTGCAATACCAGGGGAGGAGTTCTCCACTCTGCTCCATCTGCTGTCTCACAGAACGCGCTGAAAGCTGTGCATGCAGTTCTGCTCATAGACACAGCGGACAGGAGGAAGAAATTCTTGATGGCTGCTGATAATGTCAAGACGAACATAGTCCATCATAGCAGAAGTCTGTCTGTGTGTGAGTGTAAAAATTCCACACAGAGCGAGCGCGCCGCGCACCGAAGCGCCGTGGTTTTGCTCAGACTGACATGCTAGTGACATTGCCCACTGGAGGTGCCGCGGCACACACAACACTAACATCTGTACAAGCAGCAGCAAATTGGTTCAGTCAACAAGTTACAAGACACACTACTAAGTAGGTCACTCTGTTGGATGATATTTATATCAACAATAATCACACTTCTTGCAGATTGATATTTTTCATTCCACAATGTGCATATAAATAAATATAGGACTATAATGTTGGGTGGAAATCACAATTTATGGGTGCAGCTGAGCTGCTTGGCGGAGGTCTGTGCTCTCTGAGAGCTTTTCTAGTTAGATGATTAATTTTATCCAAGTGTAAAACATGACTTCACAAATTTAAGGAAACATAAAAAACGTCCTACACTTTAAACTTCATATTTTAGTCGACTAAATGTACAGTAGATTTTGTTGACTAAAATGTTGTGAAATTTCATCAACTAAAACTAGACTAAAACTAGACTAAAATAAAAAAAAAACTTGGATGACTAAATTATGACTACAACTAAAAGATACTTTAGGCAAAAGACCAAAACTAAATGAAAAAGTGCTGTCAAAATTAACACTGTGGCAGAGAGGCTTTTGCCCTGATAGCTCAAAAACATTTCAGAAAAAGACCAAGAAAATGATTGTCTACTGCAGGGAAATAAAATGACATGCTAGACCCCAGGGCTAGTCTGTTTTCAATGAAATACAGAAATTGTTAAAGCAATATGTTCAAAAAAATCATAGACGAATGATTCATGTCCCTGTGAAGCACTTTACCAGAGGCTCACGATGGTAAAATACTAGGAAATAATGACAGAGGCAGAGTGCTGAATGTCTGGCCTTGATAAAAATGTAAAATCAAGTAACAGCAAGTTTTTTCAAAGGAGGCATAAAATCCCAAGGTCCAATAAGTGTTCTTACTGTCTCTGAGAATTGAATTGGCTTTATTATGATCTGCTGAAGGTTTTTAAATCCCACAAAGGGATGTGGAGAATTCACTGTCATCAACACCAAACTTTACAATCACAGTTCCAGGCTAAGACAGTAACATGTCAACAGCCTGAATTCTTCATTATGTGTTATTTCCAGAGTGTTGATGCATCTACCTCAGATCTGCCCAGTAACAGTTATTGTCACCACAGCATCAGGGATATGAAAGTGCTCTTTGTATTGTATTTTACCAGCTTATTACACATCGCTTTGTTTGAGGACATTTTCTGTCTCACCCCAAATTGTGTTATCATAAAGCACTGGCTGTTCTTTGCCTGGTTATTGTGTGCTTTGTTACCGTTTATTTTGAGTGGGATGAGGATGGGGGCATTTTATTCTTTGTGGCTTCTCCAGTCTGATGTTCAATCTGCTTTTCCAATTTGTTCTTTTTTCCTTTGTCAGATTTCTTCCATCCACCTCAAGCCCCCACAAAATTGTGAAGGGTTGCAACGAGGTCAGATCCAAAACAAAATATTTTCAAAAACGCTTCTCTGATATTTAAGAGATGTAAAAGTTGAAGAGAGATGACTGTAAATGCTAAAAGTATTGTGTTTAACAGTGGTTTTTTAATGGTTCTAGGTAGGGATAACCTGACACACTAGATGGACTGTTCAGAATATTTCACTAGTCCTTCTGTGAGAGAGCCCATACAAAGTGTTTGGGGAGGGCAGAACCTTTCAGGAGCATATCCGACAGGTGATTGGACAATCGTTTCGTCAATCAACATTCATTCCCGGTCAATCAGATAATACAGTGGGTGGGCGCTACTGGGTTACAGAACGTGAGCCACTTCGCAAAATCAACTCAGGTCAGAGCATGTCAGAAGTAGAACAAAAATATCCTTACTAATGACACGTTTGTTGTGTTGATACTTGTTTTTCATTTGATAAAGAAATTTCAATCAGGACAGACATGAAATGGTTTAACATTTTTATTTTCAACAAGAATATTTATAGTGAATAAGTCTTTGGTTAAGAGACTCCATCGTGATGCTAACTATAAGGGTGGTGAAACTGGCAGAAAGTTAGGATAACCCCCTGAAGTCTAGACACTGGTGGTGGTGAAGGAGATTCTTGCTAGGGAGGATGTGTAGATCTGTAGATTCTTGGTAGAAGATCTTGTGGTCTGTTGGGAATGGAGCGGGATGCCAGGTGCTGAGTGGACTCTTCAGGCTGAGGCTGAGAAGAAGGGACATCGCAGGGGAAGAGAGGGACTCTTGAACCCAGAGGAATCGTGGAGGAGACCGGGGTGAAGGAGGGTTGAAACATCCGAACTGAACAACGAGTTGGCTGTGGAGAGCTGAGGAGAGCTAAGTTTAAGTTGATGCAGCAGTTGAGTAATTGAGCAGGAGGAAAGTGTGAGGCCCTGGTTGGCTTAGTGCTTGATTGAGCAACAGAACATGCTCCCAACAGGAGGGTGGTGATTACTTAATGAGGAATGTGAGGGAGTTTGTCTTTCATTAAGCTTCATGTGGTTAAAATCTGATAAAACTGCTACTGAAGCCTCTATGCTAATTTCAATAAGTGCGGTCACTCCCTGCCGTCATCTCTCTCGTCTGTGCTTGATCAGCAGGATAATTGTTAAACATTAGTACGTTTGGCTGATCTGTATTTGGGATGAAGTATTATTTATTTGGCAAATTCAAGTAAGACCATAGTTGGATCCTTCCAGCGCTAGTGCAAGAACACGTAGGCTGTGCCGTGTCTTAGAATAGTGCCTAATCAAAGTGGCTTAGTAGAGGGAAATTAAGCGGATGTGAACAAAATGGTTGCAGTGTGTGATGACCCCATGCTGTTGTTTGGCTTGTTTTCTCCCACAATTCCATTAATTACACAGAGAGTTTGGCACCAAGTACAGCAATGTAAAGCATTAGCTTTAAGGTCTCCATTAACCAGAACATGCTTTAGAACAGTATTTCTCAACCAGGGGTCCACAGACCCTTAGCGGTACATGGTGTAAATGCTAGGGGTCCTCAAAAATAAAGTATATTTAAAAAAAAGATCAGATGACATTTATAGAAATATGATTATTAAATGTGACTGAGACCTTTATCTACCTAAACTACAGAGGGTAACAGGACTTTTTTCTCTAATTACATCTATTTCACAAGGGTAAATCAAATATATGCAGGGGGTCCAGGACCCCAAAAAGGTTGAGAACCACTGCTTACACATTACCAGCATCTCATGTACTCACATGCACATTGGCCTTTAAAAACAGTAAATCAATCAGCTCTATTTATGACATTACAGCACTTTATCAAATCAACCTTGGAGGAAGTTAATGGGATTATTTTTTGTCTTTCAAAACCTCATCAGAATCAGAAATACTTTACTTTACTGCTTCAGTAGTGTTCAATATTTCTGCTGAGTATGTGATTTTCTATCCATCAAATGAACTAGAAAGTTGTGTGTTGACGCCCACATGTCAGTTTTAGTGTGTTTTTATGAACTATAGTCACAATATGGGCGCCAGGATGGAGGCACAGTTCACTGATGGTCATGAGCAGCTCGATAACCCTTTCTAGAGGTGGCAGATTTTGACTTTTTTTTCAAGCTTTATTTCATGACAAAGCCCATAAAAAACAACAATTGAAGTGTTTCTGTGCAGCACCACCGAGTTTTTCCTCTTTTTTACCCATGGTGCAGCAGGGTGAAGAAAGACAGACTGTGCTCCTAATGTCCATCAGTGTGCTGCATGTGACGGTGTGTGTCGTTTATGTTTAGCTTTTGCAAGTGCATGACGGGAAGGCCGGGCGGGTAGTTTGGGTATGACACACACTCACACAGCATCTTCGAACATGCTTGTAAGGTACCTGATGTGACAGGTCAGGTTCATCTGCTCCAGTTGTTTTATTGGACTGCCTGCAGGCTGTATCTGTATCAACTCCCAATTCGGTTACCTACTCTATAAGCTGTGCATCCACGCTTTAAAAAGCAAATTAACATGCGCTCCGGTTAGCTCCCAGGGGTGTGTTTGTTTTAAAACGAGGAGTGGTCAGGCACAAAGCTAACTTGCAGAAATTGACTGTGCTTTAAACCTCGTCAGATCTGCTCTGAAGTCTAAAGTCTGTAGTGCACAGTGTTTCTGCTGTTTTAATGATGCATTATAAATCAGCACACTTTCCTAAGATCAAAACACACACTTAACTGAGCTTGTTTCACTCACACAGCAGCTAAGGTTGACCATTAAATATCAGAGCATTTGTTGGAAAATTTAAAGTATGGATCCATAACACTGTATTATTGTGATATCCTCACTCTCTGCACAGGTTCAACCCCTTAACCTCAGACCCTGGATTCCCCCCTCCTTCCACTAGGCTCCCACCAATAAATCCACTTTGTTACACCTTGTAATCTGTCTCTGGCTTTGGCTTCTGGGTCCAAACTAAAACAACCAGGAAACATTCCCTCACACTTTTACCATAAAATATCAGAACATTTATTGGAAGGTTTAATTTAAAGTAGGGATGCATGATATTGTATTTTTGCCGATATCCAATTTGCAGGTATTTTGAAATCACTATCACTGATTCTGATACCAATATTTTTTTTGGCAAGATCACAAAGGAATAAATTGCTTAAAGCCAACAGTTACTTGATGCACAGCAAACAGGTCTGTTATAACACATAGACGTCTGATTCTGTCAGTTCAACCAGAGATTTAATAACTTATTAGGTTTATTGATACTGAAGTTTCTGACTGGTGTGTTGGATTGTTTCTTTAACTCTAGGCAAACAGCAGCCCCCTGTCCAAATCTGACCTGCCATTAATGATTTCTGTCCATCGCCATGATCTGAATTTATTTATTTATTTATTTATTTATATGTATTTACTCATTTTTCCATAACGTTCAGCAACAAACAAACATAAACACATCAGCAGACAGCTGAACCTCCTCCTGCTGCAGCCGCTCAATGCCTCCACACCAGAGTGACGTCTCCAAGCCAGGCAGACTTTTATTCCTGCAGATTAAGGATGATTTTTGTGAATTATGATCAGAAAACATCTGATTAACCAAAGTACTTCTGTGGTGAGAGAGTTTTAAGGCAGATGTGATGAGGGGCAAATAACACAAAGAAACCAAAAATGTGCTGCACAGTGCTGGAGAAGTTGGTGAAGAGATGTAACTTTACTCAAATGAAGCATCATCGATGAAGTCTCCACTGACCTCGGGCTTATACGGCTCATCACTGCTCTGGTTCAGTCTGCTTCCTGAAATCAACCCCTCTTCCTAGACCCATAACGCAGCTCCTGACCCCCCTATGCAATTATTACCTCCGTGAAGGAGGTTGTGTTTTTGCCTCCATATGTTTGTCTGTTTGTTAGCAAGTTAATGCAAAAACTACAGGGATGGATTTTGCTGAAATTTTCAGGAGATGTTGGTAATGGCCCAATTTAAAAAAGATTAGATTTTGGTGGTGATCCAGGTAACTGCCATTAGCACACGATGGTTTTTGCTCAGTAACTGTCTAATAATGATATCAACATGATTCTGAGTGGGTTTTCAGGGTAAATGAATCATATTGTGATGGTAATTTTATCATGGAACTATTGCTTATAGATGTGACTGGAATATGTGAGCTACCTTGGAGGAGGTTTGTGCTCTCCGAGTGCTTTCTAGTTTATTTGTTTATACATGGACATTTTATTCTATCTTGTTCTTTTTGGTTTGAAATATTGTTTTGATGGTTTTATCCTTAAGAGCTTTTGAACAGCACATGAATGTTGTCTTCGGATTGTGTCTAAAGCTTTATGTTGTGTCTGCATTGCTGCTTCTACAAAAATAAAGCTCTTAATGGATAAATACATTTCTTTGAATTGACTTGAAAAACAGAGCAGATAGTTTGTTAAATTTAGCCTTGCTGGTTGTTTTTGAGCTTAAAATATGTAGAAGCTCTGATGAAAGCCAGGTGTTATTTTTTTTTTTTGGTAACTTACTGGTAATTTTAATAGTACTCTTTTATTTGTAATGACAAGCCCTCTGAAACTCAGAGTAACAATGATGTTGCTCTAATGGTAGCCAAAGTCGCCCCATCCCTGGTTTAAAAGCTCATAGTACACATCAATTTGGGGTGTGTTGGTCTAAATTTAGCTATTTTAAGGATGAATGAGTACAAAACCAGGGGCACAGCATAGAGAGGACTGATTATGTGTCTTGAGTATAAAGGTTGTGTTCTGGACCAACATGAATCAGCCAAATCAGTGTCAGCTCTCATCTTAAATCAGTGTTTGCTTGCCTACTTACTTGTCAGAGGATCCTTTAAACAAAGAGGAGTGTGTGCATGAAGGCTTATTTTCAGTCCAGATCTCCTCTCTTGTGAAATTATACACATTGTCAGGGGCTTTTCTTTGGTGAGTACAAATGCTGACAAGGTGGTGAAAATATGTCTCTTCTCTGTCAGACCAGGAGTGAGCTTGTGAATGTAATTCCTGAAAATACTTGACAGGTTTCTCATCTAACTTTGCACCTGTGTCTGCTCTCTCCTAAAGTGATAGTTTGGATTTTGATGTGGGTTGCCTGAGACCCACGGCAGTCATAAATAGAATTGCCAGTATCAGAACTTGTTAGATAGGTAGGAGATATTCAGGGCTGAATAATGGCAGATACAGTATATAGCAGTACATGGTGATATTAAAAAGCGTCGTTATTACCCCACTTTTACATTAAAACTACTCGACCAAGCCTCTGTGTTTAGAACTACTTTGTGATGCAACCGAGGGCTATGTATGCCCCCGCCAGCAACTCCTCTCATTTGATCAGGTCAGAGTGCTGCAACAGGGTCAGGTAGTAGTCACTGGAGCACAAACTGATATAAATCAAACTCCTTGGATATTATGAAGATGGATAACTCATGTATTTCTCCTGGATGTATCAGCAGGCAAAACAAATGGTCAGTATTCCAGTTTTACAGCCTTCTGTTGCATGACGCGGGCCTTTGCTAATTTTGGCATGTTGCTCTAAATATGGACATCAGGACCCACCAGAACAATGGACTCACAGTTCATGCATCTGCACCACCAAGTGACTTGTGATCTCTTCTGCTCCTGTGAATTTTGCAGATATTACCGCCAATATATGGCCGATATTTAAATAGATAATAGACAAAAATTTCAATATCACACTGATATTATAACTATTATATCTTGCATTCCTAGTTAGTGGGTTAGTTAAATCTTGTGAATGCAGTATCTTCAAGAGGTATTGTTTTTTAACTTTGACCACATGTCCATTCAGATTCAAGGACAAACTGAAAAGATTGTTGAAATCATAGGTTAAAGGTCACAAAGTCTTGTGGTCAAACTTTGCAGTATCTCAAGAATGCTTTATGAGATTTCCATCAAACTTTGCACTGTTGTCAACTTAGACAAAAAGGATAGATGGGTTAGATTTCGAAGGGCATAAGTCAAAGGTCAAGGTTATGGTGTTTCGTGGTTTTTGCTTGTGGAATGCAGTACTCATGAAAACACAGCACAAATATTTTTTTTTCTTTTAAAAGGAGGACCTGATAGGATTTTCAAGGTTATGGGGCCAAATGGTAAAGGTTATACATGTATTTCTCTTCTTTGGATTTTGCTTTTGAATGCAAAAACTTTGATTTTGGGAGGTCAAAGGTCAAAAAGTGAATATCAAGAACATTTAAGTCAGGGGTCACAAACCTGTGTCGTACTGATAACCTTTACTGATAACCTTTGACCCCATTAGTTTTCAGTGTAACCAAGATAATAAGACTGTTGAAAAGGAATTACAAGAGCAATGTTAGCAATAACTCGCCTGACTATGTTGGAAAAGTGTTGGTGAATGTTTTCTGCTCACAGAGAACTTCTTTTTGTGTTACACTGTTTGTATTTGTCTGCATTTGTGTGATTTTGCCTTTTCATCCAGTCAGCCGGCTGGTTTAATCTACAATCTGTGACATGAGGTCGTCTATTTTCTACTTATTAACTCAGTTGGTTATGTAAGAAGTAGTAATGTGCATATGTGTGATTGCAGGGGAAAGTGCCACGCATGTTCATGGTAGAGAGAATTGAAATAAGAGAAATGCAGAGTTAAAGGAGGATATATGGCGAGACGGATATCAGCATATAAGTGAAACATTTTCATGGAGGAGCCCTCGGAGCGCATGGTTGAGGATTTAGGGTCTGGCTCTTGGCATTCTCCACAGGACACTGAGAATGGTATGTACTGGCCTGGCCCTTTCCCCATGTGTCTTCCCTCTCTCCTCATTCACACACAGATTTTATGACTCTCATCTGGACACCGCTGGGTCCTACCACACACACACACCCAAGCACACACACACACATACACACATACCCCTGGATGCTCTTTTTGTGATGCAGTGCTGCCACGATTCCATCCTATCAGAAAAAAAACACTATTCTTAACTAAGCAGCAAGCACAAAGCTGCACAGATCATCTACAAGTGGCTCAGCTGGCTGAAAATTCCTTGCTAACACAAATGTCTCCTTAGTAAAAAAGGTGCCAATTTGAGGCGACTTTTTTAATGCTGTTGAGCCAAAATATTTGCAGCAGCGGCCTGGAGGAGGACTGATGTATTACACAACATTATTACTAAAACTTCTCCAATTGGATATGCTTTATTCTCTTCCTAGACACAGGTATCTGTCTGGGCTTCCTTACAAATTGTGTGACTCACAATGTAGTCTTGCATGTTGTCAGAAAGGAATAATGTTAGATGAGAAGGTTGGAACCCCATTTCATAGTTTTTTAGTCACATAACACAAAGGGCTAGGGGCAAAAAGAGCATCATCTAACATTACCAAGTTGTACAGCTGTGACATTGTCATTCAAATTCTTCATCCTTAGTAATTGTCAGAAACTTGGACCCTTCAGCAGCACCAAGGACATTTTTAGCTCTTCAAAACAATTCAGTCTTTGCCAGAACATCACTCCACAGGTGTGTGTACATACAGCAATTAGGGAGAATACTTCCCCTTACACTTCTGCCAGGATAAAAATCTACAGATTCACAGCAGTTTTATGAAGTTTCACTGTTTTTGGTAACCTGGCACAAGAGATGGACAGTTCATCATATTTCACTGGTCCATTCTTTCAGAGTAATATCTATGGAGCCACAACACTGACAGTAAGATTTGGTATTGAAAAAGAAACTTGGCATTGAAGAAAAACTTGCATTGGCACTGAAACAAGTATTGGCATTGTAAAATGTTGAATTGAAAAATAAAATACAGACATTAAAAAAAATATTGTTTTTTTTCAGGATATTTTTTTGTTTTATGATGTGTTTTTCAATGCCAATCTTCTGATTTTTTCTTTTACATTCTCTTTTTTCAGCGTCACAGATTTTCAGTTTCAACTTTCTGGTTTTCAGTTACAGCTCTCATTTTTTCAGTTTCAACTTACTGGCAGTGTTTTGACGTGGGGGGGAGGGGGTGGGGGCCGGGCTTGGAGCGCGAGGATGCGCTTCCAGGTTTTGAGGAGAGGACAGTGGAGAGGAGAGCGACCTCTGTCGGCTACCTCCAACAACACTGTTCTCCCTGCGGCTGTGATCGACACTGAGACCAATGGATGCAAGTTCGCCTGAAGTCACAAACTGCCAGAAAGCCTGTTTTTTCTCTTGGTATTTTTCACATAGAACCTTGTGGCGTTAAAATCACTTTATGCTTCATGTCATGCTAATTTAGCAATCGTGCTAACGTTCGCTAAGCTAGCTGATGTAAACGTGCTTTGAGTCTTTACTACAGACACATAAACACTGACAGGAGGGATTCTTCATCACCACAAACATTATTTCACGGGGCGCCCTCCCAAATACACTTTAGGGGAAACACTGTGATATACTCGACTCCAACTTGTAAACTGCAGCACCCTGAGGTGCCCTTCCCTCTGGTCGCCCCTCTGACTGACTGCAGTCCATCTGTGAATCCCAATTCAAGAAATAATTGATTTAACATCAATATATTATGTTCATTTGTTAAGTCGCGATGAAATAATGTTTGTGGTGATGAAGAATCCCTCCTGTCAGTGTTTATGTGTCTGTAGTAAAGACTCAAGACACGTTTACATCAGCTAGCTTAGCGAACGTTAGCACGATTGCTAAATTAGCATGACATGAAGCATAAAGCGATTTTAACGCCACAAGGTTCTATGTGAAAAATACCATGAGAAAAAACAGGCTTTCTGGCAGTTTGTGACTTCAGGCGAACTTGCATCCATTGGTCCCAGTGTCGATCACAGCCGCAGGGAGAACTGTGTTGTTGGTAGCCGACAGAGGTCGCTCTCCTCTCCACTGTCCTCTCCTCAAAACCTGGAAGCGCGTCCTTGCGCTCCAAGCCCGGCCCCCCACCCCTCCCCCCCCACGTCAAAACACTGCCAGTAAGTTGAAACTGAAAAAATGAGAACTGTAACTGAAAACCAGAAAGTTGAAACTGAAAATCTGTGACGCTGAAAAAAGAGAGAGTAAAAGAAAAAATCAGAAGATTGGCATTGAAAAACACATCATAAAACAAAAAAATATCCTGAAAAAAACAGCATTTTTTTTAATGTCTGTATTTTATTTTTCAATTCAACATTTTACAATGCCAATACTTGTTTCAGTGCCAATGCAAGTTTTTCTTCAATGCCAAGTTTCTTTTTCAATACCAAATCTTACTGTCAGTGTTGTGGCTCCATAAATATCCGGCCAGTGATTGGATGATTGTTCCATCAATCACATTCATCACAGGCCAGTCAGATATCTTTACTTTAGAGAAGTTTGTAGTGTTGGTTTTTGTTTTATAGTCAATAAAAAATTCTGGTCCAGATCTGATTAAACTGCTACTGAACCTGTTAGCATCAATGCTAATCTCTGCTAGTGAAGTCATTTCCTGCTTTTTTCATGCTTGTAGCTCCCACCTCTTCCTGTTCTAACAGACACTGATTGGGCCGTGCCACTTTGGGCTGGTCACAGTCATTGTAGATTGGAGCCTGGCAAGATGGTTTACAGACACTGAATCAGGCAGATCCAGCTGCTGCGCAAGGTTATGTTTGTAGATCGACCACGATGTTATTTGGAAAGTGAGGAACAAGAAATTTTACATTATCAAGACTTTGGTAAGTAGGTTATTTATGGAAACCATCATCATGAAAGGACATCCCTAGGTCTCAGGGTCAGATGTCAGACCTTAGCTGAAAAAGCATCAGGGCTTTGAAAACCTCTGTCGTGAGTCAGACTTGGTATAAGAGGTTCTCAGAAGAAATTAATCAGATTAAAAGTCCTCGGAAAAGCAAATCAGATCAAGTCCAGATAATTAAATAATTCTGACGAAAACTTTTCAAGAGACAACCTTTGACAAAAAGTATCAGACAAAATGTCCTCAGAAAAAACGCCATTGAGAGACAGGGCTTAAAAGTCCTTTAGAAATAAAGAACTTACAGTTGGTAAAAAAAGGCATCAGAGAAAAAGTTCGGGCCCTATAAAATACGCAATCACTGAATTGCGGACGGAATTGGACATTAAACGCAGAATTTAATATAAGCACAGAATATCATGGAAATGGCTAACATTTTACGTAAAAGTTTTTTTTTTTCTGACTAAAAAGGAACGTATCTCTTGGGAAAATGCTCCGAGGGGGTCACTAATGATGGGGACAATGCACGCTTCACTTCCCCACCCCCTCCCCCTCCCCTCATTAGCACTGCGACCATGTCGAAACGGCCGCCTGAGACACCGGCTAAATTGGCAAAGAAGCTACGAAACTCCCGGCTAACTCCAAAGTACAGGGCAGAGCAGTTTCCCCACAATGTTATGTGTCAGGTGATCAAATGTTCTGCAGATTTACTCGTGAGGACCACCTGAAGAGTGAGTAATTGTATTTCATTACTTTATACTGTGTCACGGGGTTAATTTTGCATAAGATACTAAAAACCAAATTGTCAAAAAATCAAAACGGAAAAAAATGGAATATGAGAAATTCTTTAGAAAGTCTTTACAAACATCATCAGAGTAGAAGTTCTCACCCTCCACTGAAGACATTTTTCTCTTTTCCTTCATTCACTTGTCTTCTAGTTTAGTCTGACAGAGTGGATTCAGGCACTCTGGGCACCATTTTCGTGTAAATGAAATGCCCAGACACAACGAAAATATCTGTTTCCGATGTCATGCAAAACGGGCCCTAGGAAATGTCTCAAAGATGTCACCTTGTGTTGCTGAAAGATGAAATTTGTCCAGTCATCTGTGTTAGCTTTTCTTAACTCCATTGGATTGCCTTTGCCCCCAAGTGGCAGCACATATATTGTTTACTTAAATACAAATGGAGCCACTTTAATTTTCCACATTTTCCATGACTGAGTCTTGACTGGTTGGTTGCTGAAACATGCTGGGACCTGCCCACTGTCCTGACTGGAATGAGGTCCCCTTCAATGACATGACAGAAAAGTAGAGACTGGTGAAGGCCAACGATACCGCAATAAGGACAAGCCCATTGGATGTGTTCTTCTGAGTGAGGCACCATCAAATGGACGTGTTTATGGTGGAATCTTGGGACTACCTGTGGCTGGATGTTGGCTAGTAACTGGCTGGAACTCAACAGGCATTTGGCTGGAAGGGGAAAATTGAAGCGGAAGTGCATAATGATGACCTTACACACCAGCTGGACCGCCATTCAAAATATTTCCCCAGTCCATCTAGATAACAGCCCATAGAGAGTGTTAGGGGTGTGACATGAGACACTTTATTCAACAAACTCTCTCAAAACATGTCGGAGTAAAAATATCCTTTCTATTAAAAAAAATCTTTCAGTATGTTTTTTTTTTTAATTTAATAAAGCAATGTGGCCCAGATTTTAAAGGATAAGTTCGGTTTCTACAGCTTTCACATAGTTTATAGAATGAAGTAGAACAATATACTCACCCAGAAGGCTTTCCTGATCCAAACAGTGCTTCGGGAGATATTTAGATCCAATGGTAGCAGACGGGGCATGTATAGCGCCGCTCCTAAAACTGCATTAATCGTCCAAAAACTCATTAGTTTCACCAACATTTCATCATGGTCCGCTCGCGCTACTCCTCCACGACAGTCCGATGTCACTCCACCCATGTTTTTGTGACTGTGCTGACCTCTGAACTGAAAAGTTTCTTTCCGGTTGCGCACGCATGCGCAGTACAGCTCATTGTTTCAGCAGCGAGCGGTGGCTACACAATACCTTTCTTCTTCCAGTTTTGTGCAAAATGGACGAATATCTATCGGATGAAGATGTTGTGGATGAGAACTTTGAATATGATGGGTGTCCTTACAGTTTCGAGCCAGAGTATACAGATGAGGAGCTCATCAAAAGGAGGACGCGGAGGCAAAGAGAAGAACAGCTGGCCAGAGAGCAACAAACTGCTGCACGTCTGCGAATAGACGGTAAATGGTGGTGTTCTTGTGGACAATGTTCACCGATGCCTACAGAGGAGGAATGTCTATGCTGCTCTGAGTGGGATTTGAGGCCAGGAGATACACGTCTGGACGTCTCCAGAAATGACTGTCTCACAACTGTGGAGGATTTCTCTTCGTTGATCAACCGTGCTGTGGTAGAGACTTTTTTTCGTATACCAAAAATAAACTGGAAGACCCAAACAAAACCTGCAGGACCAAATGGGCAACTTTCAATAGAGTAAGTAGTCTACTCATATGTAAACATTGTTTCTTTTACTTAGATTTATTTGCTTGATGATCAAATTATATTTACAATTTAGATTACTTTAGTTTTTCTAATCGATTTGACCTTCTTTCTGATAGGCAGTGCAGACTCGTAGCCTATCGCATTGTGCTTGAGTGGGCACTTGGAGGGGAACGCCTTGGACCTGGTAACAGAAGAGTGATTCCTAGCTGCATTGTTACAGCCATCAGAAACAAGTACCCATCCCCCACAGACAGCTATGTTGGATTCAGTCAGGCAGAGGAGATTTTCCAATGGTGCCGTGGCTAAATTTAAAGAAGCGATTCCTGCTGCCTTAAACTCAATAACTTGGCCAACTGATAACTGTAATATTAGCTATAGCCCCTCTCAGCTGGATCAGCTTGTTGACGACTCTGCCAGTCTACTAAGATCCACTTTGGACTCAATTGCGCCACTGAGACAAAAAACTATTAAACGTCAGAGGGCAGCTCCTTGGTTTACTCCTGAAACTTGTGAACTTAAACAAGCATCCCGTAAATTAGAGAGAATATGGCGCTCCAATAAGAGGGAGGAGTCACGTATACTTTGGCGGGAAAGTCACAATAACTACATGACAGCCTTACGACATGCTCGAGCTGCCTACTACTCCTCACTAATTGAAGAAAATAAAAACAACCCTAGGTACCTTTTCAGCACTGTAGCCAGGCTGACACAGAGTCAGAGCTCTGTGGAGACTGTGATTCCTCTAGCTCTTAGCTGTGAGGACTTTATGAGCTTTTTTAATGATAAAATTCTTAAAATTAGAGATAAAATTAGCAACTCCCTGCTTTCACCTGAACCTACCGTACCATTACTTGTAGTCAGACCTGCGTTAGATCATTTTTCTACAATTAGCCTTCAGGAGCTAAATTCTCTTGTCTCCTCCTCCAAACCATCTACCTGCCTTTTAGACCCGATCCCAACTAAACTGTTCAAGGAGGTCTTTCCCCTAGTTTGTCCATCCCTGCTGGAGACAATAAATATATCTCTATCAACAGGCTACATGCCACAGTCTTTTAAAGTAGCTGTAATCAAACCTCTCCTTAAAAAACCTAACCTCGATTCGGGAACATTAGCTAACTACAGGCCTATATCAAACCTTCCATTTACTTCAAAGATCCTGGAGAAAGTAGTGGCTAATCAGCTATGTGACTTCCTTCAAGACAACAGCCTTTTTGAGGACTTTCAGTCAGGATTTAGAGCTCATCACAGCACAGAGACTGCTCTAGTTAAAGTAACTAACGACCTACTCTCAGCTTCAGATGAGGGACTTCTCTCAGTACTTGTTTTACTAGATCTTAGTGCGGCTTTTGACACCATTGATCATGATGTTCTTATACAGAGATTAGAGGTATTACTCGGGTTTACAGGGACTGCCCTAAATTGGTTTAAGTCCTACTTATCTGATAGATACCAGTTTGTACACGTGAACAACAAGTCCTCTGTGTACACTAAAGTAAGTTACGGAGTTCCTCAAGGCTCTGTGCTAGGTCCAATTCTCTTCTCCATTTATATGCTTCCCCTCGGTGATATCATGAGGAAATACTCCGTTAATTTTCATTGTTATGCTGATGATACTTAGCTGTATGTATCGATGAAGCCAGGTGAGACAAATCAGTTATCTAAACTAGACGCGTGTCTAAAGGACATTAGGACATGGATGGCCCAAAATTTTCTTCTCCTTAACTCAGACAAGACAGAGATCATTGTGCTGGGCCCTCGACACCTTAGAGAAACCTTTTCTAATGATTTAACTGCCCTAGATGGCATAAGCCTGATGCCAAGCACAACTGTTAGAAATCTTGGGGTTCTATTCGATCAGGATCTATCCTTTAACTCTCACATAAAGCAAATTTCAAAAACAGCCTTTTTTCATCTTCGTAACATCGCTAAAATTAGGCCTATCCTGTCCCAGAGCGATGCTGAAAAGCTTGTCCATGCTTTTGTTACCTCTAGACTGGACTACTGTAATTCTCTTCTTTCAGGCTGTCCCAGTAAGTCGCTTAAGACGCTTCAGCTGGTCCAAAATGCTGCAGCACGTGTGCTGACTAGAACTAGGAGAAGAGACCATATTACTCCAGTATTAGCCTCTCTGCACTGGCTTCCCATTAAATATAGAATAGAATTCAAGATTCTTCTTCTCACCTATAAAGCTCTCAGTGGACAGGCACCAGTTTACCTCAAAGAGCTTGTAGTGCCGTACAACCCCTCTAGAACATTACGCTCCCAAAATGCTGGCCTGCTCGTGGTTCCATCAGTCTCTAGAAGTAGTATGGGAGGTAGAGCCTTCAGTTATCAGGCTCCTCTTCTCTGGAACCATTTACCGACCACGGTTCGGGAGGCAGACACCCTCTCTACCTTTAAGGCTAGACTTAAAACATTCCTCTTTGATAAAGCTTTCAGTTAGGGACCAGCTCATAGTCCATAGTTTAGACATATAGTTAAGATGCAATAGGCTTAGACTGCCGGGGGGATCTGGCACACTGGGCTCTATCCCTCTCTCTCTCACACTCTCTCTCCATATCTGCCTCTGCCCCTTTCTGTTTGCTCCTGTACTCGTCTCTGGCTCTTGTCTTTTAGGTTGCCTGGGATCCTTGGTGGAGACTGCCTGCTGCTGTGGAGTCACGAAGCCTCAATAACTACAATTACAGACATAACACATATTTGGCCATCTCACTCCAGTTCATAATCATTATAGCTGTTCATGTTGATATTAACATGATCTTTCTATCCATGGTTGATACATCTATAGTAACTATCTCTAGCTCCACATGGACATGAGATCCCTCCTGAAAATGAGGTGTCACATCTCAAGAGGTCTACCATTAATACATTTATACTTAACGGAGACAAATATGGTAGGGATGCACTTGTGGTCTGGGCAACCATGAGTTCATCACTACCATAAATTCTTACTTCCAGTAAGACTTTTATTGATTATACTTCTATAAATTTTTCACCACAACCACACAGACATGAGGACCCTCCTCTAATAAATTTGTTTGCAGCAGAAACAAATTTGACGACGACAGGTCTATGATTGGTCCATTGATCTGTCACTAGCTTTAGTTCTTACTTTAGTCCACTTGTCTCCACTTACCTCCCTTCCTTTGCCCACACACCCAACACAGCATCGTGTGGATTTGCTGTTCATCATGAGACTGGGGTCCACATTCAAGATTTCCTGCTGCTTAACAGAAGGTTTTTTCTTGCCGCCATGATGGAGGGATTCATGATTGGCTATATGGATTCATGTTGGGTGTTGGATGTATATATTTGTATATATATGTATATGTGTATTTTTATATGTATATATGTATCTATGCATATATGTGTATCCATAATATGAAGAGCTTTGTGCTCTTTTGTAAAGTGTCTTGAGATAACACTTGTTATGAATTGGCGCTATACAAATAAAGATTGATTGATTGATTGAATGATCATTTGATATTCAATACCCATTACCAAACATAGCCCATACCATCTCATACTGAGAACTGTAAAATTTTATCACTCCTGCTAATAAAAAAGATGTATAACAACAGTTTGTTTTTGTCTTTATTTCACATGCAAGTATGGTAGCATTCAACTACTGCAATACTGTCAAGACATCAAACACAAGTGTATATAAAAGAAGACAAACTGGGAAATGTCAATGGGATGACCACAATCCAAATCTTTTCCTGCTAATAGGGTGGGGCTCGTAGATTATGTCCAAAACGACTGCTCCGTCTAGCCACTAAAACATTTTTGTCAGGTCTTGGAACCGGAGCAATGTTCTGAAGCAGTCTTTTGCGATGTGGTCTTGTTTCCTTGCGAGGAACCGTGTAAAGCACGCTTGAATCATCTCTCATTTGCAGTACACACTCCATGAGGTCTCTCCTGAAGGTCTGTGCTGTCTGGACGTAGATGGGCTTTGTCACCCATTCTTGTGTCTGCCTGGAGAATGGAAAACTCCAGCGAAGTTGTCCTGTTGGAAAAAATGGTATAAGTTGCGTATTGTAATTCAACATATGATTGACCAAGACCATTATTTTTATATAATTTTTATATATATAAAAAAAAAAACATTTTTCAAGTCAAGGAAATATATTTTGCAGCACATAAAAGTGTTTGGTAAGGACATATAGATATGGATGTATTTTATAGAAGTCAAACATTACCTTCTTTATTGGTAGCCTGTGGTCTGCCAACATTTTCATTATGATCCATGATTGCCAGCTGTGTGCGTGCCCGCATGGAGTCATAACCAAAATGCATTCTTTTAGGAGTGTATTTCAGCAGCATAGAGTGGTACGCCTCCAGAGATCCTGTTTTGGTGAATGACAGATAACCACCGATAAATATAAATAATGAGTTGGGGATTTTTTTACTGTTAGATTTTTTTTTTCACTGGTAAACTGAAAAGTTATTTGACCTTTAGCTTTTTCATGCCACCTTTTTTTGCAAAATGTTTAGTTGTTAAAAACTCAGACAAATAAGAGTTACTCCACAGACTATGCCAGTAAGACTGCAGTTCCAACTGTAATTTAGAAGAAACACTACAGTTTATGAAACAAACTGTAAAAAGGACTTACCAGTATGTTTGAAAAGGGACATTTGCCTTATATCCCGGAGGAGATTTTTGTCCATCACAATTTCTTTCAGTGCATAGAAAGAAGGTGAACCAGGCTCAATCCACTTCTTTCTCTCTTGCTGCTCGTGTGTCAAAGGAGGATGATGACAGTTGCGCTCAACTCCCTCTTCTTCCCATCGATGAGTACCACAGATGTGATGCAGCAGTGAAGTCCATCGACGAGTGCGAAGCTGAAAGGAGAACAAGCAAAACATTTCTATTTAAACCTAAATATGATATACAGGACCGTAAAGCTATGTCTGCTCAGCAGATTATGTCAGAGGGTTTTTGTATTTTATGTCATCATGTTTTCTTAAGTGTAAACAATCAAAATACTATCCTGGATAGAAAACGAAAGTTTTAAAAAACTGGAAAAAATTACTTGTGTATTTTTTTACGAGTTGGGGATTTGTAAATGTTGTCATCCTTACCTCTTGATCTCCTTTTGAGGATGCACATGACCAATAAAGGTGGTTGGTAATGGATTTGAGCCAAGGTAGCAGGTCTTTTCTGTCCTTCCTGTTTGATGCAGCAACAACTTTTTTTTTGACACCTGAAAACACACACACACACACACACACACACACACACACAGAAACAATCACTCATTAAGTAAACAATACAATTCGAACACATGCAAGGAATTAGAAAATTATTTCTCCTGTCTGTAAATCAATATGCAGTTCCATGCTGTGTTTCATGTGTGGCCTTTCAATAATAACTTACCCTTGACTACATGCCAGGGGTCAAACTTGTGCCGGATTTGGGGATGTTCTTCTCTCAAGAGTTTTCTGATTGAAGGAGAATGGTGAGTGGTCATCACTGCCACATCCACCCCACAATTGAGTAACTCCTGCAGGCCCCTCTGGAATCCCATCACCTCCATCGCGACAGAGCTAGTTGCTTCTGACGCCTAGAGCATAATGATATTCAAATTTGTACATCAACAGGTATTTTTCTCCTGGTGAAAGCAGCATTTTATCAGAGAGTGCATTTTTGGTTTGCATTGACGAGTTACCTGGACTAATTCAAAATGGACAATTTCCTTGGTGGCATCATTCTGGAAAGAGTAGGTGGAGTACTTTGCACTGTTACCTTAGAAGAGAAACACAGATGGTGCAGTTACTCAGGTGTTTGGGCTACGATCGTGTGAGAAATTATTATCTAATATTGGTAACAATGTAGTATTTACCTGGACTTTCACACCTTGCATCACCACAGAATTCATGCCGAGTTCCTGATTGTGAGCCTTCTAGGAGCTGAGATATTATTTGGTCATGCTTAGATTGGTAAGCAGACTGTATGGCAGGTGGAAGGTAGGTCTGCTGAATGTTATAAAACTGTGTTCTCTGTGGAATGGGAACGTTGAGAAGAGTTGCCCAGTCTGCTAAGTCTGTGTGTGTTGATCCAGTGAAAACTACTGATGCACAGATCAGTAGATTGTTTTCTGGCATGCCTCTTCGGTCAGGACATGATTGCCAGTCACCAGAGTGGTTCCCACAGGTCCAATGGATTCTGATTTGGCTGCCTCTGGTGGTGATGGTAGTCTCGGTTATGGAACTGCTACACTTGGGACAGGTTTTAAAAAGTTGAAGAAGGTGTGACTCGTTCACTATCCATTTTTTTTCAGCCCATCCTGTTGCAGTGTCTCCAGAGGAGCTTGTAGACGCAGACCCTGTGCTGGAAGGCGAGTGAGAATTTGGTGGGACAAAGCTGTAGTCTCTGTCATCAAGACCAAAGTCCCCGAAACTCGTGCTCATATCACACACTTCTGAGTCCATTTCACCTTCCTCTTCACTCTGAAGACACAAGATAGTTGTGGAATTTTTCAATAACTGCACATGCAGTAAAGTCAGAGATTTTCACTCTCAGCAATAATTACATAATAAATTTTATGCAGACATGCTTGTCCATATATAAAGAATAACAGACACGCATCTCAACGTACTTGCAGTAATGGCGATGATGCAGAGGCAGACGGGCGTGCAGTAATCGCAGTGGGGGTTGACTTTGAAGGCATCAGTTCCTGCACACAAAGAAATACAGTCAGTTTACTAATGGGTGGTAAAAATATAGACTCTGCTAATATTTACGCAAGTCATCTTTGCTGCTTTGCTTACAGATTGGTGTGACCACGTAGGAGCCAAAGCAATATATTTCCCAGATGAGGATTTTCTTGAGCGTGTTGTTGTTGTCTGAGGTGGACTGGTGAGAAGTAGAGTCAATGATCCACTTGGCCACTTATCTGCTCTGTGCTGACTTTTGACTGGAGTGGATTGTGGTTTACTTTCAAAGTCTGTTATTGGTAAAAAAAAAAAACGTCACCACTGCCACCTTCCTAAAAACAAATACGACATATGTGTTACACAGCATCATAACAAAAACAGCTTATACTATGTTCCTAGAGCTGATTATTCACAAATTTCAAAGATCTTCTTCATATTTAGGATGTAATCTGTGTTGCGAGGCAGATCATGATAAAAACTGGCTTCATGCCTTACCTCCCCAACTTGTACAAGTTACAGTAGCGTAAATGCATTACCTCCATCATGTCAGCTGTGCCTGCTGCAACCCTTGGGATGGCATTCTTCATCAGACGTATTCGCTGCCTTTTCTGCTCCTCTTTCTCCGTCCTCGGCTTTGAGGGAAAAAGTCTTCAGCAGCAAAGTGAACGCTGCAAACCCGATGGTCGGCACGCCTCAACGCTTCCACGGTACTATTTGGATCTAACTTCAGGACAACGAGCCAGAGTTTCAGCAAGTCCAGATCGTGAAACAGTAGCCTATGGAAAGTCACCGTTGCCCAACTTGCCATTTTGTTGGTGCAATTGGGAAAAACGCATACACGAACCATGATTTTCTCTTCAGCACTAGCACTGTGTGTAGCCACCGCTCGCCGCTGAAACAATGAGCCGTACTGCGCATGCGCGCGCAACCGGAAAGAAACTTTTCAGTTCAGAGGTCAGCACAGTCACAAAAACATAGGTGGAGCGACACCAACCTGTCGTGGAGGAGTAGCGTGAGCGGACCATGATGAAATATTGGTGAAACTAATGAGTTTTTGGACGATTAATGCAGTTTTAGGAGCGGCGCTATACATGCCCCGTCTGCTACCATTACACGGATGTCCGCCGCTCGATTTTGGATATAAATATCTCCCGAAGCACTGTTTGGATCAGGAAAGCCTTCTGGGTGAGTATATTGTTCTACTTCATTCTATAAACTATGTGAAAGCTGTAGAAACCGAACTTATCCTTTAATAAAGATGCTACTAAAGCTGTTAGCATCTATGCTAATCTCTGCTGTCATCTCACTCGCAGGTCCAACCTCTTCCTGCTCTAAAGGACTCTGAGAGGGCTGTGCCGCTTTGGGCCGAGCACAATTGTTGTAGATTGGCAAGATGCACCTGCATGACTACAGACATTACGTGTATCTCATATCTATGTGCAGTCTCTTCTCTCCTAGTTTGAAACCGAAAGTTGCTCCTGACACGCCATGTTGAGGATTGTCCTAGCATTCTTGTTTACACATCAAGGAGAGGAGAGGGAGGCAGTGTTGCCATCATTTTCTACTGAAATAAGGTTTATAACAGCAAGCCCAAATCAAATGACCTCCAACAATTGTTTTTTTCTAATGTGATATGTTACTTTTTTTTTTTTTTAAAGAGAACTCTACATAAAGCATGTTTTTATTTTCAGCTACATTACATTCAGTTTCACAGAAACATTTTTTCTTATTTGGCTCTTAATTTACTTATTCAACGTCTTTATTTTGGAGGTGGGACGTCCTTTTCTTTATACTGTGTTGGAGGGAGGGGCTATTGTTATATATAACTCTGTTATTGCTGAACAGTTTGTCTAACCTTGATTTTTGTAACCAAACAGACATACTCAGACTTTTTTTTTTAAGTTTTATGTTGATCCTCTACAGCTTTATTACGGTGAAAACAGTAGTAGCTACATTAGAAATAAATTTTATTCTGGCTGTAAGGGTTTCTTTTAGGTGGAAACATTATTTTTGCCCCTCATGTTACAGTAAAATTTTACATTTGTGTTTAGAGTGGGGCAAAATAGTTTGTGTAACTTCTGAATTGAGTTTTTGGTAGTAGAGTGTGCATCAGATCCCTCCTGGATTTGGGGACACAACGCCCAAATGAGCAACTGCACTTTTGGAACAAGCCCAAAATTAGCCAACCCACAACTGCCAATATTTACAAGCAACTTTCTCAAAAAAGGAAGCCCAAAGTGGCTTGTAAGAAGCAGACCTGGCAACTATGGAGGATGGAGGGAGATCTGATGAGCTATAGCCAAGGACACAGGAGAGCTTCCTCCGGGGTAGTGCCCACTCACTGGATATCACTTTCCGATTGGAAGCTGCAGTGGAGCAGACTTTAATGAAACACCGGCGGGGATTAATAATGCAGACAAAAGCAGACCTTAATCAGACCTGAGCAGTAAAGAGCTGAGATAATTGTCTAAAACACAGCTCCCTCATAGAGACTCTATCAGAGCTGCTCAACTTGGTGTATCAGCAGACAAATCAATCATTTCTAGTCTTTGTTTGATAAACCAGCTGGTTATCTCTGTATTTTCTCGGCACCGTACCATGGCTAATGACGTCCTCCTTAGGGGAGAAAAGCATGATGAGTGACAGGATGCAGGAAGAGCTATTAATCTCAGAGTTTTGACTTTTTCACAGCCTTAAAAAAATGTTAACCTCTTAAAATATATTGTCAGTGGCTCTTGCCTTTTCCTGTAGCTACAAACCTCAGTAAAGTTGAAAACTTCAATAGAGAGAGATCAATATCAGGGATTTATTTCACCCAGAAGTACTGAAAAAATCTGATAGGGGGTTCAACTGCTGAATGAAGGAGCTGAGGTTTAGCCTCTCTGGACAGCAGAGCTTTGAATGGACAAGGCATCGGGATATCTTCATTCCAATGCATGTAAGTGTGTGTAACCCAAACTCTGACTGTGCGATCGATAAAGCTATCTGCCAAACACGATCCTCTGATTATGTAGGGGGCTCTGTGGCTCATGTAAACAGACACAAAGACGCTGGCTGCCTGGTTGCTGTACACACACACTAGCTTGCACACATGTTCTTGCACACACGTTCTTGCATGCCCTACAAGCCATAAAATCAAATAAATCTCTGAGGACCTGGACAAGAGATGAAATTACATAAACTGCAGATCGATGGTTTTATTTGACCACATGTTAGATGTTGGGTTATAAGTGATTCTATATAAAGTGTACTGTTTTAGTTATGAGGCTTCACTGAAATAGAAACAAGGTTGGACAGTGAGAAAGTACATTTATTAAAGCACTGTAGCCTTTGAAAGAACAGTTTTTTAATATTTGCTCTTCATTTGAGCAGTTCATTTTGGGGAAATGTGTTCATTTCACTCACTTTAAAGATAATATTTTACTTTTAAATGGGCCTCATTTCTACAGTCGGTTTAGAAAACTATCCCATGTTATACTGGCACCATTTTATTTTTTTAAATTTTATTTGTTGTTAATATTGGTCAGTACTCTGTGTCTGATCCATGAACTCAAGATTGAGAGGACATTGAAGCTCTGTCCATATAACGTTGAACTGCAGCTGGATCCACCTGATCCAATATCTGTGTACAGGCAGATCCATGTCGCCAAGCTTTAATCTACAACAGCAGTGAAAAATATTCTTTTGAATGCATTAATTAATATTCTCACTATTATACTTTGAATGATGAACTATAACTAATTAATTGAATCTTTATTCTATATTGTGGTGAGGACAGATTTATGTCCATGAGTTTGTAGCTATCATAAATTCTCATTTTTAGTCCCTTTGTCTCTGCCTGGATGCATTTATGTGTATCTATAAAATGAAGAGTATGGCTTCAGCCTGCTCTATTGTAAAGTGTCTTGACATAACACTTGTTATGCCATCTTTGGGCCATGGCAGGTTTTCATTCCCTCTTGGCTAAATTCAGAAAGTGAAAAAATGAGGATATGAAGTTTATGCTTGACTGTTTTTCACTTCTCTGTAAATTTGAGGGACAAAATTAATGGTAAACACACACTATATTGCCAAAAGTATTCGCTCACCTGCCTTGACTCACATATGAGCTTAAGTGACATCCCATTCCTAATCCATAGGGTTCAATATGACGTCGGTCCACCCTTTGCAGCTATAACAGCTTCAACTCTTCTGGGAAGGCTGTCCACAAGGTTTAGGAGTGTGTTTATGGGAATTTTAGACCATTCTTCCAGAAGCGCATTTGTGAGGTCACACACTGATGTTAGACGAGAAGGCCTGGCTCTCAGTCTCCGCTCTAATTCATCCCAAAGGTGTTCTATAGGGTTGAGGTCAGGACTCTGTGCAGGCCAGTCAAGTTCATCCACACCAGACTCTGTCATCCATGTCTTTATGGACCTTGCTTTGTGCACTGGTGCACAGTGATGTTGGAAGAGGAAGGGGCCAGCTCCAAACTGTTCCCACAAAGTTGGGAGCATGGAATTGTCCAAAATGTCTTGGTATGCTGAAGCATTCAGAGTTCCTTTTACTGGAACTAAGGGGCCAAGCCCAGCTCCTGAAAAACAGCCCCACACCATAATCCCCCCCCCACCAAACTTTACACTTGGCACAATGCAATCCGACAAGTATCATTCTCCTGGCAACCGCCAAACCCAGACTCGTCCATCAGATTGCTAGATAGAGAAGTGCGATTCGTCACTCCAGAGAACGCGTCTCCATTGCTCTAGAGTCCAGTGGCAGCGTGCTGTACACCACTGCATCCGACGCTTTGCATTGCACTTGGTGATGTATGGCTTGGATGCAGCTGCTCAGCCATGGAAACCCATTCCATGAAGCTCTCTGCGCACTGTTCTTGAGCTAATCTGAAGGCCACATGAAGTTTGGAGGTCTGTAGCGATTGACTCTGCAGAAAGTTGGGGACCTCTTCGCACTATGCGCCTCAGCATCCGCTGACCCCGCTCCGTCAGTTTACGTGGCCTACCACTTCGTGGCTGAGTTGCTGTCATTCCCAAACACTTCCACGTTCTTATAATATAGCTGACATCTGACTGTGGAATATTTAGGAGCGAGGAAATTTCATGACTGGATTTGTTGCACAGGTGGCATCCTATCACAGTCCCACGCTGGAATTCACTGAGCTCCTGAGAGCGACCCATTCTTTCACAAATGTTTGTAAAAGCAGTCTGCATGCCTAGGTGCTTGATTTTATACACCTGTGGCCATGGAAGTGATTGGAACACCTGATTCTGATTATTTGGATGGGTGAGCGAATACTTTTGGCAATATAGTGTACTTACAACCAAACTGATAAAGTCTTAGAGGTCCTGGTGTGATTGACCATTTATATTATATCTTGGGTGTCTGTTTACCAAGAACTTGATTTAAGTTGAATAAAAAAATTAATATTTCGTCTTTGTAGAGGATCAGATGTAGCTCTTTTTCTCTCCCCTCTAAAATCCCTCAGAGTTTAAGTAGGGTGGGGGGTGCTACAGGAGGCTGCGAGAATGAGCTTTGTGCTGGTTGGCTACCCAAACAATGTCTAAAATATATAGGGAGGAGGGGTTACAGGCCATAGAGCGGACTCTTAAAACAGTCATGACTTTTGCCTGTGACCATCGAGAACACATATAGAGGTGGAGGCTGTATAGCTATTACATCATAAACCCCCGGAGCATTTTTAGGTGCATTTTCTTCAAAGAGGCATGGCACATTTCTTTCCCAAGCCCTTTCTAATGACATTAAAAACAAAGAAAATTGCATTTTGCAGGACATGGGATGCCTAATTCCCTGATGAATCATGACAAATGTATTATAGCAGCACAGCAGCATGGATTGTGCTCATTTGCTCTGCTATCTGCTTCATCTCAAAATCCTATCTACAAAACCTGTTGCCCAGTTATTCTTGAAGTGCCAAAACTCCCACAAAGTTTGTTGGCTTTGTGCAGTTTGTTCTTATTTTGTGTTTGAATGTGGAAATGAGCCATTGTCTCCAAGCCCACACAGAGCCGCTTAAATCTCACGAGTTGCCCAAAGTCTTCAATGATTGGCTGTTTACCTCGTGAAGTTGTCACCGTTGAAAGTTTGATGTCGACTGTTTTGACATAACACTGGTTTTACTTACTATACCACCTTTAATTTCTCGTATCCCGCCTTCAGTAAAAAAAACTATTGGACACCCCTGTCTTGGAGAAGACTACATGGACATTTGTCTGCATATTAACTATATATTTACTGTCTTCAGTTTGACATGGTTTAAAAAGACAGAAGAGGAAACAAATAAAAGACTGAAGTAGGAAAAAACAGCAGCAGTTGGTCCAGATGTGCCCCTCTTAAAGGATTACTTTGGATTATTTTAAGAGGGGTCGCTAGAGGCCCATGGCACTAGTAAATATGATTGCCAGTAAAGGAACTTACGATCTTTGTCTCTGAGGAAAGATATCAGTGGGCGGACCCTAGCCAATATATAGCAGTACATGGTGTCACCAAAAACTTTGAGATTAACTCACAGATTAGAACCTTTAAAGAAAACTATGCTGGCTCGTCAGCACGCTACAGTACGATACTTTACAGTGTTTAACTTTACCCTGACAAAGACCTTGTCCTGTGTCATCATTTTCCTCACAGTCATCATTATTATCATCAGAAACACACCAGCGGGCATGCAGAGACTGGAACAGAACAGACTTTGAAACGTTTTAGCCAAAAATGTTTCCATGGTCAAGGTGTTTTTTGCAGAAACGTTTCAGATTTTGTTTTGTTCTCCAACTTCGAGGGTGAAGACACTTAAGTGATGCTGCTAGAGGTAGTGCTGCTGTGCAAGTCATCCATCCAACCATCTATCCATTGCCTACACTGCTTAGACCTTTCAGGGTCACAGGGGACTGGAGCATATCTCAGCTGATATTGGCAGGAGGCGGGGTAACTAGGATAGTTTAGCCAGCCAATCACAGGGCCAGCATGGATAGACAGACAACCATTCAATGACCCAAACCTTCAAGGAGTCACCAGTTAACCTAATTATCATGTTTTTGGTCTGTAGCAGAGATTTTGGTAACCTGAAATGTAAAAATGCTTTGAGTAGTCAGATAGACTCAGGCTATGTCAAAACATAGGTGAGTATTTCTAAAAATTGAGGTTTTCCTCCTCCATGGACACGGACACCCTCACACTCATACCTAAGGGCAATTTTGGAGTCACCAATCCACCTAATGAGCATGTTTTTGGCCTGTGGAAGGAAGCTAGAGCGCCCAGAGAGAACACACCCATGCATGGGGAGAACATGCAAACACCACACATAAAGGCCCTGACCAGCACAGGGATCAACAGCAACCTTCTTACTGTGAGGCACTTCCTATCACTCCACCAAATACAGAGTTTTAAAATTCTTCACCTTGGCAGGAGTTTTGGGGCAGTAGCTCAGTCCAGAAAGGCTTGGATTGGGGACTGGAGGGTGTTCAAGTACCAACTGATCAATGTTTGGAAGATGGTTTGGTAGCTGGAGAAGTGCCAGCTGACTTCCTGGGCACTGCTGAAGCAGCCTTGAGCAAGGCACTTAACTCCAAAACTGCTTGGTATGGCTTCTGCAGGAGCAGCAAGCCATCACTCTGACATCTCTCATTAATGCATGATTGTAGGACCTGTTTGTGCATGTGTTTGTTTCAGCCTAAGTGTGTGTAGCATGTCTCAAAAACGGAGTCTAAATAATTAAATTTCCCCATGAGGAATTAATAAAGTATATACAAAATCTTGAAAAAAAAAAAACAGTTTTTGAAATGTTAGACGTAGTCTTAAGCAGTGGTTCTCAAATAGCATGGTAGGACAAACTGGTGTGCCTTGAGAATTTGTTTGACTATATGTTATTACCACAACAAAACAGCACCTGATAATTGAGTTTTATGGTGTCTTTGGTCACTTTATTTGCTTTCATTTCTGTCTAAAATGCTAATTCTGTAACTTTAAAAGATCCCCATATGAAACCTGAAGAAAGTGCACTTTGATTTTTTAACAGGTTTTGGTCAGCATATTTCAGATTCAAAAATTGAAAAAGTGTTTAAGGTAATCCATACTTGTCTGTCCAATCAAACAAAAATGCAACATGATATGTTCTGTATGGTATGTTCACAGTCAACTCAGAAAAATGACTGTTAGGTGAACCTAAATAGTCAGTTGTACTGTTGCACAGTTTGTCATTTCTTACCAGGTTAGTTTATAAACACAAACGTGTACAGAAGTAGCTACCTTCATGAAAGTGGCTATTTCATAAGGTACAAGATGAGGTACTATGAGATTGTGGCCAGATCGTTGATGTGCCTTGGGCAAAAAAATTTCAAAAACCACTGGTCCAGAGCAGCAAACAAGTCCAGTTACTTGTACCCATCATCAGCTGCTAACCTGGTTGAAACACACAGACCTTGACCACCCTGATAGCCTTTTCCATGTGTCGTGTGTAGGCCACGCGGTACGAGAGGGCTCAGACTGCCTCATGAGTTGGGCCTCCTCTGTGATCTGGTCCCCTCCAACCCCCATCCTCCCAGCATCAGTGGGATGTCCCAGGTCTGTCTCCTCTTGGCCCTGCTTATACTCTGCAGCTGCACAAAGGTATGTCTTTTTTCTTTCATTGAAAACCACAGACAGAGTTGATAAAGACTGAACATGAGAACAGAGTTTTACTTTTCACTGAGCTTAAGTATGAACAATGGCTGCCATGCATCCCCGTGCTTGGTTGGGCAGGTTACAGTAGCTGTAGTCTTCCTTGAACATTAAAGCAACAAAAGTATTTGTCATCAACGCTGTCTGCACTCCATTTCCCCAACATATTCCTCCAATCATGGAAGTAGCTGTCTCATGTTGTGGTTTTGTGAGTAAAGTAGGGTACACACAAAGTTTATCTGTCTGTTTTTGTCCCAATTGTCCCTCTTCCAGACCAAGGACAGCAAACTCCAGATGATCTTATGTCTTATAAGGTTATCCTTTTGGGTTATCCTGTGGTCTGAGGTGTGTTAAGAGTGAATTTGTCCTGATAATCACCTCCAAAATGGATCAGGGCAGACAATTGTAAATATTAAACTTATTCAGTATTTATGACCAAAAATCTTCATGTGTGTGGGGAAAGCCGATGACTCCCGAGTCATGACTGTGAATTGTGACGTGAATAAAGCCAATCAAGAATCGAGCTGACTGAGGAACAAGGAAGCAGGCGTAACTAAAAACAAGCATAGCCGACCTGAAACATAAAGCTTGGTGGACCTCAGAAATGGAGGAACAACTCATGTGTTCACGCTGTCTCCAGGATTTTTTCCACAGTCTTTTTTTTTTTTTTTTAGTTCAGGATTTTTCCGTCAACAATAGTCCCAAGACCACCATCATTCACTCCTCTCATATGTCCTCTGCCATGTTGCGTGTTGTTTTCTGGTTATTTCTATGTTTCTTCTTTTTAGTCTTTGTTAGGTCAAATTTGAGATTTCTGGCTTGGAGGACTGGATACTAGATCAGTGGTGGGACAGATTGTTATGTGTGTGGTGTGCTGTGTTGGGATTATCGGAGCACACCACACACAGTACAATCAAAACTGTTCAATGCCTGACTTTTTGTCTTCATGTGCAGGGTTTCTAAAGATAAAAATCTCTTCAGATGTTGGAGATCCTTATGTGTGTACCCTGCCGAACAATGCTAACTGGGAACTTTCTGCCAAATGTGACTGTAGATGTTTATGTTTACACCAACTGCTGAGAGGGGAAAGACCTTTGCAAGGCAACGTCATCTTTTCAGTGATCCATCTAAACAAACTTATTGATAACTAAAACAAACAGCCACTTTCAGCTGAAGTCACAATTTCCAGTCACTCAGTGAACAGAAACACTGATCTTTTTCCATGAAGTTTTTCACTTTAAGAAAAGTTAAGACATTTAAAGGGAAAGTTCAGTATTTTTAAAGTTGGGTTTTATCAGGACCTTGACAATACTTAGTGACATGGCTGAAATGGCTCCTAGCAGTGCTGCATCTTCCTGATAAAGCCCTCTGAAGTTTTTTTCCCAATCATACATTTTACCCATCATAAATCTATTTCTTGTTTTTACATTAAGCTCACACAATTATGCAAAATAATCGTACCCATGAACAGCAGTGTACCTTTCTGGGGCGCTCAGCTTGATCTCTTTAAAGGGATAGTTCAGTTTTTTTGAAGTGGGGTTGTACGAGCTCCATATGGCCACTAAGTACATCATATGCAGTAGAAAGTTCTCTCCTCTTCCTCAGTAAGCCACAATTTGTAAAAGAACTAGGAACACATGGAATACAAGAAAAACATGACGTGAGTCAGTTAGTTCCAGATAAACTTTGTTTTTCCGAAAAGTTAATGCACTCAAAAAAATTTCTAGGTAGCGTACTCTTAAACTGTGGTATTATTTTTTGATGGGAATTCTTGTAGTCGGAGAAAATACCCTTTGTATTTGGTACAATACTTCCCTGTTTGCGGCTGGTTCTGCTTCACAAACTTTCACAAATTGTGGCTTACTGAGGGAGAGGAGAGAACTTTCTACTGCATCTAATGTACTTAGTGGCCATATGGAGCTCATACAACCCCACTTCAAAAAAACTGAACTATCCCTTTAAAGGTGCAGCGCTGCTGGGAGCTCTTTCAGCCACTTCACTGACTGTTGTGAAGTACCTGATACCACCCAACTTCAAAAATACTGAACTATCCCTTTAAATTTCAGCTCTTCAAAGGTCTTGTGCAGAGGTCAGATGTTGGTAACGATGGTCTGTATGTCAGACTAGATGTTCACAGAGCCATAAAATCATGGTGACTTGCCCAACAAGCACAATAGACAACACTACTGAAACTGACTGCATGTAACAAATACTGTGATGACAGTAGGAGGAAGAGGGGCAACATGGAAGACCGCAAACAAAAATACTGTATTTAGAGCGCAGGAACAATGGTTGTATCTGCAAACATCATGCTGATGATCTGTTAGTTTGCTGATAAATGAAGAAGTCACTCGCCATGTTGCATCTACTGTTTCTCTCCAACATTTCTCTGTGATGTTATGTTTGATTATGTAATAGCCCCGCCCTGCAATCGACTGGTGACCGGTTCAGGGGGTACCCCGCCTCTCGCTCAATGACAGCTGGGATAGGCTCCAGCCCCTCCCGCAACCCCGAAAGGGATAGTCGGTATAGAAAATGAATGAATGAATGAATGTAGTAGCTCCTTTTTTAACACATCATAAGAGCAGGGATGTCCTTTTTGGAGCTTTTCAAACCTTCTCTCTGTCTCATAACTCTTATGTTTTATGTTTTTGCCAGGGTATGCTTGTCTGTTTGTTGGTTTGTTAGCAAGATTACTTAAAAAGTACAGGATTGATTTTGCTGAAATTTTCAGGAGATGTTGGTAATGTCCCAGCTGAAAAAATGATTAGACTTTGGTGGTGATCCACATCATCGCCATAAGTGAATGATTGTTTTTGCTCAATAATTGTCTGACTAATAATGATATCAACATGATTCTGAGTGCTAGGTGTCAGTTTCCAGGGTCAAGGAATCATATTATGATGGGGACTTTCTAGTTGTTCAATGTTTCTGATGTGGAGGGACAAATTGAAGGAGGCCGGACAAAATTCAAACCTGCTTGACTTTCTGTTGCGGAGAAGTGAGGCGTCTCAGGCCGATCTGCTGTTGTTGGTCATTATGACACACTACACGAGATGGAACGACTGACTTTTGTAGCCGACAGGTTCCAAAACTCTATGACTGTTGTGTCGGGGCATAATCATGCATAAATCTTGTTGTCTCTCTATGCGAGTAGCCGGAGACCAGTTCAGGGCGTACCCCTCCTCTTGCTCAATGGCAGCTAATGTGATAATGGATGGATGGATGTTTAGCTTTCAAATTGATTCCACCAAGTGTTACAGTTCGACTTATTTAGCTTCTCCAAAATATATTCTTACTTAAAACTACAGAGATGGGTGAGGACCACTGACCTGAAGGATGCTTCATACAAAGCCCGCCCACTAAATAACATCAAACTGTTTGCAAAGATGAAAAGCGTCTGTATTACCTTAGCTCTTGAACATATCTCCAATTGAGGCTATCACCTCCTCCTGCAGGTTTCCTCAGCCAACTCCCTGGAGCTTGTGAAGGAGCAGTGGAGCAGCTACAAGAACCAGTGTTTGGATTACATTGACACCACGCCCCCCGCCACAGGTGAGCCTTGTGTTCGCTGCATGGGCTCATGTCAATACCTGGTGAATGTACACATTTGACAGATGTGCTCTCTCCTGCAGGGCTGGTGTGTAACAGGACCTTTGACTTGTACGCCTGCTGGCCCGATGGACTCCCAGGAACCACTGTTAATGTCTCCTGCCCATGGTTCCTGCCATGGTACAGAAAAGGTGTGTTCAAGTTTTTGTGTATACATGGCGGTACTCATCCAGTAGAATGTCTACCTTGGCTTGAGCATTTTATCTGATAGTTATGTTCAAGTTGTACTTCAGAAAAATAAAAGTCACAGAAAGTAACAGTAAAAGTGACTCTGTAAATGAAAAGTTATGTCTATAATTGGCATTTACCTCCCATTCTCCAATATCACACCTCTGTTGCCTCCTCTGGACAAAGAGGGGGTTAACTGGCTCCCCCATTCTGTCCCCAGGATATTCACAGTGGAGGGGAAACGTCACAGAGGAGTCAATATTAAACCTTGAAATGGAAGTATGAATTAGGCTAATGGCTAAAGAACTGACTAATGGCATCCAATTTAAAATAGTAAACTGTCCCTTTTAAGGGATATTTCAGTGTTTTTGAAGTTGGGTTATATCAGGTACTTGACTTTAGTCAGTGAAGCAGCTGAAAGGGCTCCAAGCAGAGCTGTACCTTTTATGTCAAAATGAGCCCCTAAATTATTTTGTGTTCAAAGTACAACTCAGTGAAAAATGTCACAGCACTTTATTTTTCCTCCAGGATAACTCTATGTTTCGGTTAGGGCTAGAAACAGAACTTCTTCAGGATAGCCCAGTTCATAAAAGTAACCCCATGCATCCACAGTAAAAGGAACGTCATCATCGCTTGTGTCAGAATCACTCATATCTTGTTCAGTGTTAGTTTCCTTAGCTGTTGTTGTCTCTAGAGTGAAACTGCTAACTGGTGAAATCAATGGCCACAGGTGGGAGAACACATCACCATTTGCTGCATCATGAAATAGTGCCAAACACATAGACTTCCTGGAAGAAAAATCAAGCGTCCTGAAATGTTTTGCCTAATCATATATTTGACCCAATACAGCTTCATGACTCTCTTTTATGTCAAACTCACACAATTACGTAAAATAACAGTATCCATCAACTACTGTGTACCATACAGGTAGTCTCAGCTTGTTCTCCTTAATGGTGCAGCACTGCTGGGAGCCTTTTCAGCCACTTTACTGTTGTCAAGTACCTGATACAACCCAACTCCAAAAATACTGAACTATCCCTTAAACTAATCTCAAGCAAAATACTCATTATTTTAACCAAAACTTGACCACAACTTTAAAGAACAATGACTTATGTGACAAAATAAGCATATTTGGTTTTCAGAGACTGCACAGAACATTACTATTTTTCAAGCTAGAAGCACATTTTGAAGTCCTTTTCCATGAAACATTTAGCTGTGAATATCAGAGTGATTTTTACACCTTGAAAACTTGCTTTAAAAAGAAAAAAAAAAAACGGTTTTGCCTAAAGGCAAAAAGTTACTTTATTCTGTTCATGAAGAGGCAAGGCCATCAGGAAGGAGCTCTCGATAGTTCTTTTAAAGTCATCCTGTGGTGTCAATAGAAAACACTCTGGGGTGATAACACAGCTCATCAGGTGTCCTTGTTGTTCAGAAGATTTATAGGAACAAGCAACCCTCAGGATGAATGAGGCAAGTTTCTCTTTTTTCAAAGAGTGGAAAATGAAGTGCCAAGGCTGTGTATAAGTCAACTATCACACAACCATAAACTGCCAGAGACTGCAGTATATGTTTTCCAAGAACAGAGACTAGCTTGTGATTTTCCTGGGCACACTGGTTTAGCTGCTTGTTACACAAAGAGCTAATCCGCCAATCACATCGCTGCATGGTCAAGACAGCCTTTTGGAGTTCAAACTGAGTGTCATAATGGTAAAGAAAGGTGATTTAAGTGTCTTTGAACATGGCATGGTTGTTGGTGCTGGACGGGCTGGTTTGAGCATTTGAGAAACTCCTGATGTACAAGGATTTTCACACACAATTATCTCTTGGCTTTACAGAGGGAATGGTCTGAAAAAGAGAAAATATCCAGTGAGCTTCAGCTCTCGAAGTGAACATGTCATGTTGATGACAGAGGTCAGAGAGGAATGACCAGAATGGTTCAGGATGGTAGAAAGAAGACAGTGAAGGTGCTCACAGGCTCCAGTGTACTGTGAGCAGAACAGACTCTGTCCAGATGGTCCGCAGTCATCAGAGCTTCCATAGTCAAGCGCACTGCCACATAGTAGTTTCCTGTGAAATTTCTGTAAAACCCTACATTTCCCAGAATCCTTTACAGTTTTCTGTCACTGACGATGAGGAAGAGGAGCTGCTCTGCCTGCTGGCTTTGCCGGAGAAGCATAATAGTTCTCCTTTAATTAAGCTTACTTTTCCTCCCTCTTTCTCATGTCTTGTGTTTCTTTGATTGACTTTGCTAGTTAATGCTAATAATCTAAACATGAATAAATCTTTTCATCGTAACATTTTGTTGGCTTTATAGATTTTTTTTCTCTTTCTAGATTCTGTTTTCTCTGTTATAGCTATAATGTGCTTCATCAGTAATCCTGGCCTTGCTTGGCTAATGGATTACTTTGTCACCCTAACACACCATGAACTTGTGTTCTGCAGTTCAGCGAGGTCTGGTCTACAGAGTCTGCAATGAAGATGGTCAGTGGGCTCGGAAGAACACCAGTGAATGTGAGGACGACCCTGGTGAGGTGTGTGTACAGTATGGCATATTCTTATGTGTATGAGTACAACAGGCCTGCTTTTGTGATTAATTTTCCTTCATGTTCCAGCATTTTTCAGCCTGCAGTGACAGATGGTGAGAAAATATTGTGTCAGCAACTGATGTAACACTTGAATTCATGTGGCTGAAAAGGACTCATTGTGTTATCATTCACCCAGTATGTTTGAATATCTATCTCCGAGCCTTTTTCAGCCTTTTATGTCTTTTTTTCTGTTTTCTATCGGCTCTGCAGCAGCAGTACGGCCGCATCCTCAGTCAACTTCGCATCATGTACACAGTGGGCTACTCGCTCTCCCTCGGCGCTCTGCTTCTGGCCCTGGCAATCCTCATCACCTTCAGGTACAACATGTTCCAGGGAAGAGGAGAGGGGGGTGAGGTAAATGTAGAGAGACCAGAAGAAAAATAAAGATTGAGTAAAGGTAGCAAACTTGATCATGGCTAAAGGAAAAACCAGAGAGCAAAGAGAAGGATAGAATGAGAAAATGACCTGGACTAAGAAAGAAAGGGAGTAATAAGGGGGTAATATATATGTACAGAGAATTTACTGCTTGATACACAATATTCTCAGAGCAATAGTATGATAATTGCCTGAAAATTTGATCAGTATTGGGAGATATGAGCATTTAAAGAATGGTGCAGGAACAAGTCCAAAAATATGGGAGTCAGTTAGCAACGTAGTCAAGTCAATGTTCTTGAATATAGCACATTTAAAACATTTGTTGACCAAAGTGCAGTTCAACCACAACACGATAAACAAGATACAAAAATTGGAAAGAAAATCACCATAAAACAAACCAACTAAAATGGCAAAATGAGACAAGAAAGTTCAAAAGCTAAGTTCGAACATGATAAAAACTAAAACCATAAAAACAACATGATAATAAAACAACGAAAAATGATCTAAAACTATCCACAAGATGTCAAAATACAATATCACAGAGGACTTGGGTTAGTGTAATTGAAGGCCAAACTTTTTCAAGTCGATATGATATATTTTCACTGTAATTTTTCATACCGATACCAACCATCTCCCTGCATGTATGCAATATGTTTATAAGTTTTGATGATTTTATTGACCAAAAGAACAAAGAAACCTTTACTCCAGACTCTAGGCCATCAGATCTTAAGATGAGTTTAGTTTTAAGTCTTAGTACAAGAAAACAAATTCAGTTCAGTGAAAAATTCAGTGAAAATTATATTTTCACTCAGTTTCCAACATGTTTAGACAATAGTTTGTTCTCCGAAGTGGCTTACATTTCATATTCTAAACCACGGGGGTAACAGCAGCCTACTACATTATCTGGTTGGCCCTGTATGAATGTGATTGATGAAAGGACCGTCCAATCCAAAATGTTTCGTCCAAAAAAATGAATATGCTTCTGAAAGGTTCTGCCCTCCCCGAACATTTTCTATGGGCTCTGGAATAAATTGAATGTTTCATCTTGCGTGTCAGGCTGTCGTATTTAAGGCCACCAGATGGACTGTTCAGTATATTTCACTAGTTCGTCAATCACAGGCCAACGAAGATAATGCTGTAGGTGGGAGCCACTGTGCATCAGAACATGAGCCACTTCACAAAACATACTCTGGCCAAAACATGTTGGAAGTGGAGCGAATATGTGCTTTCAATAGAGATGTTTGCTGTGTTGGTATTTGTTTTTCATTATCTCTACCAAGGAGGTTATGTTTTTGCTGGTGTATGTTTGTCTGTTTGTTAACAAGATTATGCAAAAACTACTTGACAGATTTTGCTGAAATTTTCAGGAGATGTTGGTAATGGCCAAACTCAAAAATAGTTAGATTCTGGTGGTGATCCAGATAACCGCCATTAGTGAACAATCGTTTTTGCTCAGTAACTGTCTAACTAATAATGATATCAACATGACTCTAAGTGCTAGATGTGAATTTTCAGGGTCAAGGAATCGAAGACCATTATGGAGAAAAACTTTATTGGATCCCAGTTTCCCTTGCCCGGATGCGGGTTACCGGGGCCCCACCCTGGAGCCAGACCTGGGGATGGGGCTCGATGGCGAGCGTCTGGTGGCCGGGCCTGCGCCCATGGGGCCCGGCCGGGCACAGCCCGAAAAGGCAACGTGGGACCCCCCTCCCATAGGCTCACCACCCGTGGAAGGGGCCAAGGTGGTCGGGTGCAATGTGAGCTGGGTGGCAGCCGAAGGTGGGGACCCTGGCGGTCCGATCCCCGGCTGCAGAAGCTAGCTCTAAGGACGTGGAACGTCACTTCTCTGGCGGGGAAGGAGCCTGAGCTGGTGCGCGAGGTCGAGCGGTTCCGACTAGATATAGTCGGACTCACCTCGACACATAGCTTGGGCTCTGGAACCAGTCCTCTTGAGAGGGGCTGGACTCTCTTCCACTCTGGAGTTGCCGATGGCGAGAGGCGCCGGGCAGGGGTAGCAGTACTTATTGCTCCCAGGCTCAGCGCCTGTACGTTGGGGTTCACCCCAGTAAGCGAGAGGGGTAGCCTCCCTCCGCCTTCGGGTGGGGGGACGGAACCTGACTGTCGTTTGTGCTTATGCACCAAACGGCAGTCCAGAGTATCCACCTTTTTTAGACTCCCTAGAGGGGGTGCTGGAGAGTGCCCCTCCTGGGGACTCCCTCGTTCTTCTGGGGGACTTCAACGCTCACATCGGCAACGACAGTGCGACCTGGAGGGGCGTGATTGGGAGGAACGGCCCCCCCGATCTGAACCCGAGTGGTGCTTTGTTACTGGACTTCTGTGCTAGTCACAGACTGTCCATAACAAACACCATGTTCAAACATAAGGATGTCCATATGTGCACTTGGCACCAGGACACCCTAGGCCGCAGTTCGATGATCGACTTTGTAGTCGTATCATCGGACTTGCGGCCGCATGTTTTGGACACTCGGGTAAAGAGAGGGGCGGAGCTGTCAACTGATCACCACCTGGTGGTGAGTTGGCTCCGATGGTGGGAGAGGATGCCCGTCAGACCTGGCAGGCCCAAGCGTGTTGTGCGGGTCTGCTGGGAACGGCTGGCAGAGTCTCCCACCAGAAAGAGTTTCAACTCCCACCTCCGGGCGAAGTTCGACCATGTGGCGGGGGGAGGCAGGGGACATTGAGTCCGAGTGGGCCTTGTTCCGGGCCTCTATTGTTGAGGCGGCTGATCGGAGCTGTGGCCGTAAGGTCGTCGGTGCCTGTCGTGGCGGCAACACCCGAACCCGCTGGTGGACACCGGCGGTGAGGGATGCCGTCAAGCTGAAGAAGGAGTCCTATCGAGCCTTTTTGGCCAGTGGGACTCCGGAGGCAGCTGACAGGTACCGGCAGGCCAAGCGGAATGCAGCTTCGGTGGTTGCCAAGGCAAAAACCCGGGCATGGGAGGAGTTCGGTGAGGCAATGGAGAACGACTTCCGGACGGCTTCGAAGAGATTCTGGACCACCATCCGGCGTCTCAGGAGGGGGAAGCAGTGTGCTGTCAACACCGTCTATGGTGGGGATGGCGCGCTGTTGACCTCGACTCGGGACGTCCTGGATCGGTGGAAAGAATACTTCGAAGACCTCCTCAATCCTACCAGCACGTCTTCAAGTGCGGAAGTAGACCTGGGGGACTCTGTGGTGGACTCTGCTATCTCAGGAGCTGAGGTCGCCGAGGTGGTCAAAAAGCTCCTCGGTGGCAGGGCTCCGGGGGTGGACGAGATCCGTCCGGAGTTTCTCAAGGCTCTGGATGTTGTAGGGCTGTCATGGCTGACACGACTCTGCAACATCGCGTGGACATCGGGGGCAGTACCACTGGATTGGCAGACTGGGGTGGTGGTTCCCCTTTTCAAGAAAGGGGACCGGAGGGTGTGCTCCAACTACAGGGGGATCACACTCCTCAGCCTCCCTGGGAAGGTCTATTCAGGGGTACTGGAGAGGAGGGTCCGCCGGATTGTCGAACCTCGGATTCAGGAGGAGCAATGTGGTTTTCGTCCTGGCCGTGGAACTATTGACCAGCTCTATACCCTCCACAGGGTCCTCGAGGGTGCATGGGAGTTTGCCCAAGCAGTCTACATGTGTTTTGTGGACCTGGAGAAGGCTTTCGACCGTGTTCCTCGTGGGGTTCTGTGGGGGGTGCTCCGGGAGTATGGGGTAGCAGACACCCTGATACGGGCTGTTTGTTCTCTGTATGACCGGTGCCAGAGCCTGGTCCGCATTTCCGGCAGTACATCAGAACCGTTTCCAGTGAGGGTTGGACTCCGCCAGGGCTGCCCTTTGTCACCTGTTCTGTTAATAACTTTTATGGACAGAATTTCTAGGCGCAGCCAGGGTGTTGAGGGGTTCCGGTTCGGTGACCTCAGGATCGGGTCGCTGCTTTTTGCAGATGATGTGGTCCTGTTGGCTTCGTCAGACCGAGACCTACAGCTCTCACTGGATCGGTTCGCAGCTGAGTGTGAAGCGGCTGGGATGAGAATCAGCACCTCCAAATCCGAGTCCATGGTCCTCACCCGGGGGAGGGTGGAGTGCCCTCTCCGGGTCGGGGATGAGATTCTACCCCAAGTGGAGGAGTTCAAGTATCTCGGGGTCTTGTTCACGAGCGGAGGAAGGATGGACCGGGAGATCGACAGGCGGATCGGTGTGGCGTCGGCAGTGATGCGGACTCTACACCGGTCCATCGTGATAAAAAGGGAACTGAGCCGCAAGGCAAAGCTCTCGATTTACCACTCGATCTTCACTCCTATCCTCACATATCGTCACGAGCTTTGGGTCGTGACCGAAAAAACACGATCCCGAGTACAAGCGGCCGAAATGAGTTTCCTTTGCAGGGTGTCCGGACTCTCCCTTAGAGACAGGGTCAGAAGCTCGGTCATCCGGGAGGGGCTCGGAGTAGAGCCGCTGCTCCTCCGCGTTAAGAGGAGCCAGATGAAGTGGCTCGGGCATCTGGTTAGGATGCCTCCTGGACGCCTCCCTGGTGAGGTGTTCCGGGCACGTCCCACTGGTAGGCAGCCCCGGGGAAGACCCAGGACACGCTGGAGGGACTATGTCTCTCAGCTGGCCTGGGAACGTCTCGGGATCCCCCGGGAGGAGCTGGACGAAGTAGCTGGGGAGAGGGAAGTCTGGGCTTCCCTGCTCAGGCTGCTGCCCCCGCGACCCGACTACGGATAAGCGGAAGAAGATGGACGGATGGATGGAATCATACACTGCCTGGCCAAAAAAAAAAGTCGCGACCAAAAAAAAAGCTCACACACTCTAATATTTCATTGGACCGCCTTTAGCTTTGATTACACCCACACATTCGTGGTGGCATTGTTTCAATAAGCTTCTGCAATGTCACAAGATTTGTCACAGATCACAGCACTGCCCCCACAGGCTTGGACAGTAGGCACTAGACATGATGAGTGCATCACTTCACCTGCCTCTCTTCTTACCCTGATGCTCCCATCACTCTGGAACAGGGTAAATCTGGACTCATCAGACCACATGACCTTCTTCCAGTCCTCCAGAGTCCAATCTTTATGCTCCATAGCAAACTGAAGCCTTTATTCCAGTTAACCTTGCTGATTAGTGGTTTTCTTGAGGCTACACAGCTGTTCAGTCCCAATCCCTTGAGTTCCCTTCGCATTGTGCGTGTGGAAATCCTCTTACTTTCACTATTAATCATACCCCTGAGTTCTTCTGTTGTTTTTCTTCGATTTGATTTGGCCAAACATTTAAGTGATCACTGATCACAATCATTCAGGATTTTTTTTCGACCACATTTCTTTCTTGAAGACGATGCTTCCCCACTATCCTTCAGTTTTTAATCATGCGTTGGACTGTTCTTAACCCAATATTAGTAGTTTCTGCAATCTCCTTAGATGTTTTTTTCTGCTTGATGCATGCCAATGATTCGACCCTTCTTAAACAGACTAACATCTTTTCCACGACCACAGGATGTGTCTTTCCACATGGTTGTTTAAGAAATGAGAAGCTACTCATTGCATCAGCTGGGGTTAAATAACTTGTTGCTTGCTGAAAGATAATCACACGTGCAGTAATTATCCAATAGAAGGCTCATACCTAGTTGCTGAGGTAAATCCAGGTGGTGACTTTTTTTTTGGCCAGGCAGTATATTATGATGGTAACTTTACCATGGAACTGTTGCTTATAGATATAACAGCAATATGTGAGCCACTTTGACGGAGGTTTATGCTAATCTCTGTACGTGCAGTCACTTCCTGCTGTCATCTCACTCATGGCTCATTCCTCTTCCTGCTCTAAAGGACTCTGATTGGGCCATCCCGCTTTGGGCCGAGCTTGGCAAGATGGATCTGCCTGATTACAGACATTGAATCAGACTGATCCAGCTGCTGTGCAAGGTCACTGTCCACTGTCATGTTTTCTAAATGAGAGTGCACAAGCTTCCCCCCAGACCAGACAGCTTTTAACCAAAAAAGGCGAGTGAGACCAACAAAAGGGGTTGGCAAAATATGGAAGGCGAAGAATATTAAAGACAACAGTGCTCCTGTGATGTTAGAGTATAAAGCTTGAATGGAGAATTGTCTATGAGCTGGTTCAGGTCTACAATCCAGCTGTGCTAAAATCAAAATCTCACACTGTCACCTGTATCCCAGGAAGCTCCACTGTATGAGGAACAACATCCACATGAACCTGTTTGCCTCGTTCATCCTGAGAGCCGTGTCCATCCTGGTCAAAGATGCCCTGCTGACCCTCACGCTGGACCCTGCCGGCAGCAGTGACAGCCGCACCCAAACTGTGGTGAACATCCCGGTCAGAGCAAACACACAACACTGAACTGAGTCTGCAAGATTTGTGTCATTCTGCTAAAATATTAGTCATACATTTGCAAGGGAGAAAACTCAGTTCAAACATGTGAAGATTACAGGATATGATCATTAGATGGTAATGTTCACTATTTTTCAATGTTCATATCTGCTGTAGGTGAACATAAAACTTTCTGCCCTGATTCTCAAACCCAGATTGTAACTACAGAACAATAGAAATAAAGATAATTTCAGTAAGACACAGGATTCTTATAGCATTAGTTGTTGATTTTTTTCTTGTTTTTTATGTCAGTGTTTTCCTACAGAAGGAGTTTTACTGTTTCCTTTAAAAAATTCCATCAAATTTTTCTTCAGTTGTAGCCGTCAAAACATCTGAGATGAGGTCTGATTAAAGATTGATTGAGCATGTCTAGACAAACTAATCTGTGATAAAGGAAGGAAACTATTTTATTCCTTCTAAAAATCAATATTCTAATTGAATATGTGTCTTGACGAACAAAGCCTATGAATCAGAATATGTCTATTAGAGTTTCATTTTGTGCTGCAAATACTAGTCCTTAAAAAATCTTAAATCTTTTAAAAACTGAAAAGTGAAAGTTTTTGAAAGATTTTGAGAAAGAAATTAATCAAGCTCAACTTTCAACCACTGAAATTAGTTTCTCTGTTCAGGAATGCAAATAAATAACTATAATTTGACATTTTAGTCATGAAACAATGATGTGCTTTACTTTTTTCTGGTTTTTTTTGTTGTAAACTGATTTTGAAATTTCATGGATAACTTTGATAATTATATTGTAACATTAAGTTAAAGAGCTTCTACATAACTGTGAATTAACCATTATAGAGACATAGAAAATATTTAGATAATAACCAGAACTGTAAATTTAAGGCTGCTATGGCAAAAACCATACATTGGTTAATGTCTTAGAAAGTTGTATACATATATTTGTGTGTATATTTATTTATTCATATATCCCACCTGAGGGATCAAAAGTCACAAGCATTCAGTGCTGGTTTTCAGCTTTGCTGCTTATGTGCAGAGGTTTTTGACAGATTGCCTGAGTCTTTTGATGATATTATGGGCTGTAGATGACAAAAGTCCCAAATTTCCAGCTATTGTTACGTGGGAAATGTTCTGTTTACTCACGCAGTTCTTGACAAAATGGTGAACCTTGCCACTCACTTACCTTTCAGGAATGTTCTTCTTATACCCAATCATCACATTCACCTTTTTCCAGTTACACTAATCAAGGCATCAAAGCCTCAAATTCAAAACTAGTGAATATTTGAAAAAAAAGCAGTCGAGTTTATCAGTTTGAACACTAAATATTCTGTTTTTGAAGTGTATTCATTGAATAAAGGATCGAACAACGGTTTGCAAATCACTGTTTTCTGTTTTCATCTGTTTTACACAAGGTCCCAACTACCTTCAAAATCATCTTTACTTATTTAATATTCAATACATCACACCCTCTCCTGACATACTGCTGTTAAATGTTGTGTGAAAAGAGTTGAAAATGGATGCTAGCACAGGAGACAATCTGCTTTGTAGCAGCTGTTCATGGACGGGGTTCGACTTTTGTATTGTGCTGCTCTCTGACTCAGATTATGAGGAGAGTGTGTGTCAGAGAGAGCGTTTCCCCCACTCTTATGTGTATCCTAACCACCTTTCCTGTGTTGTGTGCCAGGCTGTGACATGGTGTCGAGGTGCCATGGTGATGATGCAGTACAGCGTCATGGCCAACAATTACTGGCTGCTGGTGGAGGGGATCTACCTGCACAGCCTGTTGGTCATCACCGTGTTCAGCGAGAGAAAGTACTTCTACATTTACCTCGTCATAGGCTGGGGTAAGGACCTCAACTCACTTGGAGTTAGCAGGTTTCTTGCTCAAAGTTTTTGGATGGAAGTCTCTCGTGTTGCCACAGGGGTGGTCACAGAGTTGCTAAAAAGATAAACCAAATCATTTGTGCTGTCATGTAGCTGTACTGTGCTTCTTTTATTTTATTTGGTAATAAAAAGAAGAATTTAAACTCGCTATGATCTCTTGTGTAACAACGCAAGGTGACAACATTTTTTTTTTTTTTTTAATTTATTTTCTTTTTTCTAATTATTTATTATTATTAGTGTTAGTATTAGTATTAGTGGTAGTAGTATTTACTATTAGTATTATTTATTTCTTTTTTATTTCGTATTTTTATTCGTTTGAGGTCATTTTTATTTCCATCATTAGTCTCCTGTGAACAGTGGCGCCCCCGAACATTATCATGGAGCCAGTGAAAATTTTAGGGTGGCCCAAACACCTAGAGTCAATGGGTAGCTGTAAACTGTTCTGTGTGCTTGTTGTGACTCGTTTTTACACTGCGTAATGTTGCGTTATCTATGCAATGTAGGTTTGTACTGGAACAGCAGTGTTACAACACACACACTCCTTCAGGTGAAGACAAACTTTTCACAAACAGCAATGGCATGTAAACGCACAAAGACGCAGGAGTTTGTTGTCTGGACAACAAATCTGTCTGGATATTTTTGTCTGGATAACAAACCGAGCACAGTAAGCAGCACATATGTTGCTCGGTAGACGGCCGAAGCTGTTGTTGTTGTTGCTGTTCCTGGTATGCAACCTTCAACTGAAAGAGTACTGCGCATGTGCCGTGCGTCATCGTTTTCCCTGAGAACGCTGATTCCTCTTTACACAGAGACGGATACCAAAACATTTTCAAAACTTTTCATTCTGGACCCTGGTTTCAAAAGTTTGCGGTTCAGGCCTAAGATTAGCACTTTATGTGATTTTGAGAGGGATACATGTAAAACTAAACCGCAGGATGCATGCACAAACCACTGCAGAAGTGCTTGTTGAATTACATGATGACTACTGCACAGTGTCGTTTTTATCCTGGGCCAACCTGGGGCCCTTGAAAACTAACTAGCCACCCCTAAATGCTAAAATCTTAGTTGCACTAAAAGTGTAGCAAAGTGGCCCGAACATTAATGTATTTTCTGTATTTGGTCCTTGATGAAAAAGTTTGAGCCATTAATTAAACCTGACATGCATGTTTTTGGTCAGTGGGAGGAAACCCACGCATGTGTGGGAAGAACATGCAAACTCCACACAGGGAGGCTCTGACCAACATGGGAGTCAATCCAGCAACCTTCTTGCTGTGAGGCAACAGCTGCTGCACCACCTGGCAGCCCTACAGAAGCCTCATTATCTGTGCCAATAATTAAGATCGATCATTAAAATACTGATTCAGATTTATGTTTGTCTTGTCTTGCAGGTGCCCCTCTCATATTTGTGCTGCCGTGGATCACAGTGAAGTATCTGTATGAAAATGAGGAGTAAGTTACTTCATATTTTAATACATAATGAACTTATATAATGAGAGGCAGTTCAGAAAGAATCGCTTTTTTGGAGGATTTTTATCTTACATTTATTCTTGGTAAACATGCAGTGAGTCTTTGAATTCAAGGAAATGATGGAAATCAGCATTATTTTACTGTTCAAATGTGTCTGTGTGTAGGTGCTGGGAGAGGAACATAAACATGGGATTCTGGTGGATCATTCGCTCTCCCATTCTGTTTGCTTATCTGGTAAGAACGTCTGTCTCTGTCTGTCTGTTTACAAACCATTATTGTTGTATTTTCTAAAGAGTAAAACTAAAAACAGAACAAATCAAACATGACTGATCCTGTGTTATATATTTTTCTGGGCCCCCAATTACACAGGCCTTTGCCCACTTTTAAAAAAGAAGATGATACACTTTATTGATCCCTCATGGGAAAATTCAATTCAATTTTGTTTTATTTATCTGACATTGTCAGTCATGTTTGCACACTGTCATTTTTTCAGGTTTAATTTTCTTGACTTTCAGTTCAAGAGATGTTCAACAGATTTGTTACTGTGGCTGCAGAGGGTTGTGGGATGCAGCTCCTTTCTTCCTCTCACTTCTCCCTTGCACCCAACATTACTTTAAATAAATATTATAATGCTTTTTCAAGTTATTGTGTGTTTAACACGTCTCCACAGGTATTGCTTTAGACAAATGTGGTGAGGACAGATTTATGGTCTGGGGGTCCATGGGTTTGTTGGTATCATAAATCTTTATTTTAGTCTCTTTGTTTCTGCCTGGGTGGATACATCTCATACGATGGATAGACCTTTGGATGTATGTGTATCTATACATGTGTATATACATCAGTGGCGCAGTCTGATAGTGTGCTTGGTCAGTAATAGTAAGGTTGCAGGTTCGGGCCAGCTCCGGCTGTACCATGGCGATGTGTCCTTGGGCAACACACTTAACCCCATGTTGCTCATTGATGTGTAAATGGGTGTAAAGGACTTAGTTAGGTTAGTTGTAACTGACAGAGAAACTCCATTCACCAGTGAGTGAATGGGTGTGATTGGGTAGATGTGACCTGTACTATATGCATATACAAATCTTGGTTATTATAGCAATAGCCCGCTCTATTGCTACACAAATAAAGATTGATTCTTGAACATTCTCTGCTTTTGACTGTACATCCCATCAATCAAGCCAGTATAATACCTTCTCTCCAACCCCCAACCTAAACCTCATAAAAGACAATCCAGTAGAGACAGAAACACTGTCACAAAATGAGGAAGACCAGCTGTTAAATGTTGCATTATGAGCCACCTGCAAAGCTATTTTGGATCGCTCTGTGCAAGAAAGTCCAACAGCTTTTCTCAGTCATTAAGAGAAAATCATCCAGAAACAGGAAACATTGGCTCATTATGTCATTAAAAAGACTTATGGAGGGCAGGATTTTATTACATAGAGACCGTATTTCAAAACAGGAGGTGTGCAGAGCTGATACTGCTCATCTTTTACTGTTTTTTGTGTGTTTCAGTTTGATTTTATTGGTGACAGTTTATCAATGTATATTAAATAATCCAATAGTAGAGCAGAATAATCAATAAAGTGACAAAAAGTGGGCGCTATGACATAAAGTTATATCAGTGAGATAAAAAGTCAGACCATGAGTACTGAAGCCATATAAGGAGAAGAAAACAGTAAATATACTTCTGATAAAAAGTCACAATTACGAGATGGTCATACACGAGAAGTTAAAATTATGAGATAAAATATAAGATACAAGATAAAAAATCAAAACTTGGCAATTTTAGATTTAGTCATACTTATTAGACCAAAAATCAAAATCACTGGAAGTTAAGTTATAATTAAAACTTAAAAAAGTGAAAATCATGAGCTCAAATGTCAAAATCACGAGAAGTAAACTTTTGGTAAAGATTTAAAGTGAAAATAATCTACAAAAAGTCAAATTGATGGTAAATTACATCATACATTTAAGAGCACATTATTTTATCTTCATATTAGAAAGTTAAGTAAAAATTAGACACCATAAAATCATAGTTATGAGATAGAAAAAAATCTTTAAAAATGAAAAGTCTACAAATATATAGAATTATTTTATAAAAATGAGTTGTTGTTTTTTTTTAATTATCTTAACTTCTTGGTTTAATCTGTCTTGTGGTTCTGCCCATAGACACACTTAAACACTGTTCATGGAGTTCCTCATGGGTATTTCCCGTCCAGCGTCCTTATAGAGACCAACATCATTATGAATGGACGCACTTATGATCTTAAGTGCTCATTCAGTGAACAGCAGAGACCTTTGTGACCTCATGCCCGGCCTACGTGTGAACATGCATACACACAAAAAATTCACACATAAATGTCCCTAAAGTCCCACATTTCCTTCACATTGTAAGTCCTGAGCAATGTGCTCTGTGTGGAAAATCCTCCGTGGCTGTAATAACTAAATGGTCACCCCTCAGTAGAAGACATCACGTCATCCCTCGACAATCCTAAATATGACCTGCAGTAACTTTTGTTCACACACACTCAGGCTCAATCAGCTGTGTTTGTGAGGATATCTGTCAGGAGGACAACACACACAAAGCAGCTACCAAACTTGGAGAGCTTAGAAGTTGAAGTGTTGTAATAATTTATGTGTACTGTCACTGCAGAGTGCTCTGCTTTAGATCATAGTGTGTGTGGAAGTGTGTGTCTGAGAGGAGAGCTCAGCTGAATCCTTACTGGAGGTGAAGAGCAGGTTGGTGCCACCCCACTGCAAAATCATCAAGTCTGTGAGGGCGGCGTACAGCACTTTGATGAATTATACATTTTCTGTGAGTCTACTGTCACAGCCCGGCTCATTGGCTGTGACAAAAGACAGCCGGAGTCAAGGTTTAACTAAGAAAATCAAATATTTATCACGAAAATTAATGACAATAAGTATGTTACTCTGTTTTGGTCTGTAGTATTGGTAGTGTGTGAGCTTTGTGTTGTGTGTGTAAAGGTGATTTAACTAAAATGAACTTGACTAAACTAAATGGTGCAGGCCTTGATCAGGCAGCGGAGAGAGCGAGTTTTCTATCTAGAGCACCCTGGTGCTCTAGATAGAAAAGGACAAGATGTAAGTTCAGTGGCACAGTGGCGCAGCAGGTAGTGCACGTGCCTCACAGCGAGAAGGTTCGATCCCAGCGTCAGTCAGGGCCTTTCTGTTTGGAGTTTGGATGTTCTCCCCCTGCATGCATGGGTTCTTCCAGGGTACACTGCCTTCCTCCCACAGACATGGGGCCATTTTTTTTCTTGGCATATGCTATGGGGGCCAGATTTAAGAAAACAATTATTAAAAAGCAATTCTAATTAAATATTTTGGACCAGTTAAAACATTATTAGTTATCAGTTCCTACCCTAATCCTATCGTGGGGTTACATTTAACAAAGAAAAGCTGTCCTTAAAACAACAACAATTTTTTACTTGGGACATCCTCTTATTTTGATAACAAGGAAGACCATAAGGGGTAGAAAAAAACAGAAGGAAAGAAAGACAAGAAAGTTAGGTTGAAATTGTCTTTAGGTCCATGACAAATACAGAATTCTGGGAGGAAAAAGTTCAAATTCTGAGATAAATTAAATAACTTCAGAATTTAAGGAAAAAGATAAATATTCCGAGATTAAAATTTGAATTCTCGGGGAAAACAAAAAAATTCTGTGATTAAATGTAGAGGTCTGTGGGTAAAATTCATAATATTTAGAATACATTTAGAATTATGTGAAAAGAGGTAAGTACTCTGAAATAAAAGTAAGAATTAACGGGGCATAAGCGAGAGTTCTGAGAAGTAAGTTATACTTTATTTGAGAGTCCTTTCTGTAGTGTGACTTATATCTCAGAATTTTGACTTTAATCTCAAAATTATGAGTTTTTCCACAGTCATACAATTAAAAGACTTCCTTTGCAGTGTGTCCCTAATCCTCTTCTGTATAATAATAAAAATCAGAGGGCCCATGGAGAGCTTTGAGGGTCCCCCAGGCTGCCAGTTGGTGATCACTGGACACTGGCTGCCCCTCTCACTCCTTTCCTGCAGTAATGATCAGTGAAAACATGCCTTTACTTTTGTTTCTCCCTCATCGCTTTGGTATGTTTGGTTCTGTTTTGGTTTTGTTCAAAGCATTTTTCATTAAAACTGTAACAAAGTATCAAAACTTTTTGACAACCTTATTTATTCCCACTCACTTCCCCTCTTCCTCTTCTCTGATTTCAGATTAATTTCTTCATTTTCATCCGTATCATAAAAATCCTGATGTCCAAACTGAAGGCTCATCAGATGAGATACACAGACTACAAGTTCAGGTGAGACCTTGTCCTTCTTCTCTTAAAGAAAAGACAAACAAGTCCTCTCTGTGCAGGAAGAGAACAACGACAGATGAGAGGTCCTCACTGTGACCTCTGTTTCTCCTCTGCCTCAGATTAGCAAAGTCCACCCTGACCCTCATCCCTCTGCTCGGGATCCATGCCATCCTCTTCACCTTCGTCATTGATGAGTCCGTCCCCAAAGGGTCTATGCTGCGCCTCATTCGTCTCTTCTGTGACCTGCTGTTCAACTCTTTCCAGGTCAGAGCTCGATTTAACTCTCACTTACTCACAGTGACATCCTCGACATCAGGGCTGTGCCCAGGTTTACCTTCACTGATGCATGAATATCTCAAATGTTCAGAGACCTAACATCTGAGATTTTTACTTTAATTTCACTGCACTCCGGTAGAATATATAACATCCTTTAAGTTTTCTTCTACTAAGTTAAGGGTAGGTGTAAAAATGTTGTTAACTAAGAATGATCTCACAGTTAGAAGAGTAATGTTTTTATTTTTTTAGAATGAAAAAAATCCAAATCTAAATCAAATTGATATCTGGTGTGACCACTTGGTCTTCAAAACAGCATCAGTTCTTCAAGGAACTCTTGCCAACGTTTTTTGAAGGAGCTCAGTTGGTAGATAGTTCCAAACATCCAACAACCACAGATCTTGTCTGAATGTAGTCTGGCTCAAATCTTTCTGTGTTCATGTAACCCAGAAACACTCCATGATGGTGAGATCGGGACTTTGTAGGCACCATACAATCACTTCCAGGACTCGTTATCTTACCACTGGACATACACTATATTGTCAAAAGTATTCATTCACCCATTCAAATCATTGATTTCAGGCGTTCCCCTCACTTCCATGGCCACAGGTGTATAAAATCACCTCGGCATGCAGACTGCTCCTACAAACATTAGTGAAAGAATGGGTCGCTCTCAGGAGCTCAGTGAACTCCAGTGTGGTACTGTGATAAGAGGCCACCTGAGCAGTAAGTCCAGTCGTGGAGTCTCCTCACTACTAAATATTTCACAGTCAACTGTAAGAGGTGTTATTACAAAGTGGAAGTGATTGGGAATGACAGCAACTCAGCCACAAAGTGGTAGGCCTCATAACAATCACAGAGCGGGGTCAGTGGATGCTGAGGTCATAGTGCACAGGGGTCACCAACGTTCTGCATCCAAGCCTCACATCAAGCTAATCACGATTCTCTGTTTGGCAATCCAATGGACAAGTCTGGGTTTGGCAGTTTTCAGGAGAACAGTACTTATCTGAATACATTGTGCCAAGTGTAAAGTTTGGTGAAGGGGTATTATGTTGTGGGGTTGTTTTTCAGGAGCTAGGCTCGGCCCCTTAGTTCCAGTTAAAGGAACTCTGAATGCTTCAGCACACCAAGACATTTTGGACAATTTCATGCTCCCAACCTTGTGGGAACAGTTTGTGAATGGCCCCTTCCTGTTTCAACATGAAAGCAGGTCCATAAAGATGTTTGGTGTGGATGAACTTGACTGGCCTGCACAGAGTCCTGACCTCAACCTGATAGAACACCTTTGGGATGAATTCAAGCAGAGAGCGAGTCAGGCCTTCTTGTCCAACACCAGTGTCTGACCTCACTAAAGTGTCTGGAAGAAAGGTCAAGAATTCCCATAGACACTCCTCAACCTTGTGGAAAGCCTTCCAAGAACAGTTGAAGCTGTTGTAGCTGCACAGGGTGGGTCAACATCATATAAACCCTATAGATTAAGAATGGGATGTCACTCAAGTTCATATGTGTGTGAAGGTAGACGAGCAAACACTTTTGGCAACAAAGTGTAGTTCCTCGGCCGGACTTATACTTGGGCCAGTGGCTTTGCTGTGCTTAAGCATGGTCCCCCTCCACTCACACTGACCCTCATATATAAGTCTGGCATGGTTGTGGCACAGAAATCATCTAACACAAGCTCCCAAGTGTAAGTCGTCAAATGAGACTTCTCACAGCTGAAGGCTGAGACCTATACAAGCCATACAGAGGCAAACTGAACCAGAAAGAACCAGACTGCTTGGTGAAAACACAGCTTTAGTGTCTGACTGCACCCTGTCACATGTCTAACAAGTGGAGCCTCTTAAATTTCCCCCAGTATCCTTGGCAGTATTTGCTGGTCCATGACAGGAAAGTGCTCAAACCTGCCCACCCTAATGGTTGTGATGAGATCTCCCACAATGACGTGATATACGTGTATCCTTTACAGTTTATATTTTATAGGATATATAAATGAAAAATTTGCTTACCATGGACAATGCCAGGATGTACAGAAATTGAGCACAAAACAAACAAACAAAAAAACTTTGTTTCACTCCCAGTGGCTGGAACCTGGCTGACATGGCTGTGAGAGGAAAATTGAAGTGGCTGCATCTGTTTACAGTCTAGTTCACAAACGGTAAACAAACACAAGCTTCCACAGAGTTTTCAAATTAGTAGAAATTTACTTGAAGCAAGTAATTTATGTAGGGCAGCACAGTGGCGCAGCAGGTAGTGCACGTGCCTCACAGCAAGAAGGTTGCTGGTTCAATCCCTGTGTCATTTTAGGCTTTTCTGTGTGGAGTTTGCATGCTCTTCACGTGCAGGCGTGGGTTCTCTCCTGGCATTTTGTCTTCCTGCCTCAAAACCAAAATCATGCTCATTAGGTTGATTGGTTTCTCCAAATTGCCCTTAGGTATGAGTGTGAATGGTTGTCGGTCTCTCTTTGTGGCCCTGCGATTGACCAGTTCAGGGTGTACCCTCCCTCTTTTCCAATGTCATCTGGGCTCCAGCCCTGTGACCCTGAAGGCATCAGTGGTATAATGGATGGATGAAGTTATTCATCCATTGACATGGGGAAAAGGAAGCTGAAAACTTCTGTTGTCAACAATGTTAACTCTAATGTAACTTTATGGCTTCATCTTGATCACATCTGTATCTGTTTTTCAGTTGCTGATGTTGGTCTTTTTTTTCAGGGCCTGCTGGTTGCCATCCTCTACTGCTTTGTCAACAAAGAGGTGAGACTGAGGAGCTTTCATTTCCAGTTCTGTCTTCATTTGCCTGTGCCTGCTCCTTTTTAATTCTAATGAAGATAAGCTAGACTTTCTACCATGCTGCCAGCTTCAATCAGTGTTTCCATATCTCTAAAGAGCATCATCTTTTATGTAAGCCCTAATTTATCATTTGGTCTGAAGAGAAGGAGAGATACCATCTTATCCATCTGCTCATCTCTTAACTTTAAATGTAGTCGTCAGAAAGAGACAGCCCTCTTCTTAAGTGCTTTTATATAATCCTTCTCACATATCAGTTTGTCGTCTTTGTGATCTTCCATCTTTTTTCAGCAGTGGTGGACAGAAAAGAGTAAATTAACCTAAGTACAACTAGGCCTTCCAGTCTTAATGTTTTGACTTAATAACATACTCGATGTTTGCTCTAAATGGTGGAAATGTGGAAAGAAAGGAAAATCGTTTCACTGCCTGTGGGACGGCCCAAATATCAAAATATTATGGAATGAAGTGCTACAAGGGTTGAATTAATGTTACGTCCTAAGTTGTGTAATTTGGATGTTCTTTCTGAAAATGTTAAACTCAACAAAGCAAACAAGAAAATGATTACTTACTGTTTAGTACAAGCAAAACACAAAACCCTGGGGATCCATCTCCAGGATGAGCTCTAAGGTTTGGCTTGCCAGCATGTCAAATTCTCCAGCTCTTGAAAAACTTACTTTTATGTTTAAGGGCAAATTCTCTTTTTGAGGGAGGGATTTGGAGAAACTTCCTGAATTTCCTTCAAGGAAAAAATAAAGAAGCCTTCATGACTTAGTAATGTGAAGGCACTCCATATTTATTATTTAGTTTATCAAAAGCAAACTGTTGTGTGTTGCAGTTTTGTTCTTAGCTGAGTACGTTTTTTCTGTGTGGGGCAGGCTAATGGCTATTCTGGACTATTAGTTGTTTTTAATGTAAAGCTCTGTCAAAACACTTAATTCAGAGATATTTACCCTTGTCTGATGTTTTACACCTTAATTTGTTGTTGTTGGGGTTTTATGTTTGTTGTTGTTGCTGTTGTTTTTTTGTTTTCTCTTTGATTTAATTGTAGTTTTCTTATTATTGGTGTTTTTTGTTTTTTATGTGAGATATTTTTATTGTTTGCTTGTTATTTATTTTTTGCTGATTTTGTTTTATTGGTTTGTTTGTTTTGTAAGCTTGTTTTTTTGTGTTCTTATTGTTGTTTGCTTGTTATTGGTGTTTTTCTTTTCATTTTTTGTTTGCTTGTTTTTTCTGGGTTTGTGTGATTTTTTTTTTTTGCTTAATATTGGTGTTTCTTGTTTTTTTTTGGTTTAGTTCTGTTTTGTTTTATGTGTCTGTTTTCTTTTGTGTGTGTGTGTGATATTATTAATGTTTGCTTATTATTGAGTGTTTTTTTTTGGTTTTGTATATTTGTTTGGTGTGTGTGATGGTTGCTTGTTATTGCTGTTTTTTTTATTTTTTTCGGGGGGTTATTTGTGGTATTATTAATGTCTGCTTGTTATTGGTGCTTTTTTGTTTTAGCTTTTTGTTTGTCAGTTTTTTGGTGTATGTGATAATGTCTCTGTTTGCTTGTTATTGGTGTTGTTTTGTTCTGATGTGTTGACACACCATTCAGACATATGATGGTTATTTTTGAGTAATATGTGACCTGGATGATTGTTTTTTCTAAAAACAAACACATAGGTATTCTTGACACTCATGAGTTGTTCAAATATGTTTAAAGATTCTTGTGCTTGAAGTGCCCATATGTTGAGAAAAGTAATTACTTTGGTTTCGAAGGATATGCTAAAGCTTTACTCAGTAACTTGGTCTTGTACCAGAGGCTATTTGTCCAGGAGTGTCCACTTTGACTCGTGTAACTGATTTGTAAACTTGTCCTTCAGGTGCAGTCAGAGATCTTCAAAAAGTGGAAGAGATGGAAGCTTGGAAAGGACATTGATGAGGAGTACCGCCACACCCACAGCCAAACGCCGCATGTCAAGAGCGGCAGCATCGTCGTGGCCAACGTAGCTGACCTCCACGACAATGGCAGTGACCCCAGTGGGGACTCGCCGCGCCTCCATAAAGCCGAGCGTGGCCCGTCGTGCTCTGCGGCGCCTGAGGAGAACCGGCGCCTAGTCGTCTCCTACAGCAACGGGACAAGGACAGGGAGACTCAAGAAAGGCAGAACCGCCCTGCAGTTCTGTTTCCTGCCACACAGAGGCGGCGCCACTCGTGTCAGCACCACGACAGAGGAAGTTTGTCTGGAGGAGAGGACGCAGTGCTGTAGAAACCCTTTGAAAAAAGAGACTAATGTTTGATGAGCTGCTCTGCAGTACAGAGTCAGATCAGGGCTTTTGTGGGCCAAAAAGATGTAGAATATAAAACTGACTGACATGGACCAGGACGTCAACTCGACATGAAGCTGAAGGAAAACACGTTTTACCTTCAAGAGCTGCAAATTATTATTTATTGTTTTTGGACCTTAAGAGCGTGAATGTGTCTGTTTGTGAGAACATTTGGACAACGACTACTTCAACAATGACCGGCACATATCTCTCCGTCTTTTACGCTGTAAACCCTGGTGCATCCTGAGTTTGTTCTTTGTGGCTGACTATAGGGGCAAACTCACTGCAGTCATTACAAAAAATATATGAAAAAAAAGAAATAAAAGTAACTGTGCAAATACAAAAATACATAAATTAACATGTGACAAGCAAATCTTGCTGCAGGTTGGGAATAAAAAGCAACAAAACACTGAACGAATTTACTTAAAAACTACACTGCATGTATGAGGGGACAGACTCGAAGTTGTTTGCTCTTCTATTGGTATAAAACAACACGTGATGCCCGTTTCACACTGTACGTATTTTGTCCGTGTGCATTTGCCGCCACAGCTTTCACACCAGAATGAATGTGAAAGCTGTGTCCTTTGACTTCAGCGGGTCTCCCTGCTGCCACAGCTCTATCTCTCCATAAATATCACCCCAAAAGAGAGCTTCTCTTAAAATACTAAGAAAAACTACAGTAAATCCCCCCAAAAGGAACCTGATTCATTGCATAACTGACCTTTGAAACCTGCATAATAGGGATGGGAGTATCGAGGTATGGATACTTTCTGGAGTACTCTTTTGATATTGATTTCTGTCCTAAAATATTGATAGCAAATGAGAACATTAACAAAATGTTTATTACCGAAGTTTTATGGACTGTTTTCAGTCTTTCTTCTCTCTGCATGCCAAGGCAGCTCCACTTTCCGTGTCATGTGACCGTGGAGACCAATCAGAGACTACTCAGCTGCCCCCACAAGCTTTAACACAGACACATAGCACAGTTTTGTAACAAAACTAAAGTTGGAATGGCAGAAAGAAAACACAATTTGATGCATTGCATTGCAACTCTCGAAAAAGTAATTTTAAGCTACTTTGTAAAGATGCTAAAACTCCATTATTTAAAAATAAGTACAACATACATTGGCCTACATAAATATAACTGTTTCATATGTGTTTGTATTTATGGAATAATCATCAGGTGCCTAAAAAACATATACCACTCAAGTCTTTAATGGTGGAATATCTGAGAATATTTTTTTCTTTAGATTGAGAAAAAATTGAACTCACTTTAACATCTGATGGTCTGGAGTCAACTATGTGTTTTCCTTGGTGCTTTTGGTTACTGAAGAAAGTTGAATTAACATAACAGTAACATGATTTATGCATTGTAGAAGATGATTGGTATCAGTATCAAAAATGACAGCAAAAAGTATTGGGACAGTATGGATTTTAAAAAATCTGGTATCGTCCATCACTGCTGCAAAATGAGATCATTCTGAGGAACAAGGGAAGTTTTGCCACAGAGGAGGCAAACTGAAGCTTAAACTCTGAGACGCTTAGGCAGGAAGAGTAACTGGACGGTTTCTGTCTTTTCTGTGACATATTCTATTGCTGTGGACACACATGCCAGCTGGAGCCACCTATTCTTGGATTTTGTCTCTGGAGACGCACGACTAGGGCTTCAAGTCTTAAAGCTCTGACTTGATAAGATACTCGCTGAAATGAAAACATTCACGCACTGCTGCTTTCATGCAACTCAAACCTGTCCAGTGTGAAATGGGCCTTAGTGAGCCACTTTTTTCTGATATTCTCCCTTTTGGTAAATGAGAACACTTCAAGCCCCCCACCATCCATCACTGTTCACCACTGAACCTTGAAGTGATAGTTTGGGATGTTTGAGTTGGGGTTGTATGAGGTACATAGCTAACCTGAACATTACCCTCAGTGATGGAGGTCATTTTTGTGTATATACAGAAATGGTCAGTGAAGCTAGAGCTATACATTGCAGCAGATGGGGCCAACAACTCTGCGTAATTTAAAGAATTTAAGGTGAAAAACAAGCCATAAAATCAGCATAGGGTTATTACAAGTTATATTCAGAATGATTACAACTACTTACTTTACTCTACCAAGCTGCCTTTTTTACAGGTACAGCCACCATGTCCTTTCCCCAGTAGAGCCACAAGTTGACGGCCTCGCAAGAGGAAACAACTGTTACCAAACTAGATAAGTGGGCAGTTTTTGCGCTGAATGTGACTGTTGTGTACTTTGGATACTTGTGAATACTTGTGCACTTAAGTTCACACAGGGACTTTCTGAGGATGGAGGGTCAACAGGTTTGGATGAAAAATGGATGAAACTGCTCTGGGAAGTGGAACGGAGAAACACATGTTACCTGTTGGTACAGGTGTGTAAATCGTGAGCTATTGTGGTCAAACTGGATGAAGTAAGAACATGCCAATGAAAAACAGTAGCTATTACACGTGCCCCTGCAGTTTGCAGCTCTACAGAGAAGAGCTGAGTACAGAAAAGAGTACAGAAGAGAGAGTACAGAGCCTCCCTGCTGTAATGGAGATTTTTACAGATACACAGTTTTAGAAAAAGGAAAAAACTGAGGAACCCTAATGAAAGTTTAGCTTTGGAGTAAGTATTTGAATTTTACTGATTGTTTATCCAGAGGACACTAGCCATGGTTTTAGTTATAAGATTATTTTATGACAACACAATGTGTGTTCGTTGTTGAAAAGGTGAACTGAGCAAGAATGACACTGTCCAAATTTCTGTGCTTGGTCATCAGGATATTTTTTTTAAGTTAAGCTAAACTTGACTTAGGATGTAGCGATGTTTGTGTACTCGGCAAAATGAAAGTTGGACCAGATTTTAATCTGTACGCTCCTGACAGGAAAGACATGTTGTCTGTTCCTCATACATAAAAGAAAGCATCTTGGTAGTGGAAAAGTAAGTTGTTGTAAATGTTTTGGATGTAGCGTGCAGTTACCCTGTGCTGTTTTTTTGGAATATGTTCTCCCAAAGATCTATCGCTGTGGCTAATGTTCAGGCTGTACCTCATACAACAACACTTCAAAAATTCTGAATAATCCATCGCATTTATATTGATGGACGCATAACATGCTGTTGGCCACGCGTTTGGCATACAATTTTCTCTAATCCTTGAATTTGTCCAACAAATCTTTCTGCAAAATCACATATTATCTTCATCACTGTATAATAGTAAAATGTGAAAAAAAATGTCCTGCTGAGTGAGCCTGTCAAAGTGATTCTGATACAAGAAATTTCCACATTTTTAGGACACTGTAATTTCATTGCTCTTTTAAAAACCTGATTCACCTTGAACACCGCTTAAGTCTACATTTCTGTACATAGTGGCATTTCCCATGCTAAGGAAAATGTTCAATTATATATCCTATAAAATAATAAAATATAAGTAGTAAGGGTTACATGTTCATCACGTCATTGGGTAGGATCTAATTACAAGGGTGGGCTAGTCCGAGCACTTTCCTGTTAAGGATCAGCCAAGAATCTTCCAAAGAAATGGAGAAAAATTCAAGTGGCTTCATTTGTATGTTGATCTAAATGCTTTGTCTGAACCAAATCTCTGCTGCAGGAGCTGTCATTTTCTTTTTAGCAGTTAACTCAAACTTTCCACTGCTGCAGTTCACTGTGATCATCCTCTCAAAACTTTGTGCACACGATATGATTCACATGATGTAATGCTACAGCGACACAGAAGGTCCTGAAAGATACATACATTTTTGGGGACGGTAGAATTCTCCCTGAAGTTTAATCATGAAAGAAGATTTATACACCATATCATCACTTAGTGATTCATCATATTTTGGAATTGAATCAAAAATGGAACCAGTTCTCGGTCCCCAAACCTACTCACCACAGTTGCAATGAAACAAAACATGCTTTAAACCTACAATTTATATTAATTTTGGTGGTCCTTTTATCCTAAAATCCATCATAAAAGGGGTGTTTCTATAGTGTGAAGCTTTCCTTTCTGTCAGCCTTGAAGCTGAATGTCACTAACTTTGCCCATCCACTCATCAGTCCCTCCGGGATTTTTTGGCAAATCTCTTTTGGTTGTTCTGGCAGGAAAAGCCTGATTTTGCGGCAGTTTTTTTTAAAAAAAGGTACAGCAAAAGTTGTAATTTTTTTCAAATATATTCTTATTTTGCAGAACTTTTTTTTGTTGTGTCAAAAAATGCCCAATGTTGTGGGCAGGCATTTTAAAATGTTGCGGAAAAAGTTGATGTTTTAAGGCTTATTTTTTTAGCTTAGAATTTTTTTGATGAGCCTGATCCTTTAATCAATTGTCCTTATTAAAAAAAAAAAAAAAAAAAAAAGGTTAGGGGCTGGACCACCCCAACCAGAAAGGTTAGGTTCACCCCTGCTTGTTCAACTTAACGTCCATGCAGGAAATGTTACTGATGGACAGACTGTAACAATTTAGACAGGAAGTCATCTTTAACTGAGGTCAGATGATATGTTACTGATTTTACTTTCCATCATCAGCCACGTACACACATGCAGCAGTGATCCACTGGACGTGTTTTATGGTAGAAAGGAGCTTGTGAAGCGATGAATGTCGCTCGTGTTGCACCACATCTGCATGTAATACAAATAGTGAACCCCCTTGTGTGTTGATTTCGGGCAGTAAATGTTCACTGTCTTTTAAACCAAAGGCAAGGAATTCAGACTGAAGTTTGGTGATGTGCAGAGCTGTAAGAGAGAACGAGAGAAAAGATGATTGGCCAAAGTTACAGAAAGGTTGCAGTGAGCTGACAAAGTTGCAAGGCTGCACTGAATTCGTGAGGACTGCCTGATTTTGCATTTTGCAAAACTGCGATTTCCTGGAGCGACTGACATATTACCTTGTTTACTTTTACCCACATGCAAATTTGCTGAAGTGACAACAGGAAGAAGAGAAACAGGAACTGTGCAGTTTTGTTCAAGTGTGAAGAAAGGAAAGTTCAATGGGGGAGATTTTTGTTCAGTAATAAGTTATTTTTCTGGATAAAGTAATGAATAGCAGAGGCATGACCTATGGGTGATGTTAAATGCACTGGTGAATGTATTTGGAAGGTAGTTGTGAAGGAATATGTCAGTACTTTTTAATGTGGATCTAACAGACAGTTGTTAGTTTTAGTCATATTTTGTGTTCATGCAGACTTAGAAAGACATACTTATCCGTGCTCCCTTGGTAGATAAATGGTTTAAAAAATATCCTGTGAATGTGATTTTTGTTTCATTGACATAAATTGAATTTATTCCATACTTAAACTCTAATACTCTTCTATTTTTCTATAATTGGCCTCACATCTCCCAGTCAAATAGTGTTTTAAATAAGGGGGCAAACAGAAGTGAGGTTGTATGGTACATCACTGAACAGCAGGATATAAAAGTAATTTTCATAATCTGGTTGTGTTTAAAAAAAGCCACTGAAAGAAAATTACATTCCCTATGAGCAAAGCCCCTGATAGTCTTTTCCTGTTGGCCTAACTGTGGCTGATAATTATAGATTTAATAAAAGCACTGCATCAAATGTTTGTTTTTCAGGTCAGGAAAATAATAAAAATGAGGCTAAGACGTGATTTGATTGACGAGGCTTGATTGACTTATAAGGACAGACTGTTGTCTCAAAGTCAGGTCTCAGATCTCAGATGAAGAAGGATCAGGTCTCAGAAAAACCTCTGTCATGTGTCAAACTGCTTAGGGGAGTCCCACAAATAAAAGGAACCAAAGAGCTCGGCTTCAGGAAAAAAGAGCAAAGAGGACGGCATCTGAAGATCCTGGAAAAAGAAGAGTCACAAGAAAAGACATTAGATTCATTACATTTTGTCTTTTTGTTTTAGATTTTTTTTTTCATGTCTCGCCACATTATTTTCATACTTTATAATCTTTTTGTATGGTTTTTTTTTTTAGCCATTTTTTGTCTGATGTTCTTTTTTTCTTGCTGTACTCTTTTCTTTTTTTTCATATCTTATTCTGACTCATTTTTATGACCTCTTTTAATCCACTGTTTTAATGTCCTACTTGTCTGTTTCTGTTGTTCTTCCTCAATGTTTCTGAATTCACTTGCCTCAATTTTGTTTTGATTTTTTGTTTTCCACTCTCTTGTCTGACCCATGGGATGTTTTTTCTTCCCATCTCACCTTTTTCTGTCTCCATTATTTGACCTTTTTTGTCTTTTGTTTTTTTTCTTCTTTTCCCTTTTTCACCATTTCTCTCAAGTGATCTTTTTTTCATATCTTTCTCTAAATTTTGTTTTTCCCGACTCCTTTTTTAAGATTCTCTATGACCTCTTTGGTCCGACGTCCTTTCTTTCCTTCTTGTCTTTTCTGACTCCTTTTTGGCTGATGTGTTTCTTTCCTTCTTGTCTTTGTAACAGTTTGTGGTCTTATGTTCTTTTCATATCTTTTCATGTCTTTTTCTGACTCATTTTTTTCACTTCTTTTTGTCCATTATTTTTACGCCCTCCTTGTCTTTTTCTGTCTCCTTTTCTTGCACCCCTTTGTCAAAGACTTTTTTTCTTTCTTTTTCTTTCAAACAAAGTGTGATCCAGGACAGAGGTTTTCCTGAGACCTGGTGCTTTTCAATCTGAGCTCTGACACCTGACCCTGAGACCTGCAGAAGTCCTAATGTGTCCACCATATGAGAAGGATTATTCACAGTGAACATTTTTTATTATGTGAGCTTTTTTTCTGTTTGAAGTGCCAGAAGAAGCACACTTAAACTCTGTAAATATCCATCAAACTAAATATTGTACAGAAGAAAAACACGTCTGGGTGGAGGATGTGCTGTTTCGTGTTTGCTTGCAGTCCAGGTGATAGAAATGAAAATGCCTGGCTTCTTTCCAAGAGCAGAGACTCTTCATTCACATGAATGTACTTGTTCTTTATTTTCCAATGATGTAAATGTGGGCAGGGGCCAAAGCAAACAACGTCACATGAGACGGAAAAGTGTTTTCCATAAAAGCCAAACTGTGGTGTCTTAAATGTGTCAGTATGAGGTCTAATTAAACTGAACCGTGTCAGCAAGAACATGTCAGTCTGTGTGTTTTCAGTATGAAACCAGAAAAAGATGATGAATTATATTCATCATCTTTTGAAGATTAAAAATATGGCCCATCAAGCTTCTATAGCAGGGATCATCAAGTGAATTTTTGTACTGGCAGACGCTCCACAGAATAACTAAAATAGGCTAATTGGGGGTTCCAGTGAGACCTGTGTATCAGAAAATATGCAACACCGATGAGCTTTACATAAGTTTTACAAAAAGAAATATCATTAACTATACAAAGAAGAGGAAATTTGTGTATTTACATTCATGAAGATGACAGGAAAATAACACAATTTACTTATTATGATGAAAAAGGTGCAGTAAAATAATAGAGCCCAGTAAGGACTTTAAATCAAGGTGATTTATTGAAGTCAAGCAAAAGTACTTTCTTTATTAAAGGGATAGTTCAGGTCTTTTGAAGTGGGTCTGTGTGAGGCACATGGCATGAGCCTGAACGTGTGCCACAGTGTCACAGCTCAGTTCTTTCTCTGTTCAGAAATATCGGGACAGACGCTAATGCTACAAATTGCTGTACATGGTGCCAAACTCTCTGTGTAATTAATAGAATTGTGGGAGAAAACAAACCACAAAAACAGCGTGAGGTCATCACACGCTACAAAAAGTTTCTTTACATCCACTTAATGTGTGCTGAGTGTTTCTTACTACTAACAATGTCAGAAATGCCGTGGCTCTAGTTCCACCCCCCCGGTATAGAAAATGGATGGCTTTTTTAATATATAGTTATTTAATAGATAATAGAAAACGTGATAACAACGAAAAAGCCTCTTCAGTCAAAGTGTCATATTTCATTATAATGATTATATAAATGCATTGTTATATTATAATAATATTTTTCATTATATACTTTATTATACAGTATATATTAAATAATTCATTATTTATACAGAAAAAAGACACACTGCTTGAAAACTCTGATTGTATTTCATCCAGCTTCTTCAAAAAGGTAATTAATCTTGTTTGAGATATAATTATTTTAAATGTATCATTATAAATTATGAAATTTAGCCATTTGTGATAATTATATATTATTTTACATATTTCAAACAGAGAATAGAAAGCCATCAATCCAATCCACTATATTTATATGGCACATTTTCAAAAGAATTATGTTGACCAAAATGCTGCACGGTGACTACCAAGCAGGAACAGAATAAAATGAAAATACAATCATAAAAACTAAGAATTAAAACCAAATAATAGAGTACTATAAAAGCATAAAAACAATTAAAAACTCATTAAAGCACGTATAACACAAGAAATAATTTAAAAATAAGAATTAAAAATTAGAATAAAAAAATTAAAAGACAAACTTAAAAAAAATAAAAAAAACATAAAAACAGAGGACACACAACTCTTATGCTGAATTTAAAGCCAATGAGTAAAACAAGATTTAAAATAGGTAAGGTAGAGACTTTAACGTCAAGAAGTTGGTCATTTGATAGTTTATATAAAAAAAGGCTCAATCACCTCAAGTTTTTAGCCTGACCTTTGGGACCAACTAAAATAAGACCTCAAAGATCTTGACAGGATGTAGACTTTTAAAAGATCAGAGATTTTTCCAGGTGCATTTGAAGATGTAAAAACAAACACAATCTTAAAATGAATTCTAAAATGAACAGGAGGCTAGTGGAGAGAGGCCAGGATGGAAGTGAAATGTTCAGTTTTTTTCTTTTTACTTTGTTCTTGCCAGTACTCAGATTTCTTTGAATAAAATTCTTACAAAAAGCTTATGAGTAATTTTTCATAATTATTGTAAAAGCAGCCGATGAGATTTTGTTTTTTAAACATGAGCTAAAATAAGTCACTTTAATGACCCTGCCCCAACAGGAAGCTCATATAATTTAAGGCCTGTCATGTTCCTGTAACTACTGGGACCAGCTGTCTCTCCGGATGGGCATTCGTGATGTTACAAGCCCCCTGAGAGGACTGTGGAAAATATGTTTTGTAAATGTCTCTAAAAACATGTGAAATTATTAAAATATATTTGTGTTATCTCTTTAAAAATCTCCAACTTAGGATCACTCAGTTACAGACATACAGTATTTGACAAGAAAAAACAGCTGATCAGGAAATCATGTCACATCAAACTGGGACTGTAGCAAAAAGAATAAACAGCTGTGAACCTGATGGTGAAGATGAGACAGAGATTTGTGAGTGTTCAGGGTCAACCTTTCCGAAGGTAACCAGAACACATCCTCAAAATCTTCATTCCTTTCCATCACATACAGATAAACTCTCACCAGACACTTTGGACCCCTCATGCCTTCAGAGCTGCCTTAAGTCTTCATGGCAGAAATTCTTTTTGGTCCAATAATGACATGATAGCTGCAGATCTGTCGGCTGCACATTCATGACAACCTTGCGCAGCAGCTGGATCAGCCTGACTCAGTGTCTGTCATCAGGCAGATCCATCTTGCCAAGCTTCAATCTGCAGTGACTGTGAGCGTCCCAAAGAGGTGGGATCTTGACCACATTTCTTTAATAAATGAAATACAAACAATAACACCACAAACGTCTCTATAGTAAGGATATTTTCACTCCACTTCCGACATGTTTTGATGAGAGTTTGTTCTACAGTGTGGTTCACGCTCTGTAGTGCAGTAGCTCCCACCATTATCTGATTGGCCCATTATAAATGCAGATTAATGGAATGATCGTCCAATCACCTGCCGGATACACTTTTGAAAGCCTCCCCAAACTCCTTCTAAAGGATCTTTCCCAGATGGACTAGTGAAATATATTGAATGGTCCATCTGTTTTGCCAGGTTACATCCATGATGCTAATCTCTCTCTCAGCCACATCCCAAAGGTGCTCGACTGAATTGAGATCTCTTGACTGCGGAGGCCACAGCAGTCCGTTGAACTCATTGTCATATTCACAAACACAGCTTGAGATGGTTTGAGTGGGGCAACACAGTGACTCAGCAGGTAGTTTGCATGTGCTCCTGTGCATGCGTGAGTTCTCTCTGGGCACTCCAGCTTCCTCTCACAGGTTGACTGGTGACTCTCAATAGTCCTTATGTGTGAGTGTCTTTCTGTGTGGCCCTGTGATCAGCTGGCCACCTGTTCAGGGTGTACTCTGCCTTTCACCCCATGTCAGCTAGGATAGGCTCCAGCCCCTGATGACCCCAAAAGAAAAAAAAGTTATATACAGTATATAATGGATGGATGGATGATTTGAGTGTTGTGATGTGAAAAGAAAACATCTTGATGAAGGTAGCCATGAGGGGATGGGTGCACTGTGGACATGCTCAGAGACAATGCTCAGGTGGACTGTGGCATTTAAGTGATGCTCAATTAAGGGACTCAAAGTGTGCCGAAGAAAATATTCCTCCCACCATTACACCACCACCAGGGCAAGGCAGCATGGATCAGTGCTTTCATGCTGTGTATGCCAAATTCTGACCTCGTGCGAAAGTGGTTGCATCAGACCAAGCAACATTTTCCTAATCTTCTATTGCCAGATTTTCGTAAGCCCATGCAAACTGCAGCCGGGTCTTCTGCTGCTGTGGCACATCTGCCTCAAGATGAACAAAACAAAAACATAAAAAAACACTAGATCAGCAGTTACTGAAATTTGCAGACCATCCTGTCAGGCACCAACCACCATAACACATTGAATGTCACTTTAATCCCCCTTTTCCACTTTTAATGCTCAGTTTGAACTTCATCAGGTCATCACAGCCATGTCTTACAGGAAAACAAGAGCTAATAAGAGGGAAACAGCAGCCCTGAGAGTAACTGCCATGAGCATTTGCATCAGTCGAACTTATTCATCATGACATTTGGACAAACAAATACAGCATAGGACTAAATATAGTCTGTTTGTTGGCTCTCTTCGGCAGTGCCCTTCCTTCTTGCAATGTCACTATGTTGATCGTAATGTAAAGGGGTAAAACATTCTCTCCTGTCATGGCTGTCAGTAAAGTAGCTGTTCAATAGAGGGTATGCGTTGATGTCACAATCTGTGGACTGGCAGTTCCACTCAGCGAGTGGCAGAGGAGAATGTTGAGTAATTTATATCAGTGGAAAGAGTGAAATGCTTTAGTTCTTTTGAAAAGTGCTGAAGTTTAAGTCATTTTCAGTAGGCCTAATTATTTCTGATCATGTCCATTAGGGAAAACGTAGATTCTAGTCCAGTTTTTTACATTCAAAGATGAGTAAATTAAAATTTGGAGCAATAACGTTTTGTTTAAATGCCGCATTTTTTAGCCGAAGCAATAGGATGAAGTCCTGTAGTGACTCTAACTCTGTATCTGTGTGATTTTGCCCATCTATAGATCCACTATCTATACTGCTTTTCCCTTTTGGGGATCAGTGTTAATTTAGACAGCACTTTTTAATTTAGTTTTAGTAATAGTCTTTTACCTACAATATCTTTTAGTGTTTGTCATAATTTAGTCATCTAAATTGTTTTAATTTTAGCCTAGATTTAGTTGACAAAATCTACTGTAAATTTAGTCGACTAAAATATGAAGTGTAAAGTGTAAGGCATTTTTTATGTTTCCTTGAATTTCTGAAGTCATGTTCTACACTTGGATAAAATGAATCATCTAATAACCCTTTATTGAATGATAGTAAAGTCTGAATGTATAAATGAACAAAACAAATTGAACTTTTGTGTGAAATGCAGTCACCTTTATTTAGGCTACCTGGCAGAGCATCTCAGTTACAATACCAGAACCTACAACAAACAGTGAACCTGCTCTACATGAATATATCAATTCATAAAGAGAGTAGCTCTGATTGGATCGCTCCCCAACTTATCCCACCACCATGAAGCGAAGGCAGTTGTGATTGGATGTCCCTCTTAACTCATCCAACCTTCCCACACAACCAAAGTAGCTGTGATTGGATATATTCCTAACTTGTCCCTACTTTCTACATGACCAAATCAGGTCTGATTGGATTAAGTCTCTGTTAACATTTCCATCTAATTTTATTTGTTGATGAAATTATCAATTAATTTAGTTTTAGTTTTTGTCAATGTGCACTTTTTTTTTTTTTTTTTTTAGTTATTGTCTACTTTTCGTCAGGGGAAAAAAGGTTGTTTATGAAAACTATGACGAAAATAATTAGTTGACAAAATTAACACTGTCGGGGCTTGAGCCTATCCCAGCTGACATTGGGCAAAAGGCCGGGCCACATAGGGAGACAGATGACCATTCACACTCACACTCAGACCTAAGGGCAATTTGCAGTCACCAATCAACATAATGAGCATGTTTTTGGTCTGTGGGAGCAAGCTGAAGTGCCTGGAGAGAACCAACGCATGCACAAGGAGAGCATGTAAACTCCACATAGAAAGGCCCTGAATGACGTGGGGATTAAACCAGCAGCCTTCTCGCTGTGAGACACGTGCTCTAACTGCCATGCCACTGTGCAGCCCCCTGTGTGATTTTCTGTTTATCCAAAATCAGATCACTCTTCCCAGACTTTGTTAAAGTGTTTGGTGTTAGCATTTGTTTCCTTTTTATTTTTAATGTGACACACAAACAGGTCAGTGTACTTTTATTTCAAGAAAAGCATCAATATTTGGCCAATTGGAAGCCATTTCAATTTAATTATTTCATCATTTTGTGTTAAATCTATGGATTTAACTTTTTAAGGATTGTTTCTGGACAAACTAGCTGTTGTATTTGGACTTTGGGGGGTTTTATGTCCACTACAAGCATGAAAACATGAAGCATCACGGCCTTGTCTTTGTTATAAACCTGACATCACAGCTCCAAATGTTTCAATAACATCACCTGAAGATCTACACAGCCTGTGGTAAACATTATTTAAATACTGGCTGCAAAAAACTTCAAACTTTTCAGCAGCATGAAAGTGTTGGCTTACTGTTTATTTATATCTCTGGAAGTGAATGATGGATCATTACGGGGACAGTTGTATTTGTTATCTTACTATTTTATTAATCAATTGAGGAGTTTAGGTCAAATAAACCAGAAATATTTAATCCAGCTATGAGGTGCAGCTTTTTTATTTATGGATCAACTGTGACTGATCTGTACAGTGTGATTATTCATCACATTTGCTTGATGAAAAAAAAAAAAACAGTGTTATTATTAGGCCTACATTTAGTCATTGGAGAATTTAAAACCCTTTCAGTCTGTAAATCAAAAAAGATGTGTCTAGTTTCTTCCTCTTCTTTATGTTTTCTTGAAGGTAGTGTCCCATCAGCTTCAACTAAAGGTCAACAAGAGACAAGAGTTATAGTTCCCGGTCAGTTCCCAAAAGAAATGAAGTGGAAGTCTGAGACAAAAACTGCCTCAAGGGTGGCATATATGACTATGGAGCAGATGAATAACATCTGGAAAAATAAGGGTTGACATGTCAACAGTTTTTGCTGTAAGTCTCTTTGCATGTCATTTCTTCTTTGTCCAAATGGTCTGGATTTAACCGGCCCATATCCAGATAAGAAAAGACTTGTTTGTCCCTCATCTATGTGAGACTAATATAAAGATCTGTGGGATTCTAACTCTGTTTGGACTTTCAAATTCATCTTAACAGTCAAACAACTTTTGATACATCAGTCTGACATCATTACAGCATTAATATTCTTATAGCCCAGGTGGTACTGAAAAAATGATGTATTTAAAGGGAAAGTACAGGATTTCTGAAGTGAGGTCGTATGAGGTCCAAGGTATTAGCCTGAACATTAGCCATAGTGACCAAGATCAGCTCTGCATATGTACAAAGTCGGAAAGGAAGCTCTGACTATTTCAGATGTAGAACTGATCTCCCGCACTATGGCTAATGTTCAGGCTAATACTACGCAACTCATACAACTTAAACTCAAATATCATGAACTATCCCTTTAATTTGATTGCGCTTAAAAGGGTTGAGGCTCCAAATGCATTATTACAAAACATATCAGACTAAAATTAGCAGAAAATGTCTTGGAGCTACGAGGGCTAATTATTAAAAAATTGTGTTGGTTGTCCTTGGCGTTAATATTTATGCAAAAGGTGAGGACAATTGCAGACAACTGGGTACCAGGTATCCAAGATGTTGGTGCAAAGAAATGCAAACTATGGACAAAGACAGTTCATCCAAGCACCTGCCGGACTCCCTCTGTTGTTGAAGTCCAGCAAATATTCCTGCTCATGGCGATCTCCAATCTCAGGGTGGGAATGAAAGCAGAAGATTGAAAAGAGGTGGAGCATTGCTGAGAGCCATCTTCACAGCAAAGGTCACTTTAATTACTGGATGATTAAATATACAAGATTTAATATACTGACTGATTAAATATTTAAAAGTTAATTCAAATATTCCATAATGCCCCCACCCCCGACCTTTAGAGGCTGAGCTATGGTCTGAAATGGCAGCTATGAACACCCATGCATGCATGTGTGTGAGTGTGTGCATGTTTTGTTTTCATGAGTAGATTTTCTTTGTGATTGTATCTTTGTCTGACTTCCTGTGAAGTTAAAACTGGAGAGGAAGTTGTATACACGCGGCCCATGAAGTCAAGAGGAGGTTATTTTGGGCCTCTACAAAAACACATCTGAACAATGTCGACGCAGCGGTGTAAACATCAATCATCTGTGACAGCTCTACTGTAGAAAGTGCTCAAGTCCAAAACAGGCAGGTCTGTCTCAGCTTTGAAACAGACCAACAAGAGCGCAGAGAGAAAAAACACTGTTCTCATCTGTAACAGCAGAGTTCGTGTGGGTGTTTCTACTGTGGGTGTGTTGTATGGGTGGGGTCTTAATGCTGCTGAAAAGTCCTATGAACACACAACAGCAAATGTTAATCAAATGTTATGAAATGCTTCCCTAAGGCCTTAACATGCGTCATTCTAACATTAATATCTATCATGATCATAAACTTGAGATGAATGATGATGATTAATATAGCAACATCTAGCTGAACTGCCATTAAAATAGGTTTAAAAGTTTGATTGTACGTTGAATGGTGTCATTTCTGTTGATGGTCGATGCAGGATAGAGCACATGGAGTCGAGCAGGTCACAGCAGCAGGTCATCCGTGATTGTTAGTCAGCATGTGTTCTGTTTGCAGGAACTACCATGTATTTAATTTTGTTGATCTTTCTGAAGTTAATATCAGGAATTGGAATGATAATAGAAAGAGGCTAAAGGAAAGGCCAAATATCTGTAATTGTAGTGATTGAAGCTTTGTAGGTCCACAGCAGCAGGCCGACCTCACCAACGATCTCAAACAGCCTACAAGACAAAAACCAGAGAGTCAGACTTGCTCCTTTATCCCAGGCCCATTCTTCTCTTGTGGGTGCTCCAATAGTTCTCCCTTGAAGTTTGTCGTATTTTCTCTGGTGAAAAACATTAAATCACAGCTAGTAAGCCAGAAAACACACCAGTAGCCAGCTCACAGTTGTGCAGCTGGATCACACTACAGCCCATGAAAAGTGTTAAATAAATGTGAGCTGAACTTACTGGATACGCAAAACTCTCCAGTGACATTCTCACCTTGTCTCCTCTCTGTGGTTTGGTCTCTGAACACTCATATTACACTCATATCATATTATGTAGAGGAGCTCTGATCCTGACATACAGCATTGTTTACTTCTATTGAACTATTGATTATACATCCATAGTCACTATCTTTACAACCATGTAGACATGAGGACCCTCTTGAAAATGAGAGGCCACATCTTAAGGGGCTAACCTTTAATAAATTTATATTTAACAAATATGGTGCTATACAAATAAAGATTGATTAAGTATATATTCAGCAGAGACAAAAGTGGTGAGTCCATAGGTTTGTCTCTATCATAAATTCTAATTTTTAGCCCCTTTGTCTCTGCCTGGACGGATGCATCTAAGGATGTATGTATATGTGTTACATACTCTATATGTAATTGTATTATATGCATATCTGTGTATCTATAAAATGAAGAGTTTGGCTTCAGCCTGCTCTATTATAAAGTGCCTTGAGATAACACTTGTTATGAACTGGGGCTACACAAATAAAGATTGATAGATTGATTGATTGACTTTCCCCTCTTTCTGTGATGTCATCCTTGTCACCAGTCACTCTCAATGCTAATTGACTGTCCCGCCACAGTTTTAGGTGAATTTGTCAAAAGTTGAATATTTTCAGTTACAGCGAAAGGCAAAATTTGTGCAGCTCAAGCAAAAACTCATGTTGTTCAAGCAACAGTTTTGCAGGAATGCAAATTTCAAGTCTTCCCGTTCACTTCCAATGTATTTCCATCAGAAACTGAAATTGGTGTGAACACAGCTTCAGTTGATGATCTATTGGAGGACCTCAGGCGGATGAGAGGCTAATCCTCCACATTTCTCTAAAGTTATAATTAAGTGTTTAAATCTATTCTAAAATGAATTGAGAGACAATGAAGTGACTTTAATCCAGCATGATTCTTATGGTCTAGATGTTTGCTTCTGTTTGTTTTCCTGTGCTGCTCTTCTTTCCCTTCCCTATTTTCCTCTCTCAGAATGTTTGGGGATGAAGGTGTGGTTGGCTGGTTAGCTCTCTCTCCTGGAGCTGCAGCAGAGGCACACCTGAGATTCATCACTGAGACACACCTGCAATCAATCTCCCAGCAATCAACTCCACCATAAAAGGCTGGTCAAGACTCCATCACTCTGCCAGATTATTCAGTCCAGTCGGTAGTGTCCTACTTCTTATTTATCCTTTGAACATTTCTAGTGTGTGTTTTATGCATTGAGTGTGTGCGAGCTTGTCTTCATAGCAGCTGATATATGCTGTTTTTTGGATTTCTCTCCAGGGTGTGCCTGCTGCCCCTTTTGGATTTTTCCTGGAGGACTTGAGCCTTGAGTTGTCAGCCAGCTTTCAGCTTCTCCAGCCTTTGTTCACCATTGTCAGTTTTCTAGGTTTTGGTATTGTTGGTGCCTGTTTCTGATTAAACACCTGAAAACTGCCCTTTTGTCAGTCTTCTGCTTCTGTGGTCCATTCTTTGATTTTCATTCTTAACAATGATGTGTTCTCTCCTGCTGGACCTGGTTCTAATGGCACTTTCTCATCATCAGATTTGAGCTTTTGTCTCCTGTAAATTATTAAATAAAAAAACACCTTACATTTCAAACAGTAATAGGCAAGATTTTGTGTTAATGTAATATAAACTGAACTGTAATAGCTTTGTAAGGAGTCCCTCACAGCAGCAACATTCATTATCCTCAATGTTTCCCTCAAACTTGCTTCCAGTATCGCAATCACAAAATGAATGTTGTTTTTCTTTTTATTATTCTGCTGTGTTTACAAGAGCAAAACCTTTAGATCAAGAGGGACCAATGTGTTTTTATCTGTTTAAATTCTCAGTGTGATCTGTTGACCCAACATCACAGTTACATTTGTCACACTTGGACTTTGTTTTAGCTGAACTTTCCATTATTTGTGCTTTCCAGAGTCTGTAGATCCCCGAGGAGCCATCAAACACAGCTCTAGTGTGCCTTCACATCACTGGTACTTCAGGCTAAGCGGCTGATCCAGCACACAGATGACTGAAGGCTCATTAAGTTCTAATATGTGTAACAGCATTAGAGGCAGACAGAGATAGATGCTGATTTCTTACACACTTGGCTCAGGCTTCCATAACCGCTAACGACTTGTCAGCTCGTCTGCCGGCAAAGTGCAGCTCACACACCTCTCGCCGGTTAAACGATATCTCCTTCACCTTGTACTGCGTCATTCTATCAAATAAACTGCCTCAGTGTCTGTAACATCCCTGTCTGAATATGAGCCTGACGTCATTCTTTCAAACACGAGAGTTTATATTAGTAAGGAGAAGGACGACTCCAGAATGACATGACACATAAGCAACATCCGTTTTGTTGTTCCTGTCTTTTCACTCTCTTTTAATTTGTGTTGTAAAAGTCTGAGTTAATAATGATGCTGTTGAAGTTGACTCTTAATAACACAGTGATGTAAATATCCTTTTGAAAGTGATGATGCTTCAACACGCTGCACCACCAATGTCTCCAGAATGCTTGCATGTGGCTCGCTGTAAGAGGCAGGGAGGGATTATTACTTTGAAATTACTTACTTACTTGAATCTGTGGAAGTATGAAGGTTTTAATGTAAATAATACATATGCAGAGGACTTATTTAATAGAAGTTTATTTTATTTAGGGGTTTATTTTTTGTTTTAGTCAGTAAATCACAACTTTTTCTTAAAACCAATGCAAAGGATGAAAAGTATCAACCCTACAGCCTAAAATATTGATAACATCGACAATGTAAACACAGCTCAAGAAGTTTTCTTTGAAAATAAATTCTTTGGCCCAATTTACACAACAACATTGTCCCCAGATATGGAACGGTTTTCTTTTGCATTTTCAAAAGCACTCTTCATTTACACAGAGATGATGTGAAAACGATGCTAGGCCAGTAGTTGGCGATGTAGGTTTGTAGTGAAACAGGCATAGGCTTCACAGTGAAGACAACCTTTTCACAAACAACAATGGCGAGTGGACGCACGAAGACACAGGAGTTTCTTGTCTGGTCAGCAAATGTGTCTGGATATTTTTGTCTGGATAACAAACCGAGCACAGCAAGCAGCGCACATGTTGCTCGGTAGATGGCCAAAGCTGTTGTTGTTGTTCCTAGGTGCGCGCACAACCTTTGTCTGAAAGAGTACGGCGCATGCATTTTCCCTGAGAACGCTAATTCCTGTTACACAGAGATGGAAACCAAAATGTTTTCAAAACTTTTCACTATGGACCCTGGTCACAGAGTTTTCGGATTCAGGCACTGCGGGTACCAGTCTTGCGTAAACGGAAGGCACAAAGGCAACGAAAACTCTCTGTTTTTGTTGTTGTGTAAATGGGGCCTTTGTATTCAAGATTCAAATCCCTTTCCCATTTAAACCCAAAGTAATCAAAATAAGGAAGGGAAAAAATGTTAAATAACCAAAAAAATATAAACCTTTTTCAGGTTATTGACTTATTTTTGGTACATTAGTTTAGTTTACAAAACATCATAGTTCCTTCTAAATAAATAAATAAATAAATACATAAATAATAAATAAATAAATATATATATATATATATATATATATATATATATATATATATATATATATATATATATATATATATATATATATATATATATTTATTTATTTATTTATTTATTTATATTTAGTTCACACAAAAAGTGTACTTTTTCCAAAATGTTCAGTTTTCACTTTTCAGTTTATAGGATTCAGAAAAAACACAATACTCAGATTGCCTGCTTAATACCCCACCGCCAAGCTGCTTTGATTAGATACTATTTTGAGACACAGCCCAGCCTCCATTTTCTTCTGCCAACAGCGTAAGGATCAAACTAGGGTCTAAATTGAAATTTGTCAAATATACTTAATCCCAAATAAAGATTAGCCAAATGTATGAATGCTGAAGGATTATCCTGCTGACCAGGATCAGTTATTTTGACAAATAGCTCAGTTTACCCACAACAGTGAACACGCTGTGTTCTACCATGCAGAAAACTTGTCATTGAAACCAACGCTTCTGTCTTTACAAAACAAACACTCAGTATGAGCTGAATACTTCCTCTGAAGATATGCCTTCATTCAGCTCTTCTGTTTTGTCCTTGGAGTTTGTAAAGCAGTGAATCTGGACCATATGATTATAATCGTCCATTACATTAGTGAGGTTCTACATGAGAGCTGCTCCCTGCAGACAAATGTATAAAAGCTGATAGTCTCCTCTGATCCTGAACATCCTGAAACATCCTGAGGTGATTTTTCTTAGTCTCACTCTTATTTTATCCTGTTTGACGACATGAGCTCAGGATTTATTCACCTGAATCAACAGGTACTGTGTGTTTCTCTGGTCCTTCAGGTCTCAGAGCAGATTCCTCCATTTTCAGTTCAGACCTGTTGACATCTACAGAAGTTTCTCCTGTGTGTTCTCCAGTTCATTTCAAGTATTCCAAAGTATCCAAAGTAAACGGCGGTCATATTGGCTGCAAAATTGCATTTCTAAAATCAGTTTATCCCATTTGGTAGTGGTTGGTTCTTCTTGTGAAGCAGTTAGCCCCGCTGGTGGAAGGACATGTAGGCTGAGCCATGTCTCAAAATAGTGCCTAATCAAAGCAGCTTGGTAGTGGAAAAGTAAGCTGATTCAAACAAACTGTAGTGTGTGTTGGCCCCAGGCTGTTCTTGTGGCTTGTTTTCTCCCACAGTTATTTCAGTCACAAGGAAAGTTTGGCACCATGTACAGCAATGTAAAGCTTTAGTGTCTGTACCAAGATTTCTGAACAGAGAGAGAGCTGAGCTGTGACACTGTGGTGCATGTTCAGGCCCATGCCATGCACCTCACACAACCCCACTTCAAAAAACCCCCTGAACTATCCCTTTAAGGTAAAAACAAGCCACAAAAACAGCATAGGGAGACTGCATGCTGCTTTAGTACATTTACAACTTACTTCACCAGCAAGCTGCTTTGTTTTAGTACTTTTCAAAAGACTTTTAAACATCTTAAATCACCAAAACATTTCCCGAAATACAACCTTGGTCATTTAATCTAAAACTGAAGTTCAGCTAAAACTCTCAGCTGGGATCAGGCATATCTGATTTTATATAAATCATACTGGATGTTGACTGTCATTGAGTTCCCAGAATGCTTTCATGAAGTTCAATCATGGCTCTTATCTCCTCTCATGCTGTGGTCTGTATAAACAGTGGCACATTTTGGAGGAATCTGTCCACAGAGACTCTGCAGTGTTTGTTCAGTGTTTCATTAATGACACAGTTTGGCCGGTTTACAGTCACTCACCTCTTTAATCATTCTCTTTAGCTTGTGTGTGTGGTTTGTGTGTGTGTTTGTGTGTTTGTTTGTGTGACCAGGGTCATGGTCTATCAGAGACATGTTGTCAGCTCTGTAGGGAATGTAAACTGGAAAATCCAACATGTTTAATGAAGTGAAAATGTGTCCCTGAGTGTGTTTGTGATGTGTCATTACTTATCATTGGCGTGTATCTGACTTTAAAATGTAGACTGATTCATGGCGTACACAGGTTTAAAAAGGAGCAGACATAGATAAGACATTGGAGCAGTCAGACCTCACAAAGAGAACAAAAATACCAGGATACCGTCTTAGAAAATATGAGTACTGTGGGAGTAACCAGATCTTCAGGAAAGAGCCATCCTGTAACTTCAGTTTTTCAGCTCCTGAGAAAATATTCAGGGGATTTTTTCATCTAAAGTCATTTTCTCAGATAAGTTTACCAGACCGGGTTCTGTTCAGGAGTAAAGTTGCTACATTGCTGCATTTTTCATTTGGTTGGTTTTCTTTCACACTCCACTTATGCAGACCAAAGCCTGTCAAATATTATGTGATAACTGACCACTAGCTGGAGCTGGAGCTTTGATCGTTGTTCCTACGTCCAACCTACTGTTGCCCTTTGACCCAAAAATACACAGCCAGACATTGAGGTTAACATTGTTTAACTAGAAGCAGTTCAGAAGTATCTTGGTCCATGAATTAAAGGGATAGTTCAGTATTTTTGAAGATGAGGTACTTGAATAGACAAAGAAGTGGCTGAAAGGGTTCCAAGCAGTGTTGTAATCTTTAATTGTACTGGTGTTTCAGGTGTCCAAAAAAGCACAGGTCTGACAATGCTGACCTTGCTTGTGGATAACGAATATGGATAGCTTTAGAAACTATGACGTCATAGGTCCAGTTCTCCCTTAAACTGCAAGCTCGAACCCTGACAACAACAGAAATAATGGCTGAATACAGTGTTGCATTCGTGCTGCAGAAGCTCCTGAGCTTGTTTTGGCTTTAAAGGTATTGTCAGTGATCCTAATCCGATGCACTGTTTGTCAAAATCACCGTATTTCTCCTCACCATCTGCAAGCTGTCACTTCTGAGAGCATGCTGAAAAAAAAGTCTGGTTTCAATACACAGCCTGGGCTCTGAATTTCAGCAGGTAAATCCTGTGTATCGGACCAAGCCACCAAAACAGGGGTACACCACCTCGCGCCCAGGGGGTGGTTCATACTTGTGCACAGGTCAGACAGAGGGCAGGGGGGAGTAGTAGGTCGCGTAGCAGTTAGTTACCCTCAAGCGTTGGCTGGTCCCGGTCCGGCCTCCGCCATGTTGGTCAGCTACACAGTTTCTACAGCCGTTTCCATGACAATGTGCATCCGTGAACTTCGGGGGTGGAGCCCGGGGTTGGAGTATGAAGGGAGAGGTGGGTCTGTATTCGTTTACACTTAAAATATCAACAACCTCTCTACTCATCTCCCACATCGCTGACTACACCTTTAACAGCAAAGTCTGTCGCTCTTCTACAACCACCAGGAGTAACAAGGGAACACGGAGAACAGCAGACGTGAGTGTTTGTTTACAATTCTCATGATGTATGCGAATGCTCCATGTCTTCTCTGGTCTTGGTGTATGTTTGCAGCAATGATAGAGTGCCACTTACAGGCCTGGCATATACACTACAGTGTTAAAATGGTTTTGTATAGGACAGATACATTTCCTGAAACAATGTTGTCTTTACAGAAAACGTTTGCGTCTCCATGTGGACAGGGCTTGAGATAACCTGTATGGTACACAGCTGTTGGTGGGTACAGTAATTTGTTAAAGAGTTACAGTTACTTTACTTTATTGTAAAGAAAGAGCCATGAAACTATGTGGGGTCAAGACAGTTCAGAGCACTTTATTTTCCCTCCAGGAAGTCTCTGTCCTTAGCACGATTCCATGATGTGGCAAATGGCTATGTGTTCTTCCGCCTATGTCACAAAACAGATCGAAAAAGGCCCAAATGCATGACAGACCCAGTCCAATCTGAAAAAGCCTTTTGATCAGGTATAGGTTCACAAAAGAAGCAACCCAATATTCAGGCAGAGGTATCAAAAATGAAAGAAAAATACACTTATCAGGTCGAAAATACTTAGCAGGTTTAGAAACACGGAGGGACACACAAGGAATGCTGGAGAGTGAAGACACAAGGTACAATGACAATCTGGCAAGGAACATGAAGGGAAGTGGTGTTTAAATACACACACGAGGTAATCAGACACTCCTGACACACGAGGGTTTACAGGTGCAGATAATCAGTAATCAGGGAGATGCAGAGCAACCTGGCTGGACCTGCCTCATTCACTGCCTGTCTGAAATCACGCAGATCCATCTCGCCAAGCTCCAATCTCCAATGACTTCACAGCCAAAAGCTGGATGGCCCAATCAGGGAAGAGAGGCAGAAACTGAAGACGTGACGACAGCGGGAGGCGACTGCATGTTTGAAAACAATGGCAGCTTCTGAAGTGGTCTCCATGGATGCAGCAGTATGTGCTGTTTTTGAAGAAATTGACTCAATTTTTTCTTTAAAAGAGGAGCAAAGAATGTCACTTATAGCTTTTCTTATGGTAAATCATGTTTTTGCTCTCCTCCTGACCGGGGATCACTGCTGGGACACTGGGAGAGACTGTGGAAATCCTCTGTGAATGATGGTAGTCATGGTTACTCAGCGATACCTAGTGAATTATGCTCTCAGAATTACTGGGAGAACTTGGTGGGGATTGTCGTTGGCGAGGTTCATGTCACATAGAAGTGGTAAATGATATGTCTGTGTGGTATAACTTAATGCAAGACGATGGTCTAAGGACTGAACCGTAGTTTAAGCTAACAGCTAACAACAGGGTTTAGCTGCTACGTCACACTGTGGCTTGATATGGATTGGTTTGTGATGAGTGTGACTTGCAGACCGATCGTCCAGTCACCAGCTGCAGTTGTTTCTGAAGGTTCTGCCTCTGAAAACATTTTCTATGGGCTCTGTGGTGGATATATGGAAATGTCTGTCTGTCGTGTCAGGATAGACACAGAGAGGGGAGGGCAGGAAGACCTGGAACAAGAGACAGGTGAGTGCTACAAAATAAAACAGGAATGACAAGACATGACACAAGAGAGAAATAAAAAGGGAACTTAACCAGGTGATGTGACTGCCTGGTTCTTAAAGGAAGCCCTGTGCTACCTGTAAAAGGAATAATCAACGTTACTTAAGTCAAAATCACCTGTATCAGGTTTAGTATGAGTTTCTTCTTCCAACACACATCCATTTTCTGCATCATAAAATAGTGCCAAACACAGATACTTTATGGAGGAAAAAACAAAGCACCCTGAAATGTTTTATCCAATGGTACATTTACCCAGAAAAGTGTTGTAGCTCATTCTTGCATGAATCTCACACAATTATGCAAAATAACTGCATCCACACACAGCAGAGTACCCTGCCAGTCATCTCAGCAAGGTTCCCTTTAAATTGCAGCGCTGCTGGGAACCTTTTCCTGAAACAAAATCTTGATACAACCCAACTTCAGAGACACTGAAACATCCCTGTTAAGATAAAGCTGTATTTAGGCTGCATAAGTAGATGCTGGCATATGGACAGGAGCAATGTGTGACAACATTTAGCACTGACTTCAGCTTCATCACACACTTGTGATATTTGGCCACAATCACTGCTTGTTAGTTAACTTCCCTTGTCTGGTCCTTGTTTAGTTTGGATGGCTTTCACACCCACCATGAAACAAACTGGTTTGCTTAGATGTCAAACCGCTTTTTTGTTCAGGCTGACCATTGTTAGGTACTCATACACTCCACAGTTTGTGTTGGCTATAAACCCCCCTAATTCAACTGAACTTTCAACCCTAAGTATTTACTGAATTAGCTAAATTACATTGAACTTTTTATTATTGTTGGTCGAGTACAAACTGTACAAGCCCTTTAGTAAGTTAAAGGGGGCTTTAAATCCAGCTCATGGAAGCTGCCATGTTGAAATCCGTCCATCCATTACGTATACTCCTTATCCCTTTCAGTGTCGTGGGGAGGCTGGAGCCTATCCCAGCTGACACTGGGCAAGAGGCGGGGTACATCCTGAACCAGTCACCAGCTGATCACATGGCCACACAGAGAGACAGAAAACCATTCACTCACACTCATACATGAGGGCAATTTAGAGTTACTAATTAACCTACCTATCTGACCTGTGGGAGGAAGCCTGGGTGCCTGTTCTTGATATAGTGTTCACAACAGAAGTTTTGAGACAAACCAAATAACATCATGCCTCCTGCAGCAGGAGGGGTTTTCAGTGACAGCCATGTCCTGCCTTGGCTGACACTGGTTTCAAGGTGTAACAATGTAAAAACACAACAGAAGTGTTTTTCTCTTGACACTTAACTTCATTATTAGTAAATATAGGATTTTATATGAAAAAGTGACATATTTGTTTCAGGGTCCCCTGTCAGTCATGGGCCTCTGTTGCTCTCACTTCTGGCATACTGCAGGGGGAAAAATAATGAGGCTAATTATCTTGGTGATACATTTATTAAACAAGGTTCCTGTAACTGACTTAGTTGAACATGCAAATGACTGTGTGCATGTGGCTTAAAAATAATCTTTGTGTTAATCCTCTGTGTCCCTGCAGATCTGCATTTACTGTCTGTTACAGACTTCTTACTGTTCAATCTTTATCTTTGTCGGCTGCACATTAGCAGTGCTCTAGTCTGCAGCCATGTTAAGAGAGTCACAGGCAAATGAGATGAATCTGTGGAGACTGGAGCCTGCCAATGAACCATATCAGCATGAGTTAATGAGGGAGAAGACATTCATCCTCATTTCTTGGTTCTCTATTTTCCAAGCTCACATTTGTTGCTTCTCCTCCACTGTCCTGCTTCCCTTCTTTTTCTATTACTGAACTTTTTAATTTTACTCTACTAAAGTCCCTGTAAAGCAATAAAAAATCGATTTTTCTCCTTCATCAAAAAAATTAAGACATCAATACAGGAAGTTTTCAAAAGCATCCTAGTCTACATGAAAATACAAAAACATATGAAAGCACTGCAAAACTCTGTTAATTACCATGTGACAATAGAGACATGCCTTTCTTTGGTTATTGTGATGCAAATGCTTTTATTTTAATTTCTATTCCAACCAAAGTGAGAGTGGTGTAATGGTTTAACTTGTAGCTGTGCTAATTGATGTTGGCTGGTGTTTTGAGTAAATATTTTTGTTCAGATTTCAGAGACAGATCTGATGATCTTGACCAAATTCTGTTACTTAAAAGCTTTCATGAGTTCTCTCAACTTCTGTTGCTACCCCAGATGCAGGCCACCAGTCAACACAATCACTTTGATTGAAAAACTGTTGTTTTTATTCATATTTGTTAACACAAGAGTTTACTCGAAACGTTTTCTGTAAAAATGGATGACATTCTTAGGGAAAGTTGGTCATGGCATGAGGAAGAAGTGATTACATCTCTGTGATTTTCCAAATCTGTAAAGATGTGACCGCTTCAATTTTCCCCTCCCAGCTAAATTCCAGCTAAGTTCCAACCAGTTTCCAGCCAACTCACAGCCACTGGGAGTCTGAAAAGGAAGTCTTTTCTTTGTTTTGTTCTCAGTTTCTGCATGGAGTGGCATTTTCCATACTAAGCAAAATTTGGTTTGTGTATCATTTAAAATGTAAGTGCTAAGCATTAGATGATTTTCACATAATTGTGGGGGATCTCATTACAACTTTTAGGGTGGGCAGTTCAGAGTACTTTCCTGTCATGGACCAGCCAAGACTCTGCCCAGGAAAATGGGGACAACATAAGTGGCTCCATCTGTATGTGGAACCAAGAATTTTTAAAATATTTGATAGCAGTCTGCGATAGGAACAAAATGACAGAAATGCCTTGGCGGATGGTTGTGGTCATGAAGTACTTTCAGTTACATTTTCAGCTGAGACATTTGTGAGATGGTGTGCTTTCACACCAAAATTGTCTAAAGGAGTTGTTTCAACACAAGTGGGCGTGCCCCTCAGCTCAGTTTGTTTGGATACATATGAACACGAGGGTTGCAACGGGGAGAAAATAATTTCCAAAAACTTTCCATGGGAAGATGGGCTGGGGAATTTTGGAAATATTCCAAACTGGAAATTTTGGGAATCATGAGAATTTATGGGATTTAACTGAAAATTGGGGGTAATTTAATCAAACTGTACCATATCAAAACATGAATATAAACATTTTGTTTTGTCATAGGCAGACATCAATGTGAAATAATACAGTTAAAAAACATTACATTTTAACAGATTTATTTGTAAGTAGAACTAAATCAATTTCAAATACTTTACTGAACAATAAATTTCAACTTCACTTTATGTCTACAGGCCCAAATGTGTGGCTTTGACATTCTTGTGCTCTGGGCTAAAAAATGTGTCCTCAGTAGTCCAGGGTTCTAGAAATCATCTGTGCAGGTGATGGAGGGATGCACAGTACATGTGGGGGGCGTGGCCTTAATACCCCTGCAGTAAGCAGTGTGCTATGTGCATGAGACTTAGGAATGACACATTCTCAAGTATATTTGTATGAAATCAAATGTTTTCGTCTTGATTATTGTAAAATATATTTTCCCTAACTTTATTTAAAATTCCTGTAAAGGGTCAACCTTTAATTATGTAAATTAAAGGTTTATTCATGTTTATTCCTATAAATTTCTGTTTACTCCCATGGAAAGGTTCCAACCTGAAAATTCCTAGAATTGTGAAAGCTAAATGAACACAGCAGGCAACATCTGTTGTGGTACACTGCGCTTAGATGACTTGTAAGAGGCGGTCTCGGCTTGCTTGCTTGACCCTTGTGCACACTAACTGTGTAATCCAAGTTAATATAGCACATGAACCTACACCGCTGAAGAAAAAATGTTTCTTCTAACTGCAGAAGCTGTCCTATTCTTTTTGATTTACCAACTAACTGACAAACATTTGTGGACCTTGCACAGGCTGAAAACCACCAGATGGAAATAAGATAATCATGTCTATGTATTTGCCAAGTTAGACTTAAAAACAAACTTGTATCTGAAGGATTTGGTTGATTTGAGTAAAAAAATGCAATTAAAATGACTCAGCTGTCACACTTTTTGTTGCCAGAACAAGTTGATTTAAGTAGCTTATTAGTAAGAGTTTGATGATTAGTTTAATTAACTGCTTTTGATCATCATTTCTTTGGATTTTCTTATGGCTTCACTCAGAGGTTTCATCTTGACATTAGTCTTATCAGACTCCTGGGGCTTTGTCAAGCTTCTTCTTTGACAAATGTTTAATTTGGATCCATTTCTCACCTTTCTTCTCCTGCTTCTGTCATACCAGCTCAGTTATTGAAGTGAACACTTTTTCATTCAAGCTCCAATAAGGACATGACACAGTCAGAGATGCTTCAAGCTCTTACTGATCATGATTTTGATGAAAGAGTCTCTATAATCTCCTCTTCATTTCATCAAGGCCAACAACAGCACTTTGCATTCCTTTCAGCAGCATTTGTGAACAAGCACACGCACCGTCTCTGGATTCAAGTGACCAGCTGTTAGTGAGGCAGAAAAGCTGATTTTTATTCAGGAGGCACAATGCATGGCTCCCTCCTTTACTGCTGATCCCTCTCTCGAATTTCCATGTATTCTACCTCTGTCTGATGGAGATGGTTTGCTTTGAGTTAATCTCAGGACAGATAAGGGATCTCCTGTAAAATCTGGATTAGGCGCCTCCATAAATCCTATGAAGGCTTAAAATCGTGGACCAGTATCTTAGTAGTGCTTCAAAAGATTTGCTTCAAACTTTGAATAATCAATCTTTTAGATTCAAGGATAAAGTCAAGATTTCAGAGGTCATAAGTCATGGAGCCCTATAATTAGGATGATATGCCAGTAAATATGATTTCTCAAGACTGCTCAAAGGGATTGTTATGTAACTTTGCAGAAATGTCCAGTCCGTCAAAAGAGAAAAAAAAAAATATTAATGAGGTGAAAGGTCAGAGATCAAGGTCAGTGGGCATCATTAAATTAATACATTTGATATTTAAGAACACATTTTTTTTGTTTGTTTATTTGTTTGTTTAAATAACTTCACAGAACTCCTCTCTTCATCTGAAAGGGATAATTTAGACTCTAGATTAGATAGAAATGTATTAATCCCTTGGGAAGACTCCCTCAGGGACATTAAGATCCCAGCAGCAGGATTATATAGCATATATATATATATATATGTGTGTGTGTGTGTGTGTGTGTGTGTATATATACATATATATACACATATATACATATATATATACACACACACACACATATATATACAAATATATATATATATATATATATATATATATATATATATATATATATATATATATATATATATATATGTATATATATATATATGTATATATATATATATATACATGTATATATATATATATATACATGTATATATATATATATATATATATATATATATATTAAAATACAAATAAAAATATGGTTACTTTCTGGCTAGTGCTCCTTCCCATCCTCTGTCCTCCTGTTACACCTCCTTCCACCCAAGTGTGGAGTTGTGTACAGTCTGATGGCCTGAGGGATAAAAGGAGTTTCTCAGTCTGTTGGTCCTGCACTTGTGAAGGAGCAGTCTTGGGCTGAGCAGGCTCCTCTGGTTGCTAATGACGGTGTGCAGAGGGTGACTGGCATCGTCCAAAATGCCCAGCAGTTTGTCTAGAGTTCTTTCCTCTGCCACCGTCACCAGATGGAGGTCAAAGGTCAAAGCCAATTAGATGGGGCCCTATGATCACCTTTTTCTTTCAACTGTGAACATATTTTGAACCAGAGAAAATTGTTTAAAAGTGATCATTTGCCCATTTTAACTCAAGAGTGATTTGCTTGAAATTGGACTTCATGATCGTCCCTTGCTTTTCAGTGTGCTATCTCAAGAATTCTGAGGGATTTCTATCAGACTTTGCACAAATGTCCTCTCTGGCTTGATGATGAACTGATAATATTTTGAAGGTCAAAGGCCAGGGTCAGTGTGCCTCATGTTTGTCCCTTGGCAGTAATATTTCTTCAGGTCAAACTACCACGAAAAAACACTATTAAAATAAGAGAAGATGGGATGATAATGAAGAGCAGCAAAGATACAATTCCTTTTTTTCCCAGAGCGGGTAAATTATTGACAAACAGATATCTAATATTCCCTCTGATGGTTAAAACTTTTGTATGAGCTTTCTCCAAACAAGCTGCTCATCTAAAATGGGTCTAATTATATTTTAAAGGCTCCATTGGTGCTCAGGTGAGTCATCTGGTCTAATGCTGCAGGCTATTGATCATAGCCTGAATAATTCATGTATATGCGCATAAATACCAAAAATGAGAGCTTTTCTGAGGGTTGAGATTTGGAAATTTAATGTTTGGAAGTATTGTTTTCCTGATGTGTGCAAGTATGTATTGATGCATGTGTGTTTGGATCACCACAGTAATGGCTCTCAGTGAAAGATTGTTTATCCTTGTAGGGTATTTGGGTCCCATTTATGAAGGTCACCAAAAAAAGTTCCAAACTTTAAAGAGTTCATTAATTAATCAACATAAAACTCAGAGGCTTCATCTCATTTTTTGTGAAGATCATGAACAAATCATGTTTTTTTACCAAGGGTTTACCCTTTCAAAAGCATTTCCAGCAGGCAGTTGCACAATCGTTCCATCGGTCACCTTCATTACGGAGCCAATCAGACAATATTGCAGGCAGGCGCTACAGCTAAAATACAAAATGTAAGCCAATTCATAGAAGAAACTCTCCCAAAACCTGTCAGAAATGAAACAGAAATATACTTTGCACTGAGAAACGCTGTCAGTGTTGTTTGTTTTTCATTTAATCAAGACATGTGCTCCAGATCTGATAAAACTGCTACTGAAGCTGTTAGCATCTATGCTAATCTCTGTATGAGCATTCACTTCCTGCTGACATCTTGCTTGAGCTCCCACCTCTTCCTGTTCTAAGGGACTCTGATTGGGCTGTGCAGCTTTGCGCCGCTCATAACTGTTGTAGGTTAAAGCATTGCAAGATGCATCTGTCTGATTACAGACACTTAATCAGGTGGATCCAGATGCACTGCAAGGTTAATGATTTTGACTTTTGACATATGATCATTAAAATCTGATCATATCATCCTTCAGTTAGAGTTGTCATTTGTGCAAAGATTGAAACAAATCCCATAAACCAATTCAACAACAGATGATCATGAGACACCATGACTATAGTCTTTGGTCTGAGAAGCACATTATTGAGTCCAAAAACATGGAGGTCAGTTAGCATTTTAGTACAGTTTCAACAGCCAGAGGTCTATGGGATTTTAGGATAGCTTTTTGGGCCCAGTACAATTGCTGTAGAACGGGTCTTGGCAAGATGGATCTGCCTGACAGCAAACATTGAATCAAGCTGATCCAGCTGTACTGCAAGGTAAGAAGTTGGCTCCAGAAATTATTGCTCTAGCTTTTGTGAAGACTTTTTCTTAACAGATGCAGAGCTGATCTCTGTTGCTGTGGCTAATGTTCAAGCTCATGCAAGTACTTCATAAACAGTAACCCCACTTCAAAGATCTGAAGTATCCCTTTAAGCTCTGTTTAAAGAACCTCTCCACAGCTCTTGGCACATTCTTAGAAAATCAACACGTGTCATTTATGCACACATCAGTGATACTAAAAAAAGAGAGTTTCCCTGGAGACGGATGAGTCAAAGACAAGTCTTCAAAAAGGAACAAAGACCACATGATTAATGAAATCAGTGAAAAACATCCAGTTTAATAACACTGAGTTAATTAAGTGGTAACAGAGCTGTTCATTCTCTGTGACAGAGCGGTTTGCCACACTACTGAGAGGTTTCCCGTAGTGCGGGCAGTTTTTTCAGCGTATAAATCAACAGGCTAATAGATAAAGAAATAAAGTGGGGTAATAAAGGCAGTACAGTGGTTGTAGTTTGTTTTATTGGTCTGCGGACTGTCGCAGTGATTCAGTGAGAAGTGTTTGGTTAAATTAGGTTTCACTACAGGATTTCACATAAATAAGGGGTGTGCAAAGAAAAGATGCAAGGTGAAAGCTTTCCACAAAGGAAAGAAAGGAAACACAGTTATGTTTCTTTTTAGGTTGTTTCCTACAATCTATGGGTCCTACCCCAGCAGCAACCTCAAAGAATGAAAATGAAGCCAAAAACTGCAGCTCCTCAAGTGTCTGATTAAGGCTGGCTGCATGAAAATATGGTATGAGAGGTTCAGAGGATTGTTACATTCAAGGGATTTCCAGTTATGCTATGGATTGGGACATAGGGACATGATTGACAGTGCTATAACAAGCACCATGTTGCCTTTTATGTTGTCTCAGCCTTTCTGTTTGTCAAAAAGTTGATCCAAAGTTAGTCTGAGAGGGCATGAACTGTGTAGCTGCGTGCATGAAATGGCTTTAAATGTTCAAATGCACCTTTGAAAATCAAACAGCCAACCTCACCTGCTTTTGTCCAATTCTTTTACAGCTAGTGTAAAAGGGCTCTGGTGTGCAGTGCTGATGTCTTTCCTACTTTCCACCTGACATGCTTGTCATTATTACACCAAAGGGTTAATAGGAAGTGTGCTCTATCTGTTGCCAGGTGTCCTCTTTCTGCACTCTCCAACATACACATTCAAAGGCTTGCATGCAATTGGGAACGATATTTATATTTTATACATGATTACCCGGGCCATTTAACCTGACACAGCAGATGGACATGCGATACAAAAAAACATATTAGTCCATAGAAACTCTTATAAAAATGTGTTTAAAGTAGAGTGAAAAAAATCCTTTAAATCAAGAAATGCTGTCAGTATTGGGTTTTTTTTTTCTTCATTTAATCAAGACATGTGGTCCAGATCTGATAAAACTGCTACTGAAGCTGCTAGCATCTATGCTAATCACTGTACGAGCATTTACTTCCTGCGCCCCTTTGCTCTTCTCACCTCTACCTACTCTGAAGGACACTGATTGGGCTGTGCCACTTTGTGCCCTCACAGTTGTTGTAAGGTGGAGTTTGGCGAGATAAATTTGCCTGATCACAGACATTGAGTCAGGGGAATCCAGCTGCAATGCAAGGATAGTTTTTTAATATTAAGCTTGAAATAAGGTCTTTAGTGAATACATGCAAACAAGATTTGAGTGTTTCTTTTTGCAACATAAAATGCATCATAAATTGCCCCATCTTTTGACTTTTAAAGTAATGTGTCTGTAAAAGGACGCTGTCAAATGACCAAGGACTACAAAAATTGAGTTGGACTTTAATTGAATAATTGAATAATTTGATCATTTTTGACAAAGGATCAGACATACATCATAGCCACAGCCATGAGCACCAACCTGATCAGATCATTTAATTAAGAGGAAATTCTCAAACAAGAGTTGACAACATGAGGCTCTGCATTGAATGTGTGGTAGCGGCTTCCAAGTTCAACCACCATATTGTAGTTCCATGATAGCCTGATGATAACTTTTTATTCTCACATAAACATCTTGAAAGTTTTGTTTGTTCAGGAAGATTATCAAGATGAACAAAAATGAAAATTTCATTTAATTGTTGGTGGGATCTTCGATGTGGACAACCTGCTGCTTTGAACTTACAAAGCTTCAGTAATTATAATTACAAATATTTGGCCATTCCTTTAGCCCCATTCTATTATGATTACAGTCCCTGATGTTAACTTCAGAGAGAATTACCAAAATTAAATACATGGTAGTTCCTGCAAACAGCACACATATTTAAGTATGACCTTGACAAACAGTTATGGATGACCTGCTGCTGTGGACCTTGCTCAACTCCATGTGGTTTATCCTGCATCAACCATCAACAGAAATTACAGTTTAACATAATTTCTTATTTTTAGACCAGTAAAACCCAATTTAATGGCAGTTGTGATAATTGCTGATACATTAATCAAGATCATTCCTCTCCAGTTTATAATCATTATAGATGTTGATGTTAATATTAGAACGATCTCTCTATTCATGGTTGTTATTGATTATACCGCCATAATAAATTATTATGGAGGTAATTCAGCAGAGACAAATGTGATGAGGACAGATTTATGGTCTGGGCGTCTATGAGTTTGTTATCATCAAACTTTCCTCTTTTTTCGTCCCCTTGTCTCTGCCTGAATGGATCCATCTCTGGAAGTATGTGAGTGTATATATGTGTGTTTTATATATATGTATATGTGATTATACTGTATGTCCATCCATCCATTATCTATATCCTCCCTTTTAGGGTCAAGGCTGCAGCCTGTCCCCGCTGACTTTGGGCTAGAGACGGGGTACACCTTGAACCGGCCACCAGCCAATCACAGGGCCACACAGAGAGACAGACAAACATTCACCAGTCAGAGTCACCAATCACCCTACAGGTTTTTGGTCTGTTGGAGGAAGCTCCTGGAGAGAACCCACACATGCACGGGGAGAATATGCAAACTTCACACAAAAAGGCCCTGAACAACCCAGGAATTGAACCAGTCACCTTCTTGCTGTGAGGCACGTGCACTACCTGCTGCATCACTGTACCACCCATGCATATATTTATATCTATAAAATGAAGATTTTGTCTTCAGCCTGCTCTGTTGAAAAGTTGTTGTTATCAATTGGCGCAATACAAATAAAGATTAATTGATTGATTAATATTTAATATTTACAGCAATGATCCAAAAACACATTATAAATCCCACAGGCTTGGGGAATCAGCAGGATTCTTCTGGGTTGGCCTACAAATATACATAATTCCTGCACCACTCTCTGTATAAAAATATATAATTCTCCATCAAAAAAGAAAACTCTCATATAAAAGCCTTAATGCACTTTAACTCACTTTGTTTATTCTATGTATTGGCTCTTTTTGTACTCTTTCGTTGCCGTGTTTCTAAGCTTCTCCTGTCTTCGGCTCCCTCCTCATGAGCTCCATTTGTAATAAAACCATACCTCCCATATCATGAATATATTGGACACAGTCTTCGAACTCCCCCGAGGCAGCTTACAGATCCATATCAAACACAACACCTTGCACGTGGATTATTAAAACTGTGGGCTCTATCGCTGGCATTTGAGTCATGACAGAAGTTATAAAGTACATGCAGTAAAAGAGCATACACATCATGATGATATAATTATAGATAAAATGGTCTGGTAGGCAAAGCCTGGTTTGCCCACTTTGTCTATGATACTTTGATATCTGAGGAATAATGGTACACAATTGTGCTGCTGTCATAAATCCTATAAACCCATTATGGTCATAAAACAGTCCAGGTCACTGAGGTGCATCATGCACACGTACTGTAGATACTCACACCTGGTGATCTGGGGGCATAACTTTGATATAAGATGGACAATAAAATGTTTGATGGGTAATAATTTGTACCATCCCTGGGTACATTTCATTCTCTATAACTCAGCGATTGAGTTAAAGAAATCAATAACACGAGAAGTTGCTTTATGTCCCCGCAGTGAACAGGGCTGTGATGTTTAACTGCTGAGCTGCTTGTCATGTGGTGTCTGACAATCAGGATCATTTTATTGATTCACATCTGAACAACAGCTAAAGAGACAATAAACAATGAATGTTCAGGTCAAAAGGAAACCTGGAAAACATGCAGCATATTTGAGACCCTGCCAGCTATTTCCTCATACAGCGTTTGAAAAAAGTTTTTGGACAACCTTAAAATTTTACACAATGTAATTATTATTATGAAATATTTGCAGAAAAATCTTTTTTTGTGTTTCAAAAGGTCTGGCAGCTTCAGACAGACACAAATAAATATAAATGATTTTTTATTGTTATCAAGAAAAAATAAAAGCATAATCCTTGATTGTTTCAACATGTCAGTTTTCAACATTGTCTAAGTCAACATAACGGACAAAAATGAACAAAAAATAAATAAACCATCACATCATCAAGTTCATATTTAGCATTCCTGCCATTAGCTGTCATGATGGTCAAGTTTTCCTTTTATTTGCACATTCTTGTCTCTTTCTGATTTATTTTGAAATCACTGACCCTTGTCTCAGGTGTTTTCCTGTTTTGTCACACCTGCATGCTGAATGTGTCTCCCCACCTGTCTCTTATCACCTCATGTCTCCCCTTTTCTTGTCCTAGATCATTGTACCTCACAGTCCTCGTTCCAACTTTTTTTTCATAGCCATAGCCAAGCCGTGTATTGCCTGTCTATTGATCTCGCCTTTTTTTGCCAAGCCCTTTTTGGATACTGCATAGGCGCAAACCACGGGGGGAACGCAGGGGATGTGTCCCCCCCTTCCACAAAGTTGTCCCCCCCAAAAATCCGGTTCAAATAAGATTTTTCTAGTAGTACAGTAACATGTTTTGACAGTACAATACAAGTAACGCTACTTAAAAACACATTGTCAGACAATTTTAACTGTTAAAGATTACAACCCCCCTCCCCTCACAGTGGTTTGGTCCAAACTGTTTCTCCCGGCGACCAGCGTAGAGGCTGCTGCTGCAGAGCTGTGCACACACAGAGGCAGGCAGACAAAGTGGTGGTGATCGGACAAAGTAAGTGTAGCAAGCTGTTTTTCATTAAAAAGGTTATATATTGCACTAGTTAGATCAGTGTTGGATTATGGAAGTGTAGCATATGGGTCAGCAGCAAAAAGCCATCTTAAAAGGCTCGACAAAGTACAGGCGCAGGCAATGAGAGTTTGTTATGGACTGTTTAAGTCAACACCAGTAGCAGCATTGCAGGTACAAGCAGGAGAAATGCCGTTGGAGCTTAGAAGGAAACAGGTAATTACTGGGTAAGTTTGCAGGGTCAGGAGAGTAGTCATCCAACAAAACAAATGCTGCAGGAAGTATGGGAAAATAAGAAGAGTACTGTGGAACATTTTGCAAAAGTAGGGAACAAAATAGCAAAGAATTACAAGTGGAAAAGATTCAGATAAGTCAAACAGTGTCATTTCCGACAACAGTACCATGGAAACTAAAGTGCCCTGAGGTAGATTGGTCCCTTCTTGAGCTAAGGAGGGGAAGACGGAAAACAGTGAACTTATTGGAAGCAGTCAGCTCACGAATAAATGAAAAGTATACTGGGTATGTACAGATATATTCAGATGGAGCCAAAAAGCCTGAGACAGGGGTAACAGGGATTGGAGTTTCAATTCCAGAAAGAGGAGTTGGGATAAGTATAGGAACAACAGATGGGTTAGGGGTGTATACAGTGGAAATGGTGGCAGTACTGGTAGCACTAAAATGGGTGGAAGTTACATCTCAGGAAAAGACAGTGATATGTTCAGATTCAGCATCAGTACTAGCAAGCGTTAGGTCATCTATCTCTGACAGTCAACAGGACATACTGTATGAAATTCTTAAGTCAGTCACAAAAATACATAACAAGGGGGGGCAGGTAACATTTCTTTGGGTTCCAGCGCATGTGGGGGTGGGAGGGAATGAAAGAGCAGACAGGTCGGCGAAAGAAGTGTTGTAAAAAAGACAGGAGGAGATGAATATAAGTATTTCTAAATCAGAGGTAAAGAACATAATCAAAGGAAATATCTATCAAATGTGGCAAAAAAGATGGGATTCAGAGAGAACAGGAAGGAATTTTTATCAAGTGCAAAAGAGTGTAAAAGGTTCAAGTGAAGGAGGAAGAAAAAGGAGAGATGAAGTGGTAATTATAAGGCTGAGATTGGGACATTGTTCACTTAATAGTACGTTAAAACTAGTTGGAAAACATGATACTGGACTATGTGAAGGATGTCAAGAAGAGGAAACAATAGAACATGTAATAATGTGGTGCCAGAGGTATGAGGAGCAAAGAGGGGTGATGAGGGACAGGCTGAGGAAATGTGGGGTGAAGGAGGTCACTCTGAGGGGATTATTAAGCAAGGGAGAAAGGGAGCAGGGGAAAATAGTGCTGAAGTATCTAAGGGAAACGGGCATCTATCACAGGATTTAAGGATTTGGTGAGGAAAGGATATGGGTCAGGTATAGTAATTCAAGGAGTGTTTTTTTTTTTTTTTTTTGATGAGACGCAGCTGAAGTGAACAGAGCCAAGAACTCCGTAAACAGAAGGTGGCGGTAATGCACCAAAGAGACGGATGCCAACCGCCTTTAAACAAGAAGAAGAAGAAGAAGAAGAAGTAAGTGTATTAAAACACAAAATGGTTGATAAGTTGTTTATCACTCCACTTGTTCAACAAGCACAACATGAAAAGCAAAATTTTAACTCCTGTATTTGAAGTCTGCTGGCATGTTTTAAATTAACACGGCACGCAGCTAATAGGGTGTTCATTTTTAAGCTAAAACGAAATTTGCACTTTATGTAGCACATCTTTTCATCTTAGCTTGTAATGAATCTGTGAATTGTCCATATGGGGTAGTTCACACCTTCCAACCAATACAACTCTTGGAGTTGCTGGTTGAGCATGAACAAACCTGTAGACAGGTAGGATAGGGACTAACAAGGAACAATGACTTACAGTTATTCTTTAATATAACTATGCAAGACATTTGAGAAAGTATCAAAACAACACAGCAAAAATATAGCATTTATTTTAATGTCCCCCCCAAGAATTACTCTCTGAAATTTTATTGTTTATCGTCCCCCCCCCAACATTGAAGAGGGATTTTCACCACTGGAACACTGTCGCCTAGCTATGATTGCTCACCCGTATACCGACCTTGCCTGTTTTCTGGAACAAACCCTTGCTCTTTGGACCATTGATTTGTGTCACACATTTGTGTCCTCTCTTTCTGACATTAGCCTCAGTAGAGCTCAAACCCTGGCTACATGTTCTCCATGAGCCTTTCACACTGTTAAGGGGGAACCTTCCCCCCTTCTTCTTCAATGACTTCCTTTAATTCTTCCAAATTTTTTGGTTTACACTTTGAAACAGACATTTTGATGATCCACCACAGACTGTCAATGGCATACATGTCCAGTAATTAAGCTGGCCACTCTAGGACTTGGATATTGTGCTCCTACAGCTAAGTGTTCTTGCTTTGGATGTGTGGCGAGGGGCATCATCCTGCTGAAACACCAGTTTGGTTTGACCTTTTCTGATAAAGCTCACGTGATGTCATTTTGCAGTTTTCCCTGCACATGTGGATCAGGATGGAGCTAAAGAAAACCTCAGATGCCCAGATCTTGGTTTGTCTGTTGGTTTGTTATCTGCAGAGTGTCTTCAACAACTGAGTGAGTGCATCTGCACTTTCTGGCTCTCTGGCGGCAGCTGTACTCTTTCTAGCTAAGAATCTGTACCTTCAGGCATTAGTCCTGCAATAGGTCCCCTGTTTAAGACATTTTTAACTCTGTTATTTTAATCTGTTTTTCCTCTCTGTGTAATTACCTGCCTTAGGACAACAGATGAAATTTAGCTGTAGTGATAATTCTGGCATTTTAACCTTGACATGTATTGCGAAAATGTTGATTGATGTGCACTGTCCTAATCAAATAAATAAATAAATAAATAAATAAATAGAGTCTTCAATAAAAAGCACGACCTTAGTCACTAGTTGATCGGTTGTCATTTCTTATGTATTTCTTGGAACCAATTAATTTAAAGTTTTTATGGCTTTTTATGACATAATTAGTGTTTTGGCTGTGACTGTACTAAAAGAAATTGAACCTGGAGACTTAAAAATGATTCTTGATGCAATATATAACAAATACATGGTGTTCAAAAAAATAGATCAACTACTGTAGTCCATTTGCATAAATCCCATTCCCGCTGCAGCTTTGCTCCAACCAACACGATCTTGGGTTAAAAACAAGATCACAGGATTTTTTTTTATTTAACCTTTATTTAACCACGTTTGTCCCATTGAGATCAGAAGTTCCCCTTTGTTAAGGGAGACCTGACAAAGAATGGCAGCAATACACAGTTTCATCAAACAGTCACACAGACTCAGTACAGTACAAATGAAGTGAGGAAACAATTGTAAGTCATCATTTAAAACAGTGACATTCAGAAAGTCTGTATTCCAGAGTTTTCACTGCAGACCAAGAGAAACCTACAGCTTTATGACATTACTGTCAGACCACAAGATAACAGGAAGAGTAAGATGTAAACAACAGGTTTTATTTCCTCCTGATTTTATTACTGTCTTTATCAATGTCATTTCCACTATTCCATCTGTATTTTTTTAAATTTTGGAAGTAGTTTAAAAAGACCAACTCATTTCAAGTGATTTTTTTTTTTTTCATAATTTTGCAGCTGATTTTAAGAAGCTGGCATTTATCGTCCCTAAGACAACAAGTGTGCGTTTATTTCTTAAACTTACACTGCAAAAAAAAAAATATGCATCTGTTAGGAAATGAACCTAGTAGTTTTATTGTTGGACCCAAAAGCTTCAAGAAGGAGGCTGATGAAAGTTGACAGTGATTTTATTGATACTACAAAGTCCAAGGTAAGTACGGGGATCCAGTAAACAGAGGTGACAGCGGTGGTGAGGGCTCCTGGAGAACACTGTGGAGAGAAGGAGCAGAAACACAGGTGAGTTCTTCAGCTTGCAAAGAGTTTACAGTCACACAAGCACGAGAGCAAGAAACTCCTGAAAGGAGGTAGCACCACTGACTAAAGGTGCGTTCACACCGAACGCGACTCGGGCAGCCTCGGCGGCCACTCTCCATGCAGAGTCAATGTACAGCCATGATCAGCCACGACCACGCGACCAGATCTCACGTGACGGACGCGTTCTGGGCAACTTGGTCGCATCTTTGGAGACATTGGGGCGGCGCCCCTGTTGCTGCGGATGGGAGCTCTGGGGTCGCTTTGGACGTGGAGCAGGTCGCCGTGCTCCGTCGCCAAAATTGAAATATTTGAACTTTTCAGGCGATGTCGCGCCGTAAGAGCCAGTCAGCGTTGTGTGGGTGGGTGATTGACAGCCGTGACAGACTGTTTTTATTCCGGTCCATAGAGTGACAATTTATGTCCGTGTGGGGAACATTAGTTAGTGAGTACATTAGTTCCGCCTAGACGGACCACATTGAACTCACAGAAGATGCAGCGCCATCAGCTGCAGTGTTTTGTGGTTGGTAGGTGAGTGAAAAGGATACAGTTGGAAAAATGTCAGCTAATACGTCCTATTATATGATATATGATATGATCGCGGCATGAAACTCGAGCAGGCGTGATGTCACTGAACAACGGGTACGGTGACAAAATGAGCCATGAACAGGCGACGGGACATGGGTTTGCGACGCCATCTTGGTCACCAAAGTCGCGTTCGGTGTGAACGCACCTTTAGTCAGCGCTAAAGTTTACTCAGGAGAACGAGAGTAAAAACGGCCAGAACAAACCACGGGAGGAGTGGAAATTCACCGGAGAGGCAGAGAAGACCAGGAGCCATTTAAATAGTGATCAGTGATACGGGAACAGGAAACAGGTGCGCGACTGCAGCAGAGGTCCTCAAGGAGGGTCACGCCCACCAACCGAGCAGCCGAGAGCAGGAAGGCAGAGAGGGAGGGGGGAGAGCAGGGCAGAGAGGAGACTCCCCACAGCATCAAAATAAATGTTGCCACCAATAATTGACCCATCTTCAGGGCCTAATAATACTAATAAGCAAATACTCCATGTCTTGCTTTTTTAGATAAATATCTTCTTTCATTGGATTTTGTAAACATATTGAAGGTCAAAACCACAAAAAAGATTGATTTTTTTTGTATATTTCAGGCTGAAGTAGCTTTAAATGACTGACTCATTTAAAGTGGAAAAAAAAAAGTTCTATCCATTCACAGCTGATTTAAGGAAGCTGGCATTTATTGTCCCTGAGACAATATGCATGAGTTTTTTCTCTCTCTTTTTTTTTTTTTTTTTTTTTTTTAATCTGTCACTGCAAAAAAAATAACAAATAATAACCCATGTCAGAGCCAAATTAGAATAATGAGCAAATAATGCTTGACATGCACTTGATACATTTTTTTAAACAGTGGAGTTTACAAACATTGGCCTTAAGAAGATTAAAATTACAAAAATAAAATTTAATTTTGTTACTTTTAAAAGAAAGACTCATCAAAAGTTTAAAAAAAAAATACAGTAATTCATTTTACAGTTGATTTAAGATGGCATTTATTGTGAGTTTTTTTTCTGACACTGCAAAAAGAAAGCATCAAAATCAATGTTGCTACTAATAATTGACCCATCTCAGGGCCAAATGATAATAATATGCAAATATTCCTTGAAATACTGTATATTTTACAGAAGTTATTTTAGTTTTTCTGTCATTATAAAAACTGTGGCGCTATGTAAATAAACTGGGTTTGAAAGGGTTTAAAACCCCAAAATATATAATTAACATTTGATATAAATGTAACAGGGTGAGTTAAAAGGGATTAAAAAGAAATCAACTTGTTCATAGTAGGAAAAAAGTAACAATATTTATAATTTTACAGCAGTTTTTGGGAAGCTGTCATTTTTTGTCATTCAGGATCAATGTATTAGAATATAAAATGAACTTTCGAGGGCTGAACCATGTTGTCTGACCCTGTGTTACATTTACATACATATAAACACTTATACATATCTTAACCAACTGTTGTGTTTTATTGCATATCATATTGTGTGTGTTGCTACGTCTAACCTTTGCTGATGTGTGTGTGTGTCCTTCCAAAGTTCTGAGTACCTCTTCAGTGATCATATGTCAGTGAGAGGCTCTTTATTTTTATGACTCTCAGTCATGAAAGAGGCTGTATCAGCTGGCTCTCTTTAAAATGACAAACCACAGGCCAAGTGTCCACCTCAGCGCAGCTAAATAACAGTATAAATTTATGAGTAGAAGGACCCTTGAGGAGATGTGTGTTTCTTTTTCAAGTGAAACATTTTATCTACCCATACTGAGAGGAAATTGAGGGTTTGATGAAGCACAGGGCTAATATGATGCTCACGGTGTGGCTTGGGGAGATAATTAAGCATGTATGTGTGATAATACGGAGGAACGTGACCTGAGGAGATGCTGGTTTGATGGAGTATTTTGAATATTTGACTTTGAGATACATTCTAGGAGGACAGCAATGCACTCAAAGCATAAAGAGGATGCACTTGATCTCCACTGGAGAGGAGGGAGCAGCAGAATGCCAAGTAGCCTTTATGTGGGATTTTGCATTTCGCTGCTTTCCTCCTCAGGCAAAACACAATATTCTTCTGAATAAAGCCAGCGAGCCAAAATTTGAGCCTCAGAGGTTTTTATAAGTATCTGACTCAGACACATCATCAGAAGTACTGAGCCTGGTCGTTAACTCTGCAACAAAGCTACGTCGAACCTTTGCTGATACTGGTTTATATTTCTACTTTGAGGCTCCGCTGTTTATGCTCTAGGTTCTGCCATCTCTCAGCCAATGCAGAAGGCTGTGCTAATAGCCTGACATGTGCATCCCCAAAAAATGTTACTGCAAACCCTGTAACTGGTCGGCTGGGCAGTACTGCAAATCTCTCTTAGGCATGACTTTGTGTACTATAATCTGTAGGATGGCTGAAACAGTGAAACTAACATGTTAAACTTCCCCACTGAGATATCAAAAGTGCAGTTCTCTATGCAGACGATACTGTTTCTTACTTCTCCATCCCCACACTGAAAAGGCCATCTGTCTTTAGCAGGAAGCAAATAATGCTGAACAGAACAATCTGAGGGAGCTAAAGTTGGTTTTCATTCCTGACAAAACACAACTCACAATGATTTCTAACTCAGAGAAAAAGTCACTAAACCACCCTCTACTGTCACGTCTTAGGGGGAAGTGATCGCCATCTTTTAAGCCTCATATTGAACATCTTGTCAAGAGGTTTTACCACAGAAATAAGTCTTGTTCTTCTTTTTTTCTGCTATTTCTATGCCTCTGCTTGATTATGGTGATGTTTTATATATGCATGCATCTTCTCAATGCTTTAAATCTCATACTTGAGTAACTGTATTCATGTGAAAATTGCTGTAAGCTGTAGTCCACATTCTGTAACCGAGTCAGGAAACTTCTGATCTGCTGCTCCAGCAGACTGGAATCTGCTGCAGGAAATACTGTGTCTTGTGGAGCTGGTCTCTTTACATCTATTTAAAAGAAAATTAAAGGCATTGTTGAAAGATGATGCAGGCTGTAAATGCTCTCACTGATGATTTTCTGCTCTGTGACTCTAAACCGATTGGTCTGATATAGATAGATAGATAGATAGATAGATAGAGTGAGGAAAATACAGACATGGACAAAAATGTTGGTACCCTTCTGTTAAAGAAAGAAAAACCCAATTTGGTCCCTGAAACAACTTGAAACTGACAAAAATAATAATAAATAAAACATTACTGAAAATTAATGAATGAAAATCAGACATTGCTTTTGAATTGTGATTCAACAGAATCATTTAAAAAAATAAGGAAACTGGCCTGGACAAAAATGGTGGTACCCCTAGAAAAGATTGAAAATGATTTGACCATAGGGACATGTTAAACTAAGGTGTGTCCTGTAATTAGCATCACAGGTGTCTTCAAACTTGTAATCAGTCAGTCTGCCTATTTAAAGGGTGAAAAGTAGTCACTGTGCTGTTTGGTATCGTGGTGTGTACCACACTGAACATGGACTACAGAAAGTCAAGGAGAGAGTTGTCTCAGGAGATTAGAAAGAAAATTATAAACAAGCATGTTAAAGGTAAAGGTTATAAGACCATCTCCAAGCAGCTTGATGTTCCTGTAACTACAGTTGCACATATTGTTCAGAAATTTAAGGTCCACGAGACTGTAGCCAACCTCCCTGGACGTGGCTGCAATCGGAAATTTGATGACAAATTGAAGAGACATATAATACAAATGGTAACCAAAGTGCCAAGAACAACTTCCAAAGATCTTAGAGGTGAACTCCAAGGTCAAGGTACATCAGTATCAGATCAAACCATCCATCGCTGTTTGAGCCAAAGTGGACTTAATGGAGGACACCACTGTTGAAAGCAAATCATAAAAAAGCGAGACTGGAATTTGCCAAAATGCATATTGACAAGCTACAAAGCTTCTGGGACAATGTCCTTTGGACAGATGAGACAAAACTGGAGCTTTTTGGCAAGTCACATCAGCTCTATGTTCACAGAGGCAAAAATGAAGCATACAAAGAAAAGAACACTGTACCTACTGTGAAACATGGAGGAGGCCCAGTTATGTTCTGGGGCTGCTTTGCTGCATCGGGCACAGGGTGTCTTGAATCTGTGCAGGGTTCAATGAAATCTCAAGACTATCAAGGCATCCTGGAGCGAAATCTGCTGCTCAGTGTCAGAAAGCCTGGTCTCAGCCGCAGGTCATGGGTCCTCCAACAGGACAATGACCCAAAACACACAGCTAAAAACACCCAAGAATGGCTCAGAACAAATATTGGACTATTCTGAAGTGGCCTTCTATGAGCCCTGATCTAAATCCTATTGAACATTTGTGGAAGGAGCTGAAACATGCAGTCTGGAGAAGACACCCTTCAGACCTGAGACAGCTGGAGCAGTTTGCTCACGAGGAGTGGGCCAAAATACCTGTCGACTGGTGCTGAAGTCATATTGAGAGTTACAGAAATCACCTGATTGCAGTGATTGCCTCAAAAAGTTGTGCAACAAAGTATTAAGTTAAGGGTACCATCATTTTTGTCCAGGTCAGTTTCATTAGTTTGTTTTTTAAGATTATTCTGTTAAACCACAATTCAAAAGCGATTTCTGATTTTCATTAGTTGATTTTCAGTAATTTTTTTATGTATTACTACTTTTGTCAGTTTCAAGTTATTTCAGTGACCATTGTGGGTTTTTCTTTCTTTAACAGAAGGGTATCAACATTTTTGTTCATGTCTGTAAGTATTTGATAAACTGCACATTTTGCAAGTTTTCCCATTAACAACAAATGGAGAGATCTGTAATTTTTATCGTAGGCACACTTCAACTGTGAAAGACAGGATCTAAAAAATATCCTGAAAATCACATTGTATGATTTTTAAATAATTAATTTGCCTTATATTGCATGGAATAAGTATTTGATACCATGGAAAAATAGAACTTAATATTTCGTACAGAAACCTTTGTTCACGCTTACAGAGGTCAGACATTTCCTGTTGTTCTTGACCAGGTTTGCACACACTGCAGCAGGGATTTTAGCCCACTCCTCCGTCCAGATCTTCTCCAGATCTTTCAGGTTTTGGGGCAACACGAAGTTTCAGCTCCCTCCAAAGATTTTCTATTGGTGTCAGGTCTGGAGACTGGCTTGGCTACTCCAGAACTTTGAAATGCTTCCTATGGAGCCACCCCTTAGTTGCCCTGACTGTGTGTTTCGGGTCATTGTCATGCTGGAAAACCCAGTCATGACCCATCTTCAGTATTCTTACTGAGGGAAGGAGGTTGTTGCCCAAAATCTCCTGATAGATGACCCCATCCATCCTACCCTCAATACGGTTCAGTCGTCCTGTCCCCTTTGCAGAAAAGCACCCCCGAAGCATTATGTTTCCACCCCATGCTTCACGGTTGGGATAGTGGTCTTGGGATTATACTCATCCTTCTTCTTCCTCCAAACATGGCGAGTATAGAGTTTATGCCAAAAAGTTTTATTTTGGTCTCATCAGACCACATGACCTTCTCCCATGCCTCCTCTGGATCATCCAGATGGTCTCTGGCAAACTTCAGACGAGCCTGGACATGTGCTGGCTTGAGCAGGGGGACCTTGCGCGAACTGCAGGATTTTAGTCCATGATGGCGTAGTGTGTTATTAATGATAACCTTTAAGACTGTGGTCCCAGCTCTCTTCAGGTCATTGATCAGGTCCTCCCGCTTAGTTCTGGGCTGATCCCTCACCTTTCTCATTATCAGTGATACTCCACGAGAAGAGATCTTGCATGGAGCCCCAGGTGGAGGGAGATTGACAGTCATCTTGAGTTTCTTCTATTTTCTAGTAATTGCGCCAACAGTTGCCTTCCCACCAAGCAGCTTGCCTATTCTCCTGTAGCCCATCCCAGCCTTGTGCAGGTCAGTAATTTTGCCCCTAGTGTCCTTAGAAAGCTCTTTGGTCTTGTGCATGTTGGAGAGGTTGGAGTCTGATTGATTGTGATTGAGTGTGTGAACAGGCGTCTTTTATTCTGGTAACCAGTTCAAACAGGAGTAAGCAGGTAATGAGGTGAGAGTAGGAGGGCCTCTTAAAGACAATCAACAACAAAAACAGATCTGTGAGAGCTAGAATTCTTCCTGGTTGGTCGGTGATAAAATACTTTTTTCATGCAACAACATGCAAATTAAATATCCAAAAATCATACAATGTGATTTTCAGGATTTTTTTTTAGATTCTGTCTTTCACAGTTGAAGTGTACCTATGATAAAAATTACAGACCTCTCCAATCTTTGTTAGCGGGAAAACTTGCAAAATCTGCAGTTTATCAAATACTTATTTTCCCAATGTAGATAGATAGATAGATAGATAGATAGATAGATAGATAGATAGATAGATAGATAGATGCTTTACTGATCCCCTTGGGAAAATTCAGGTATCCAGTAGCAGTAGTGGTGGTAATCAACACATTATTTTAACTTAATTACTTTTTATTTCTCAACATTATGGCCTTTTTCTTTGACATTTTCACTCAATTGCAATCAAACCTTGTTCAATACTTTCCCTCTCTTTCAGATATTTTTTGCAACAAATTTTGGAGCAGCACCATGAAAAATTGGTAATTTTTTTTCTACGTGTCTGACTCTATTTTTTTTTTATTATTATTTCTCAGCATAGTGACAAACCCATTGGGTGTCTTCTCCAGTGTCTGTCTGCACATCAAACTGAAAAATATTGAGTTCAAGAGGCAAAAACTGAGTAACGTTTGTTTGAATTCTGACCTTTTGAGTAAAAGTTTAAGAGTAAGAGTTTTGATTTCTTCTGGTTGAGATGTGGGTATTACTGCTGCTTTTTGACCCATATGTCACACTAAATGCATACAGTTTTACTGGTGGCTCAGGAAAACAAAAGCAAAACCAGGAGAGGAGTGATTGGTGAACTGAACGACTGAAGATCTTTGACGCCTCTCTGTGGATGTTGGGTGTCACTACAGTTATGAAAGGTGGGCGTCAGAGAGCACTACATGACGGTGTATATGAACCCTCACAAGGCAATTCAGGACAATGTTAAAGGCCTGTAACAGACAGGGGCCCAGAATATCAACTCATGACTGTTACATATATATAAAATCATCAGCAGCTATAAGAGAAGAGCTTTTCATACATACCTGATGAAAGAACCTGTTTTTAAATAAGACTTTTTTCTTGATCTTCTTTCTAAAAAGTACAATCTGATTCTGAAGTTACATTTAAGGTAACATGATTAATGGACTTGAGATTACAGAGCACTTTTACACTGCAGGTCACACCTACCCACACACTCATTCACTCCATTATTCACCCACTGATGGTTCTGATACTGACAGTTCATTGCATTTCAAAAAACAAACAAACAAACAAGAGGTTCATGTGCAAACATGAAAGGAAGAGTGCCCTAAACCTCACTTATACCCAAAATACCACAAAGAAGTCATAAAATCTACCACATGGCCCTTTGTTGGCACAGCATTGCAATCTCCATCTGACATGGCTCTGTTCATCCCAGTTCCAGGTAGTGACAATGTTGATGCTGTCTACTCTAAGGTTCCTCAAAGAGGTTCCTCACAGGCCCTCCAACCAACAATTGGACTGATAAGCAGCAGGAACCAGCTTAAGGTCTGGTGCACACATGATTTTTTAAAATCTTAACTGATGTTGAAACAATGAAAGAGCCACACATGAAGACAGGCGATGTCAGATTTATTAGTCTTGTTCCTGTAGTGTGTGGTGAGCCACAAAGAGAGAGACTTAGGACACCATAAACCAGCTGATTGCTCCTCTCCGTCTCAGTTTGTTATCTATAATTTACAGGTTATGCTGTTTAGACGCTGGTGTTTCTAAACAAATCAAAAGTTGGACCTCCATTTATAGGTCCGTCTAACTTTTATCCTTCAACTTCACTCTCGTTGCTATAGCTACATTTGTTTGCTTCAGCCAGCTTGCCCCCTGATTGGCTTTGCTCTGGTCCATATGACAAAACACAGAGGATGTGCTCGGCTGTCCTCAGTGCACTCCACACACATCAGGACTTCTGGTTGTAAATAATGAGCATGCTGAATATTTACGATTTCAAGTCGGGGGGGCCCAATCCTCTTCCAGGAGGATAAGATGACTCTTAACGCAACTCACATCACAGGATAATCAGATAAGCTCATCTTTAAGACCTCCAGATAAAGTGGGGTAGGCCTACACACATCCTGACAACAGGGACAACTTTCTGCTCAGATGATAAACTTAGCCCAGGCCCCATTATCTGGAGGTCCTAAAGATGATCTGACCTGATTATCCTGTAGTGTGAGAGGTGTTAAGAGTCATTTTACCGTCTGAGAAGAGGATCAGGGCTGCTAATAGGAGCCTGGATGGTGACAAACTTCCAAGCTAAAGTTTGTCAGCCTTTAGCAGTTTGCTTTTGTTTTAGGCCTTGTCCACATGGAGATGATAATGTTTTCATTGTTAAACACGGCATTGTTTCAAGAAATGTGTCCGTCCACATAAAAACACTGAAAATACTGTAATACATATGCAAGGCCTGTGAGTGGCACTGTAACGCTGCTGCTGCAGATATACATCAAAACCAGAGAAGAAGACATGTAGCATGCACACGTAGCAAACACCAGCATCTGCTGGTCTCTGTGTCCTCTTGCTGCTCTCATTGATTGCAGAGGAGCAGAAGACTTTGCTATAAAGTCATAACAAGTCAGAGATGGTCAAAATGCAGCCAGGGAGCCACTTGCAGCCCTCTGTCTAACATAATGTGGAGTACAGTTAATTTAAAAAATCAATACATTGTGAACATTGAGACCAAAAAGGAAAAAATCTGCCATAAAAAATATTAAAAATCAAATTATTTCTAGGAAAATTGATTATTAGAATATATTTATATATTTGCAAGAGATGACCTTTGTAATTGATGTCTCTTCTCTTTAAAAATCTTGTATATACATCACAAAATCAATTTTTTTAAGTTAAAAATGACCTGTAAGTGAAATATATTTGAAAAACAGTGTGTGTATTACTCATATGTAAAAAATGAGTTTCAAATGGCCTAAGTCTTACTATTTGTATTCAAACTTAAAATTTAAATGTTGGTCCAGTTAATTTTAGAAAAGATATATGTGTCTAATTTAGGTAGTATATGTTAAATGTCCCATGTCCTGCAAAATCAAATTTCTTTGCTAGAAATGTTTTAGAAGGGGCTTGGGGAGCAGAACAGCATACCTTTCTCTAAACTCTCAGTTCACAGAGAAATGCTTTCTTGTAGTTTATTACATCACAGCAACACAGCCTCCACTTACATGCGTTTTCTGTCGTCACAGGCCAATGCCATGGCTGAAAGTCCTTTCTTAGGCCTGTAGTCCCTCCTCCTCCCTTTTATCAAGCATCGTCTGTGTAGCCAATCAATGCAGAGCTCATTATTGTCAGGGTTTCTTCAGAGGAGGTAAAAAGACCTGCATGTTTATCTTCTACAGGGATTCATTTGTTTTTATTCAGCTTAGATCAAATCTTTGCTGAATAGACATCCATGACATGGTGTACTGTAGACCGTCAAACACACCAGGACATGGGACATTTATGTAATGAGTATCTTGCAGTTTGTAGTATGGCCCTCTAACTGTGTGGATAACAATAAAGTGGCCCTCCATTTGGTCAGAGTTGCCCATCCCTGGTCTTACAATGGACTCTGGCAGAAACAGACTGGTTACTGTGCAGTGATTTGCCAATGTCATGTATGCTTAAGGTCATCTGAGGTCAGGAATAAACAATGGTCCCCTCTCTGTGTGAAGGGAAGAACAATCAGGGCAGTATATTCAGACTGAGTCGGAATCAAAATGAAGAGCTGCTGCTTAAGGAGTGACCACAGTACACCTCCTGACTTGGAGTGGAAAGAGTCCAAGCACAAGAACAGGTGCTCTGACACAATTTCACCTTAGAACGAATAACAGTAGCTATTAGGGCTGTTACATATAATCATCTGATGGATGCATTATGATGCGGTCATATACAATTCTGCACCTAGCAGAGACAGCATAACTGATTACTGAAGGCTGCTGCTAGACCACAGTATCAGTTTTCTTTTTGAGGAGAAAAAAACAAGTACTGACCATTTGCAGACACGTAACTAACATGACAACACTGAGTTCTATGGATGGCGAAAGTGCCGCTGTTGTCAATAGACTATAATGCATTTAAGCTGATGGTTGCAATGGAGATGCATTTTTATGGCCACTAAAGTAACAAAGTATCATTACTACAGAACAAAAAAGTCACTGAGTCTGTCAAATTAGTTGGTTCACCTTGCCGCCGTTTGTGATACTTGCATGCACAGGTGTACACACAGCTAAAATGTCTGCTGGTGGAGACTTTGAGTAATAAATGATGGAAACCTTAATGGAAACTAGAGGACATGGTATGGGGTATGATGTAAGTGCATATAGATAGATAGATAGATAGATAGATAGATAGAGTAGCAATAGTCTGTCACGTGTGGGTACTCCAGGTCAGTTGCCACTGCCTTTGTCCAGGGTGCTGTTCAGTCTGGTGGCTGTGGGAATAAAGGATCTCTTGAACCTCTCAGTCCTCCACTGCTGCTACTTCTCTGTCCATCCAGGATATTGTGGAGGGGATGGTTACTATTGTCCAGGATGGGATTCACTGTGCTGCGCATACATGTCTCCACCAGTCCTTACTAAGTCAAAAGTCCTGGCAAGCACAGAGCCAGTTTTCCTCATCAGCCTGTCCAGCATCCTGGTGTTCCTGTCAGTCATGTTGCCACCCCAGCAGACTGCAGCATAGACCAGATCACTAGAACCACTGACTGATAGAACATATGCGGCTCTTACTGCTTACATCAAGAGACCTGAACCTCCTAAGGAAGAAAAGACGGCTCTGCCCCTTCAGGTACAGAGCAACTGTGTTCATAGACCAGTCCAGCTTGTTGTCAAGGTGCACACCTAAGTACTTATAGGTTTACACTCCTTCAGTAATCTTCCCACTGATTGTGACCTGCTGAAGTGGGGGCTTAGACCTCCTAAATCTATGACCATCTCCTTGGTCTTGGAGGTGTTCAGCAGGAGGCAGTCGCTAGTGTTCTAGTCACTGAAGGCCATCACCAGGTCCCTGTACTCCTCTTCCTGCCCATTTTTTTAATGCATATCAAATTATATTGTTGACTGAGTAATCATAATCAAATTGAATTTTGAGGTAAGCAAAGATGCACAACCCTAAAATGCAGTGTAAATTTTGTTGAATAATTATTTTCGTCATAGTTTTCGTCAACAAGCTTTTTTCCCCTGACGAAAACTCAACAGTAACTAATAAAAACAAATGCACATGGACAAAAACTAAAACTAAATTAACTGAGATTCTCATCAACAAATAAAAACTAGACTAAAATGTTTGACAGAGACTTAATCCAATCAGACCTAATTTGGTCATGTAGGAAGTAGAGACAAGTTAGGAATATATCCAATCACAGCTACTTTGGTTGTGTGGGAAGGTTGGATGAGCTAAGAGGGACATCCAGTCACAACTGCCTTAGCTTCATGGTGGTGGGATAAGTTGTGGAGCGATCCAATCAGAGCTACTCTCTTTATGAATTGATATATTCATGTAGAGCAGGTTCACTGTTTGTTGTCAGTTCTGGTATTGTAACTGAGATGCTCTGCCAGGTAGCCTAAATAAAGGTGACTGCATTTCACACAAAAGTTAAATTTGTTTCTGTTCATTTATACATTCAAACTTTACTAGCATTCAATAAAGCGTTATTAGATGTTTCATTTTATCCAAGTGTAAAACATGACTTCAGAAATTTAAAGAAACATAAAAATGCCTTACACTTTACACTTCATATTTTAGTCTAAATTTACAGTAGATTTTGTCAACTAAATCTAGACTAAAATTAAAACAATTTACATGAATAAATTATGACTAACACTAAAAGATATTGTAGGCAAAAGACTATTACTAAAACTAAATTAGAAAGTGCTGTCAAAATTAACACTGCTAACATGAATATTTATATGTTATACAGTATGTATTGATGTGTCTATGCAGGTTTTCAGTCATACAGGTCATGGCAATCTGAGGTTTCTTCTGAACTGGCAACTGGACTTCTTAGGTTTCTTGAAGACATTTAATCTTTTCAAAAGGCTTCTGCAGCTCTAAAAGTTCTTTTAGAACATTTTGGAGGCCTTCACACTTCCAAAAAACAGTGAATCAAGGTTGAAGAATGTCATCTCCGTAGCCAAGTTCAACCATCTGTTTCCTTCCTCCTCTTTACTCATTCAGTCTCAGGTTTAAACACTTCCTGTCTCTATAGGCAACAGGACAAACAAAGCAACAAACTGCTTCCTAATGAGAAAATTTAATTATGATGTTGAAGTGACTGCTCAGTCAGGACACAGAGAGAGTGCCCTGTATATTTTCCAGTGGGTGTTTTCCTCTCAGGGTGAATCAGTGACCACCTCCAGTATCTCAGAGGCCTGAGGGTGGTAGTTCTTCATTACAGAGTCACTGCTGGCCCGGTGTATCTTCAAACTTCCTCCCAACCACAGCATTGATCCTTCGTTGGCTCTTTAAATGTGGTGCTGACATACTCACAGGGAGAGGCTCTTCTCCAGCTGCGGCTGATTTAGCAATTTTGGGACCCAAGATGAACACAGGCACGAGGCCCTCTGCATCAATTGTTCACCTTGTTCATTCCTTTTATCATAAGAAGAGGCTAATTTCTTTTGTGTGACAGGTATGTTGAGGTCAATTCAGTTCAAATGCATTTAAAATTACATAACTGATTAGTGAGAAGTAAGATATAAGCTGGGTGGAACGGTGGCAGCCGGTAGTGCACATGCCTCATGGCAAGAAGGTTGCTGGTTCGATCCTGTCAGTCAGGGCCTTTCTGTGTTTGCATGTCCTCCCTATGCATGCGTGGGTTCTCTCCAGGCACTCCAGCTTCCTCCCACAGAGCAAAAACATGTTCATTAGATCAATATGTGACAGGGGTGCTGGTTTGGCAGCGTGGTAAGCAACCAGGCACGACCCATATACATACATGCTTCTGCCCAGGTTCGAATCCAGCCTGTGGCCTGTTTGCAGAGTGTCCTCCCCTACTCCCACCCAAAAAAAGCCTATCCACTATCTCGCTCTCTCATATAAAGGACCAAAATTGCCCCCAAAAAAATCTTAAAAAATGATTAATACGAGACTCAAATTGGTCTTAGATTTGACTGTGAGCGTAAAATGTTTGTAAATGTTTGTCTGTCTCTCTATTTGGCCGGCAACCGGTTCAGGGTGTGCACTGCCTCTCACTCAATGTCAGCTAAACAGGCTCCAGCCCCCTGCGACCCCAAAAGGGATAACCAGCATGGATAATGGATGGATGGTTGATATAAGCTTAAAGCTTAGTAGGCACAGTGTTTGACTTGAATTTTTCTGTTAAGGTTGGAGTCCTGGAATTCAGCAGTACCATAGTGATGGCTATCCTGTTCTCTGGATAAACATTCAAAGTTAAAGAGGCCATATTATGCTTTTTTGAATTTTATTGTGCTTTACACGTGTCCTCTGAATGATGAAGAGCACTTCCATGAACAAGACCAAACAGTCTACTGCATCTAGACTTCTCCCCCTTCACCTCTGAACAACACCAGTAGCTGCCTGAAACGACTGGGACATTGGTTGATTAATTTTCAAAGGTGCATTTGAACATTTGAAGTGGGGTTGTCAGCTCCTTGAAAAATAAATAAGGGACACCTCGTTGGCAGGGCCACCCAACCCTTACTGGCGTGGTGATATATTTTTGCCTTTTTTGCTGTGTGTGAAACGATTTTCAAAACATTTGACTCAAACCCGAATTTAATTAGATGCATGTTTGTGAGTGATGCGAATACACATGGAAAACAAATTATTCAGCAATATATTTTGTAGTGCACGATAACAAAATTAACAGAATAAAATACATATCATTCTTAAAATATAATTTTCTTTAACAGAACCCTGCTTAACTTAAGACAATATAAAGTAACATACAACAGTAGAATGCAGAACATTTCTGAAACAGTGCAGTTAGTGCAATTAGAAAAGTGCAAACAGACAGTCTGTAGAAAAGTTGTAAATGTGAGGCCCCAAAGGCAATGTATCTACAGTTGTAGTGAAAAAAAAAGATTGAACTTGTGAACTGTAAAGTGCAATGCTACATCATGTGGAGTCTCCACAGTGGAGACAGCCTATTTTTCCATTTGTATTTCCTCTGAGCTCTTGCTGCAGTAAGGAGTTGTTTGTCTTTCAATGCTACAGAGTAAAACTCTGAGCAAGACATTTGATAATTTAGACTGATGATTAGCTCATTTCTAATTAATTCAGCAGAACATTTGTTTAGCACATCAGTCCACTTGTGTTTCATGAGAGAGAAAATCCTCCCCACAAACCCAGTGCAAAATGAGATGTTGAGGACGAAGGATACAACAGCCTGGATGCTGGGGAGGTCAGTTCCCTGAAGAACTTGCATCCACCTCTCTGCGGTTCCCTTGGACTGCCACTTTTCCTTCTCCTGAGGTACTGTGGTACAGTGAGGTGCTCTAGAAGGCTGTTTTCATTCCTCATAAAGCTCGTTCATAGACATGTTAAGCCTGCCATTAGGAATGAAAAGTTGTGTGACCTGAGTTATAAGTGGCACATAGGTTATGTACAGTGGTAAAAAAAAATAAAAAATCTTATTGTTTATATTTATCATTTTATATAGTATTTTAACCACCTTTAGAGTGTACTTTTTTTTTTGTTTATGTATCCATTTAGCTATATAACTGAATTATTAAGATGTGTAAAAGATTGCATATGTGTGTGAACTGTAAAGTAGGTTTTTGAATATGTATTTATTTGTATATATTATCTATCAATTGTGATCATTTGTTTATAACCATCAATAATATTAAACCAAAATTCATCTTTACATGGCTAATTGTTCCATTCTCACCTGCCAACCAGGTGAAGCTGCTCAGTGATCTTCTCCATGTCATCAAAGGAGATGTTCCCAGATGCTAGAGAGAGGGGCTGCAGGTGAAAGAGCCAGTTTTCCTCTGAGAAGTCAAACCACTTCTGGACATAAGAGATGGCAGCTATTAAGAAAGCTGTAAACTCCTGTCTGGCAACATCAGCATCAGATGGCGAGAGACGCTGAAACTTTTGTCTTGTTAGGTACCCGTAGAACCCATCATCTCTTCTCTGAATTAATCTTCTCAGGAAAGAGTCCATGATGGAATAGAGGTCAAAAGATGTGGTTACATTCTTCTCCAGCTTTTCACCACCTCCTCAAACAGAGACATGACATTATTACAGGAGAGGAGGTACACTTCCACAATGACTGCCTCTTCCTCGGCTTCATCAGCTTCTTCTGTCAACCTCAGCAATGCTTTCAGGCACCTTGGACATTCCTCACCAATGCTAATGAGATATGACTTAAGAGGGACCCAGTTCTGTAGCAGGTGGGTGATTGCAGGGCTGAATGACAGCCATCTTGTCCCCACAGGATTTCATGGAATTCAAAGTCACAAAATTCACAGAACTCTTTCAGGGACTCTCTCCTTTTGGCAGAGGTGGAAAAGAAACTGTATATCTTGAGGACAATATTTTCCACATCCACTGAGAGCTTGTTCAGGGCATTTTTCACTGTGTTATGGATAATGTGTGCATGGCAGTTGCAACGAAGGATCTCACTGTTGGCCTCTCTCTGTTTTGTGAAGGCTGAGTTGTGGATGCCATAATTGACATTTGCATTGTCAGCACTGAATGCAGAAACTTGATCCAGGGATGGACCCATGTTTTCAAGAGAGCATTATTTTGACTATTCCCTGCCAGGCTCATCTGGATTTTCAACAAAATCTATTACCTTGTTGACTACCCCATTCTCCATCCATCTATCCATCTTCCTCCGCTTATCCGTGGTCGGGTCGCGGGGGCAGCAGACTAAGCAGGGAAGCCCAGACTTCCTTCTCCCCAGCCACTTCGTCCAGCTCTTCCCAGGATGTCCAAGGTGTTCCCAAGCCAGCTGCGAGACATAGTCCCTCCAGTGTGTCCTGGGTCTTCCCCGGGACCGCCTACCAGTGGGACGTGCCCAGAACACCTCACTAGGGAGGCGTCCAGGAGGCATCCTAACCAGATGCCTGAGCCACCTCATCTGGCTCCTCTCAACGCGGACCATTCTCTGGCATGAAAAACTGCACAGCCAAGGGAAACATCTTCACACCAATGCCCCCTTATTTGAGGCATTGGTGTAAAGGGAAAATGGGAGTGGGTTTCCACCACTGGCTGTTAATGCAGCACTGCCTCTTGTTTGCTGGAGGTTTTGGGGTTCTACAGCTCACGTTCCAAACATCATAGTGACGGGAAAATCACCTCTGCTAAATGAATCATTATGTCTCATTCCACAGCTGTCTGTGTGACTCCAGCATAAATGCTCAGAAATCTTTAGAGCTTTATTAAACAACCTTATAAGCTTAAGAAAACATACATAACAGATATTTAGGAACACTAATGGCATGGCAGGCTTGTGATCAGACCACCATAGTGGTTCTAGTGTTAAAGCTCCATTAAAATCTATTCTTGTAAATTTATCAGAGATTGATCACGGGTCCAGACAGAGCCATCACCAGGTCCAGATCCAGACCGAGGTCCACCATTTGGTGATGCCTGCCTTATATGGTCACATTAATTGTTTTTTTCCCATATTAACCTGAACAGTTCTTATTTTTTTTCTACATATCATATCTGCCTCTGGTGTTGCCTAGTGGACGATAAACCAGTCAAGGATCCCTCTTTGTTTGTTTCCCGCCGAGTCCCTAATGTGTCCAGCAGTGGAGGCATGCTGTTTCACGTCAAACAGGCCACCATGGGCCATAGAAAAGGTGTGCCGGTGCAATGCACTCTGTTTAGGTTATCTTGCACTCTTTCCAGCCATGGTTGATCCTTCTCCCACTCGATCCTGTACTTTTGCATCCTCTTGCTTTTCTTCTTGGGAGGAGTTGCCAGGTGACTGTTCGAAGGTGAATTGACCACTTCCACAGTGTTTGTTTATGTCTGCTGTGTTGTGTCTGTATCTTTTTCACAAGCTGCAGTAGCTGGACCAATGAGATGAGCTGGATTCTGTGTCGTCATACTCGTGTGTGAGGGTGCTGTCAGCTCATCGGTCATAGAGCAGGAGAAGCCAGAGATCAATTTGCTGTAACATCTAATACAAAGCGCCCCATAATTCATTAATACCACTGACATTTTACAGACTACTGTTGATTCTCACAATAATACGAGACGAAGTGCTTCCCATTTCAGCTCAATACGGGACCTGTACTTTTGTTTCCAAATATGGGTCGATTCCGTTTTTTAAGGGATGGTTGGCAACCCTAATTTGAAGTCATTTTTGTGCAGCTACACAGGTCATGTCCTCCCAAACTAACTTTGGATCAACCCTCTGACAAACAGAAAGTCCAAGCTGAGGCAGTATATAAGGCCATCTGACAAACTGCTACATGACGCTGTCTTTTAGCATTGTCAGTCATGTCCCTGACCATCTAAAACTGGACATCCCTTGGATGTAACAACCCCTCACCCTGTATTTTTGAGCAGCCAGTCTTAAGCAGACACTTGTGGAACTGCAGTTTTTGTCTTCATTTCCATCCCCTGAGATTGTGCTTGGGTGAGACCCATAGATTGGAGGAAGCACCCTAAAAAGAAAGATAACTGTTTTCTTTCAATCCTTTCTGAAAAGATTTTCACCTTGCTTTTCTTTGCAGCCTCCTTAATTATGACTGCTTGTAGAGAGCATAGTGGCTAACAGTTTCAGCAGTTTTATCAGATCTGGACTGCATTTCTTCGTTAAATGAAAAACGAATACCAACACTGAAAGCATTTCACGATGGAAAAGATATTTTTGCTCTACTTCTGACATGTTTTGGCAAGAGTTTGTATTACAAAGTGGATTAAGTTTTATATTTTACAAAAGTTTCTTTTTTCCATGCTTGCCTACAACATTATCTGATTGGCCAACAATGAATGTGACCGACACAACATTTGTCCAATCACCAGATGGATATGCTTTCAGAAGGTTCAACACTTCCTATGGGCTGTTTCCATAAGGACTAATGAGATATACTGAATGATCAATCTGGTGTCTGGTTATGATGGTGCTTGCACAGCCCTCTGAGGAGTGCTAGTAATCTCACTGTTATTGTCTCTTTGTTGTACATCCCTTTGGCCAACGTCAGTTTTGTTAAATGTGCTTTGGCGATAAATTTGACTTGACCTGACCAGTGTGTCCTTGGTGGGCTGGGATGAAAGTAAGGGGTGCTTCAGCGATCCTAAAGGACTAAACTTCACGCCAAAAAGGGTCCTAAAATCACCTGTGGCTGTGGTTATCTTTGCTTCATGCCAAATCACAGCAGTGGTGATATTCAGAATCACATCACTCTTATGCAATAGCTCATTCCTGAATTCCTTCACACTCATGTACCAGTAAATGCCTTCACCACCACTTCGCCAGCAAACCGGCACAGGCAGGCCATGAGTCCGACTGAGCCGGTTCTCGTTGCCATGGAGATGACGTCATGCTGCAGCACCGGGATGGACAGCGCAGCCGCAGACGGAGGGAAGGGCGAGACCGGAGAGAGAGAGCGAGAGAGAGAGCGAGAGAGAGAGCCTACGCAGCCTCAGCTCCTCCGCCATTCAAGCAGACAGTCGACTGAACTGGGAGGGCCAGGACCGAACCGCTGCAGAACCGGAGTCCGTCGTACTCTTCCCCCGTTTCTCTCCGTGAGATAGCCTACCCCACCGCAGCGACAAAATGCGTGAGATAGTGCATCTGCAGGCCGGCCAGTGCGGGAACCAGATCGGAGCAAAGGTATAAGAAAAAACACTCGGACACCCACCATCTTTTTAATTTCTGTCAGCTGCAGTGGGTTCTCTTTTTACGCGTGAGGGTGCGCGTTTTATCGAGCTTTTATCAGCTTTTAGAGAGGCCATGCGGTCCACAGGAAACCGCAAATAGGTCAACTAGCGGAAAGGAGAGTGTTGTGTAAGAGCGGAGTGGTACAATAGCATCGCTTAGGATGGGCGGTGGCGAGCCGAGACATCCCTGCTGCTGTCGCTAGTGCCAAAATTACGCACGGGTTTACGCACGCGCATGTGTGTGAATGTGTGTGTGTGTATTGGGATTGAGGGAGGGGTGTGGCTCAGACACCAAAATCAGTGGTGCATCGACAGGCAGACATGCAGCATGACACATAACACTTCATATCTATCATCATCAAAATATAATCCTTGAAGGATGGAGCTGTTGTACATGGGCGTTGGTCTGGATCCCAAAATGTGTCTATGGTTGGGAGGATGGTTTAAGGACTTGAAATGTGTTACAGTATTAAATGCAACACTCATAGCTGATTAGTTTTTAGTCAGTCTTTGATTTGGATGCCATCATTATGCATGATTTTTTTATTCGAAGTAAAAAAATAAAAAAAAAAGGTTCCTTGCAAATCGACACAGTTAAGAACACAGTATGAGTTCACCTCACGGATTTAACAATACAAATTATTTATCACTTTATTGGAAACCAACCATTACTGGCTAGGGATGCATGATATTGGATTTTTGCAGATATCTGATATGCAGATATTTCCAAACTCATTACCGCCAATACAGAAATCTTTTGTCAGTTGACTTGTTCCTTTACTCCTCATCAAATCGTCCAAAAACGCCCATTCAAGACACACCTAAAGTATTATGATTATTGCTCTTTAATATTCAAAGTCCATTTGTGTTAGACGTACACATGAAACATTTTATTCTTAATAAATGATGCCTTTGACTCATAAAAGTGGATGTCTGATATCTGGGATATTTATGGTCAATTTGAAGCAGCAAAAATCGGCTGTAAATATCAGCAAAAATGTTCATATCTGCCGATAATCACATATTAAGGCAAATATCTGCACCAGTACAGTTCTGATATTATTGTGCATCACTACTGCTGGCCAGGGCAGCATGATTGCGCAGCAGGTAGTGCACGTGCCTCACAGCAAGAAGGTTGCTGGTTTGAATCCCATGTCAGTGTGGAGTTTGCATATTCTCCCTGTACATGTGTGCGTTCTCTTCAGGCACTGTGACTTTCTCCTACAGGAGGTTAATTGGTGACTCCAAATTGCCCTCAGGTATGAGTTTGAGCGTGAATGGTTGTCTGTCTCTCTCTGTGGCCCTGCAATCGGCTGGTGACTGGTTGAGGGTGTATCACCCCTCACGCCCAATGTCATCCGGGATAGGCTGCAGCCCCCCCCCCCCCCCCCCCCATGACCCCCCGCGACCCACAGAAGGGAGAAGCGATCTAGAAAATGGATGAATGGACTGTCCAAAGTTTATTAGAATGAATACTTGTAGTCACTGATTGGATCACCTGAGGTTAATACTCTGGAGTCTGCAGCTGAGTGAAGAGTATTTTAATTATTCATGCTCTCTGAGTTGTTATCCGTTAGATATTGAGCACATCAGCATTATGAATGGGATTTAACAGAATTTCAGATCACAATCAGTGCAGAAGGCTTGGGCTGGTGTCTCACAGCAGGGAGGTTCCTAGTTCAGTTCCCTGAGTCATCATGACATGGTCTTTAATGTTAAATCCCAGATTTTTCTGTAAAAGTCGACTTTAAGATCAGTTGGGGCTTTTCCACTATGAAGTAATGTAGCATTTCTGCACCTGTGGTTCCCACACCCCAAAGTCTATGGGATTTTAGAGAAGCTTTTTGGATAATTACCTGGAATAAGGTTTATGATAAATGTATACTCAACTCGATCTGGTCATTTTGATCAGGAGGAAAGTTTCAATGTAGAAGTTGCGACATGAATTTAAACTGGAAATGTGGAAGTGGACTGCCAAGGTGTTGCTCTATAATAGCTTGATTTTAGCTTTCTTGAACTCTTGCTGATTATACTTAAGCTTAAAACATCGTGAGAGATACCTTTATTTGTAAAGCTTATCATGATGAACAACACATGCAATTTTCATGAATTGTTGTTCACTACAAACCTGACTATAGCGATTATCCAAGAACTCATTGAAAAATCTCACAGGCTTTTAGTTGAGTGAAGCAGCGTGAAGCTAACCTCCAGGTTGGCCAACAAATATATGTCACCCTGCAGGGGGTGACATATATTTGTCAAGTAGGGATGCATGATCTTATCTGTATGATATATTTTATCTGCAGATAATAACTTTAAAAGCTAAATTGTAGCATAAATATATATATCAGCCATATATATACGTGCATTTGTGGTGCAGTCTGACATTAAACCCAAGTCGCTCCTACTGCTGTGTCATTGGCATGTAAATGGGTATGAAATGGCATGAATGTGTTCGTTGATACTGATGGAAAACTGACATAGATACTTTAACCATCAGTGAGTGAATGTGAGCAAATGGGTGTGAATGTGTAGATGTGAAGCTGCTTTGAGTTGTCAAAGAGACTAGAAGCATTATTTAAGTTCAAGTCCATTAACAATTTACGTACTGGCCATGAGTATCTCTTATATCGTCTTATATACCATTTTGCTTTAATGTATTATAATTGAATGTCTACATAAAAATGAACATTTATTTTCAGTAAATTAAATAATGTATTTCTTCTTCTACATGTAACTTGTCATGGTGTGGAAAAGGTTAAGTTTTGTAAAATGGAGCCCGTGTACATTTGACTAAAACCGTGTCAGTACTGGCAATAATGAATACATGAAATAAGCAGATTAGATTTCTGGAAAATAAAACAATATTATGTACTGTACACCAAAGGTATAGTATTTCATTTGGATGTCTTTCTGTTCCTGGGACTGACAATAGAATGTATCCATGTTGCAGGGATCTTATTTTAAGCAAATAACAATGATTATAAATTACTTTTATGTATCAAAAATACTAAAGACTCACTACAGTGTAGAAAATGGTGATATATCATTCTGCTTAGAGTATTGAAATATATTGTCTCAAACTATACTGTCACCTTTGTATTGCAATATGAAACATACAGCCACATTCTTCACATTACCCCCAATGCTAAGCTTTTATGCTGTCTGACAGCGCCCTGTGCAGACACTGTTGGGCATCTTAGACTGATAGAGGAGTCTATGTGTTACAGTGGTAGTCTTCTTATACCGTCAGCTAGTGGTGTGCGATACTGCAAGATTTGGTATCAGTTAGATAACAAGTAAGTACATGCACATATTGCCAATATTGATACTGATACTTTTGAATAATTAAGGTGGACGCATCATCAAATAGTAAATTCTGAAAGAATTTTCATGACTTTTAATTGTTTCTTTTATTTTCCTTTGGAATATTAATTAGTTTAAAGCCATGCATTTTACTATACTTACACAACCGCTCACATTGCAGTACTTTTTCTCACTCTCCTCCATTCTTCTTTTTTCTTTCACAAACACACATGCTTAACAATGCATGCTGCTACTGACATTATGATGGCTCATCTCTAAATCTTATAACTTAGGTGCAGCATCGGAATTTCTGCTATTGTGCGACACAAAGGAACACAAGTCAGTCTCACCAAAACCAACACATCGGCTCAGGCATTTGTTTTCTTGGCAAATTAAGCTCCACCTCCTCAAATATCTCATGTCTAGGCCAACAGTGCTGTTGGTGTTTCCTGTCTGCAGGGCTGATGGAGAGAGCAGGTAGCACGTATCAGGGTGAAAAGTCTCATGTGAGTCCAAACTCAGAACATGAGAGATGTCCATTCCAGAGTTTACAACGTGATTTTATCCTACAGAATATCCAGCACTGCACCAGTATTCAGGCGTAAAGTTTCAAAAACAGCATTCACGATGTTTCATTCTGGTTCACTGCAAAGAGGATATAGTGCCCTTAATTGTTGTAACTGCTTCTCAAAAAGGATCGGCTCTCAGTTCCCTTTCTACAGCATGACAGTTTTTTGGATCAGAGTGCTTGTAAAGTGCTGCATAAATTCAGACACTGAATATCATTCTGTATCACCACATTAAAATGTCAGTGTCGAGTTTCTGGCCCTGTAATGACAGCCTTAATCACTGTATTCTGACTGATATCACCTGTTGTTCTGTCTGTAGTTCTGGGAGGTGATCAGTGACGAGCATGGCATCGACCCCACAGGAACTTACCATGGAGACAGTGACCTGCAGCTAGACAGAATCAATGTCTACTACAATGAGGCTTCAGGTTTGTATCAGACTCTCTGCACGTCTGCTGATAAAATAGCAGTTTTTCTAACATTAAGTTGACTAATGTGTTTGTGTTCAGGTGGGAAGTACGTGCCAAGGGCCATCCTTGTGGATCTGGAGCCAGGCACCATGGACTCTGTGCGCTCAGGCCCTTTTGGACAGATCTTCAGACCTGACAACTTTGTCTTTGGTATGTGGTTAGTCATGGACATACAAACACGTTTGCTAGCTGGTTTGGTCATTTGTATGCACAAAAATAAAGCAAGGACTGGTAACCCTTCATAAAAAAAATTCTCTGTTTCACTGAATACTGATGTCTATACCCAACAAGGCTGAATGTCCAGAAATTCTGATCTAAGAGAGAGGCTGTGTGTGGTCGTTTAGTTGCTCAACACCAAACTGATGATACCCAACCTAAAGAGTAAAGTAGTTACTCTGTTCGATGATTTCTTGAATTTAAATAACAACAAAGCGTACATTTTGATGTATTGTTAGGCATATTTAGATATCATTATTGCATAGCTATAATTTTTTCACAATAATACAGCATTATTTTCCTATTGAGAATTTATCCAACATATTGTTTTTATGACGTTCTTGATCTGAGTCCTTAAGTATCATTAAAAACAATACCAAAACAATTACAGTGTTTTATTGATACTTTATCATTTTGGTCTAACAGAGGTGTTTTACCAATCACTTGGAAGTTTGGCATGACCCTTCAAATAGTTTTTAAAGTGCTGTTACCACCCACTCTTTTGAGATGCCCCATTGCACAGGGCCCTTGCACTTGTTAGTGATTTGGCCCTGATTATAATTAGTTAATACAATACGCCAACATTATTTTTTGTTTTTGTGTCTTGCCTCACTCCAGAGTCCATGACAAGCAGAAAGACAGCATTCTTTTGACCCCCGCTAATTAGCTTAGCTCAAACACTGGGAGTCAATGGGTACTGTTAGCCTGTCTCTGCCTACAGTCATCAGATAAACTCTTCAGCAACTCTAAATGGTCCTGTGTGCTGGTTGTCATCACCCTTGTCCAATCATCCTCATCCGCTTTTACAAAGTCTGCCATAATCCTCAGTACCAGTCTTCTTCTACTCATAAACAGAGGCTTTGTTTTGTTGATCTGATTACAAAAACATCCGTGATGGTTTGTGCATGCACCCTGCAGTTTAGTTTCATGTATTACTTTTTTTTTCGAAATTACAAAAAGTGCTAATCTTAGTCTAAAATAGATAACATAACATAACACATTGTTAATGTTAATGTTAACACAAAATTAGTCAAGGATGATGACAGCAAGCACAGAGGACTGTTTAGAGTTACTGAAGAGTTATGTGATGACTGTAGGCAGAGGTAGGCTAACGCTACCCATTGCTTCCCAGTGTTTGAGCTAAGCTATTTAGTGGTGGACGAGCTTTGCCCTTCCTTTCCATGTTACTGCACACACAGTCGAAAAAATGGTGTCTATCTGCTTGTCATGGACTCTGGAGTGAGGCAAGACAACAAAACAAAAGAAAACAAAAGAAACGTTGATGTATCCCTTTAAACTTATGAGGCTGTAATGACAGCATATAGCTGTTTTAGACAAAAATCAACACATTTTCTTTGTTTTTGTCTAATTTTAACAGATCTTATTTTGACATTAAATACAGACACAAGCTAATAAACAGATGGGGAAAGTCAGGCACCAGTAGCATTATGTTTTTAAAATGTCAAAGTCGTATGTCATTTAAATGTAAGACAGTCTGTCTTAGGCCAAAGCTTTGACTATTTTTCATATTTTCCTTTAAGGTCAGAGTGGAGCAGGGAACAACTGGGCAAAGGGCCACTACACTGAGGGGGCAGAGCTTGTGGATTCGGTCCTGGATGTTGTGAGGAAGGAGGCTGAGAGCTGCGACTGCCTACAGGGTTTCCAGCTGACACACTCGCTTGGCGGTGGCACCGGCTCTGGTATGGGAACCCTGCTCATCAGCAAAATCCGAGAGGAGTACCCCGACCGCATCATGAACACGTTCAGTGTGGTGCCATCTCCTAAGGTGCAGTCTCATGTTATATTTTATAGTTTGACTTTCCTTTTTTGCTTTTCAAATGGAAAGTTCAGGTTTTTTAAAGTGGGGTGTGTGAGGTAGACGGCATGAGCCTGAACGTGTGACACAATGTCACAGCTCTGTTCTCTCTCTGCTCAGAAATCTGACAGATACTAATGCTATACATTGCTGTACATGGTGCAAAACTCTCTGAGTAATTACAAGAATTGTGGGAGAAAACAAGCCATGTAAACTGTGTGGGGTCATCATGCGCTTTAAATGGTTTGCTTACATCTGCTTAATATTCCACTGCTAAGCCCTTTGATTAGGCACTATTATGAGCCTAATCGAATGAAAACTTTTTAACTGCTTCATTGACCACAGAACAGATGAAAAAAAATTATGTTATCACTGTAGTCAGGCAGGACTTGAAAATATCCAACAGGGAAACCTGCCCAAATAAGCACAAAGACTTAAAGATATACATGTAAATAAAGAATTATGTTCAAATATATATTTACATGTGCAGTACTTGGCTTATAATGGTGAATTTATATCTTATTATCTTTGACATATTTAAATATGACTGAAAAAAGAAAAAAAGACTTTCAGATATACCTGTAAAATATTTTTTCATGTTCAAATATATATTCACATGTGCAGTACTTGGCTTATTATCACATTTTTTAAATCTAATTCTCTCTAAAATATTTAAATATATTTGAGAAGAAAATGGTGGCATGGTGGCACAAAAGGTAGTGCATGGCCTCACAGCAAGAAGGTTGCTGGTTCGATCCTCATGTTGGCCAGGGCCTTTCTGGGTGGAGTTTGAAATGAAACATTGAATTTTTTGTTATCTAATACTAACATGATAGGCCTTAATATTGACGTCCTCCTCTTATACAGAATAAAACATCATACATCTGTAGTATATTTTTACTTGTACACCAAAATACCCCAGAGCAGATGTATTTACATGCAATCTGATATTTGTTTTTTGTGCCTTCAGGTGTCGGACACAGTGGTGGAGCCGTACAACGCCACCCTGTCTGTCCATCAGCTGGTGGAGAACACAGATGAGACTTACTGCATCGACAACGAGGCCCTGTATGACATCTGCTTCCGTACCCTCAAACTGACCACGCCCACCTACGGAGACCTCAATCATCTGGTCTCTGCCACCATGAGTGGGGTGACAACCTGCCTGCGTTTCCCCGGCCAGCTCAACGCCGACCTCCGCAAACTGGCCGTCAACATGGTGCCCTTCCCTCGCCTGCACTTCTTCATGCCGGGCTTTGCCCCGCTCACCAGCAGAGGCAGCCAGCAGTACAGAGCTCTCTCTGTGCCCGAGCTCACCCAACAGATGTTCGATGCCAAAAACATGATGGCCGCTTGTGACCCACGCCACGGCCGCTACCTGACCGTGGCCGCCGTCTTCCGTGGCCGCATGTCCATGAAGGAGGTGGACGAGCAGATGCTGAATGTGCAGAACAAGAACAGCAGCTACTTCGTGGAGTGGATCCCCAACAATGTGAAGACGGCCGTGTGCGACATCCCTCCTCGCGGGCTCAAAATGGCCGCCACCTTCATCGGAAACAGCACTGCCATCCAGGAGCTGTTCAAGCGCATCTCCGAGCAGTTCACTGCCATGTTCCGCCGCAAGGCCTTCCTCCATTGGTACACGGGAGAGGGCATGGATGAGATGGAGTTCACAGAGGCAGAGAGCAACATGAACGACTTGGTGTCCGAGTACCAGCAGTACCAGGACGCCACAGCCGAGGAGGGCGAGTTTGAGGAGGAGGGTGAAGAGGAGGTGGCCTGAGGCTGAAATCACCCATCATTCCTTAACTTCACGTGTCATAATTGCATCCTTCCACTTCTCTTACTCCCACTCTGCCTCTTGTTTACTTTCTTCAGTCCCCTCCCGATACCCTTTACATCCCTTTATTCATTTCTCTGCCCTCCCTCCCTCCCCGTCATCCCTTTAGCTCCAGTCAGAGTGGGATTCACAACACTAAATCTTCACTTCACACATATCAGGTAGCTAACACAGCTGTGTTTGTGGTTTTTGTCAGTAGTGGTCTGTTTATGTTAAACATTATGTTTCATACTTGGGTCAAGTATTTAATAAAACTTATACCAATATGATTACTGGTCTAATTTGGCATTCATCTGAATAAATTTGTTGTAAAATATTCTTCCTGTGTCTGAGTTTGCTTGTTGAAAGTAAAACTATGAAAGGACAATTCCGTCATTACAGCATCAGATCAAAGGTAAATCAATCAATCAATCAATCAAACTTTATTTGTATAGCACTTTTCATACAAAATTTTTTAGCACAAAGTGTTTCACATAGAAATGAAGAAACAAAAAATAAATAAAAAGTAGAAAATTGAATACAATGAAAAATACAACCCTACCCCCACCCCACCGCCCACCCTCACAATCCACACACAGCACACACACTCACTTACACACACACATATACAAAGACATGAAGAAGAGATTCTAACAGAAAACAATTAGAGGACTGAGGAAACGCCATCTTTAATTAAAAATGAGGAAACACTGGCGCTAAGACTAAAATAACAATAAAAAATCCTGATAAGAAATTAGATTAAATAAGCATACTATAGGAAAATAAAAAGGTAAATAAAATACAATTTTAAATAATAATATGGAAAAATGAGATGAAATGTAATGAAGTAAGGTAGGGGAAAGAAACTCAATGAACAGATAATACAATTTTGAACAGTAAATCTGAGCTGAAATTGAGAAATAAAACATATTAAGAGGGTTAAAATGAATACATAAATAAGATTAAATAATAATAATAAATATAATCAGCTAAAAGCCAGGCTAAAAAGGTAGGTCTTGAGTTTGCTATTAAAAACATGAACAGTAGGTGCTGCTCTCAGGTCTTCAGGCAGACTGTTCCACAAATGAGGGCCATAATATTGAAATGATGATTCATTATATGTTTTAGTTCTGACTTTGGGTACTATCAAAAGGCCACTATCTGAAGACCTGAGAGCTCTACTAGGCTTAAAGGGTAAAAGCAGATAGGATGAATGAAAAGGAGCAACACCATTCAGGGATTCAAAAAATAATTGAAGAACCTTAAAATCAATTCTAAAAGGTACAGGTAGCCAATGCAGAGACTTTAAAATTGGGGTGATGTGGGCTCTCTTTCTGGTCTTCATTAGCATGAGTGCAGCTGAATTTTGAGGCAGTTGAAGCTGAGAAATGTTCTTTTTCGCAAGACCAGAAAGAAGAGCATTACAATAATCAATCCTACAGGTAATAAAAGCATGGATAAGAGTCTCTGCATTGGCCTGAGAGAGAAACTGGCGCACTCTGGAAATGTTCTTTAAATGATAAAATGACTTTTTTGTTATGATGTGCAGGTCAAAGCTGAGGTCTGAATCAAATATAACACCAAGATTTCTGGGCTGCTGACAAGGATTAAAAGACAGTGCTTGGAGTTTGCTATCCAGTTTCTCTCTCTGAGGACCTGTACCAATGACTAAAACCTGAGTTTTGTCCTGGTTGAGCTGAAGAAATTTGCAGCCATCCAGGACCTGACGTCTAAAATACAGTTAAAAATGTGTGTGTCATCAGGAGACATGGCGATGTAGAGCTGAGTGTCACCAGCATAGCTGTGAAAGTTGATGCCGTGTCTCCTGATGACGTCTCCTAGAGGCAACATATAAATATTAAAAAGTGAAGGACCTTAAATTGGACCCCGGGGGGCGCCACAATTTACATTGTTGAGTCCTGACTGGCATTCCCCCATGTTTACATAAAACGTTCTGTCAGTGAGATATGATTTAAACCAATTAAAAACAGTGCCAGAGATTCCAATAAAACCATCGAGTCTATTTAAAAGAATTTGGTGATCTACAGTGTCGAAAGCTGCGCTCAGGTCAAGCAACACAAGCACAGAGGGCATTTTTTGATCCATGTTTGTCCTGAGATCATTGACTATTTTATTAATGCCGTCTCTGCTCTGTGGCTGGTCCTAAAGCCAGACTGATAGATTTCACCAATATTTAAAGTTTTCATAAAAGTCATTCAATTGGTTAAAAACAAGTTTCTCTAAAATCTTCCTTGAAAATGGCAGATTGGAAACTGTTGTTATCTAAAATCGATGTGTCCAAATTATTTCTCTTCAGAAGGGGTTTGACCACAGCTGTTTTAAAAGCAGTAGGAAAAACGCCCATCTGAAGAGAATAATTAAAAATATTAAGAAGATCTGATTTAAAAGAATCATAAATTTGTTTCAAAAGGGATGTGGGGATGGGATCTAAAAGGCATGTGGCTGGTTTTAGCTGAGAGACAACTTTGTCAAGCATTTAAGAATCAACCAGGACAAACTTCTCCAGTGTTTCCTCATTAGAGAATAAAAACTTGGGGGTGTTAAAAGTTTTAATTTGGGTGCTGGAGAGATTTGCTCTTATTGACTCATTTTTACTGCAGAAGTGGACTGCAAAATCTTCACACACTGACTGTGTGGAGAGGTGATGGGGGAGGTTAAAAACAGGGTGAATTAAATGATCAATGGTTGAGAAGACGATTTTTGGGTTATTGTGGTTTTCGGCTATTAATTTTGAAAAATGATTTCTTCCTGCTTTTTTGATTGCATTATTGTATATTGACATTTGCTCCTGAATGATTTGATAATTGACTGTTAATTAATGTATTTATTTATTTGTTTTATTTAAATAACAGAAAATAACATGAAATACTAGCAATAAAAAATGAAATACTACTTATAAAAATAAGTGGAAATGGAGATGAACTTTTAGAATGTTTACACTAGACTTTTAGAAATGAAAGCAAAAACTTTTGAAAACATGCAGTGTTGCACAGTGGCACCTTAGAGCAATTGAGCCAATTAACTCTTAATTGATTGACTGATTAATCGTGCAATGTCTCTTATCGATTTGATTCACTGAAGCATCATTTTTACACCTGCTTTTGACACCACCTCTTCTTCAGCTGAGAGTACATTTTCAGGGATTTGACTCCATCCAGAGTATTTTTCACCCTACACTAATATTTTGCCAAAACTAAAAAAGGAACTTCTCAATTTGCATTATTTGGTCTGATGTATGTGTAACAGTTTAAAGCTTTAAAATACAGATTGAGTCCCATGGCCCTCATATGACAGTTTGATGTAGCCTAAAACTTTGTCTGTTGTGACAGTGACAATTGTGTCAAGTGACTCTATACTGTGTTACCGGGTTTGTTAGAGGTTAATGATGTTCCTGATTCTATTTCTGTGAGTGCAGAGTGGGCTGCGTTGAAGTGATTGAGAAAAGCACCCACTGTCTTCCCTCTGCTGCATGTGCCCTTGGTTGACGTTCTCGAATGCGTTGTTGTACTCCACTCAGAAGCCCACTCATGGTACTGGCTCCATTGTATCCCTGCCCTCTGACACATTCAATCTCCAGACCCCAGTTTTCCAAGCATGAGAGGGTGACTTCTGTAATAGATGCAGCATCTTGTTTGGCAAGAGGATATAAACCCAAGAACTCCTCACATATTTCAGCTCCATTGTCATGGTTTAAGTAGTGTGAATGCAGATAGACAGTTGTTCTTTCCCGCTCACATTCATCATTTCATCCAAAAGTACTGCGAAAAGCATGGCTTTTTTATTTCCTTAACAACAGCAGGCTATTACCTCATTTTGAGTCATTGGGCTTATGTACTTGGCAATTTCAGGTGCTGTCTCGAGATGATGTTTCAGTTCATCATCAAAGATAGATTTCCATTGGAGGAAATAGTTAAAGTTGCCATCTTCACCTTCTCCTGTCCAGTTACCACGCAGTGCTATGTTCCTCTTTGCCAGACTGATTAGAACATCTAGCATGGAAAACAGAGTTTTGCGATTCCTACTGACCCTCTCGTCATATGCCTTACTTAGAACAGAGTTAATACTTTTCTTTTTTTTTTTTAAGATTATTTTTTGACATCAGGTATCTCACCTCCCATCTCTACGTCCCCTCCTCCTGTCACCTCTCTTTCATTCTGGTCTCCTCCACTCCACTGGTCATGTTAGTCACCTGTAAACATATTATATACTTTCAACAGAACATAAATATAAGCAAAATGTCACAAACACCTACCTGCCTACCTATAACCTGTCTATTTATCTGTATACAATATAAAACATAACCATGACAAAAAAAAAATAGAGAGAGAGATAAATATACATATATATATCAGTTTACAACAATACAGCATAACCATAAGCAAAATGTGTTTCATAAGTGTTTGTACACACACACATACCTGCCTACCTGTCTATGTATTCATCTGTGTACAAACAACAAATCATGTCACTGCTTTTCCCAACATGTGAAGTGAAGAGTGGGCATTGAACCGCCATCATCACCTCTATTTCTGTTACTCTGACTCTGGCCCTCCTGCTTTTCGTTTCTAAAGCAGCACTTTGTTTGCAGAAGTCTTTCATGTCTTTAAATGGGGAACCTGTTTGGAGGACATTTTTTGGGGGGTTATTGTTTGGGGAAACAGGATTCCCTGGGCCGAACCTCCCAGATTTGTGTTGGGGATTATTCTCTGTAGGGTCTGAAAAAAATTGTGCGGATTGAGTTCTCGACCTTCGATTAAAAAAAATAAAAACAGATATGTAGTGGAGTTCTAGATCAGGCAGGAGGTTAATAGGAAAACAGGGAAGGCCAAAAGCAGACAAGGCAGATATTATAATGCCCATAGAGGAGATGTGCAGTTTTCAATGGGAGATCTGGTCCGGGTAAGGGCTCACCCCTTGTCCAAAGCCTCTGATCAGTTTTCTTCCAAACTAGTCCCACAGTGGTCAGGGTCAGAACGGTAATGAACTGGCTAGGGCCAGTGAACTACAGGGTTAATTGGCTTGCAGACAAGGACAGACAGGATACAGTTAATGTGGTGAATGTCAAATCCTACTTTGGGGTTTCTCCCAGATGCCTCCTGCAGCTGATTTTTAGAATGTGTGGGCTTGAGCCTGCAACCTTCCAATTACTGACAGAGCACCCTATCAGACTAAGCCACCAATGCCCCATGGGTTAATGCGTTTAGGCATTTTGATATAGTCAAGACCATTTGAGGTTCAAGTTCAACAAGAAGAAAGCTGATTTCAGTGATTTTGAACATAGCATGGTATCTGATGCAGAATGGACTGATCTGAGGATTTCATGAGCTGCCGATCCACTTGGACTTTCACGTATAACCATCTCCAGTGTTTACAGAGAATGGTCCAAAGAAGAGGACATTTCCAGTGAGAGGCAGTTGTCTGAGTGAATATGTCTTGATGTTGCCGGAGGTCGGAGGAAAAGGTCAGAGTGGTACAGCAGGCTTAAGTGTTCTTCAGCAAGCCTTCTGTATCTTCCAGAAAGTTTTGCCACTGCAATTAGCGGGAGAGCCATTGTGAAAATGGCAAGTGTGCACGTGTTAAATTAAAAAAATGCACCTTATCGTTTACCACCTACAGTATTTACAGGAAGTGAGAAAAAAATACTGAGCAGAAGCAGAAAATGCTTCTATGCGGTTTTATCAATTTTTGAAGTATAAGACAAGTATAACTTTGAACTTTGTTTTATGAAAAGCTAAATCCTCCTCACAGAAGCCTTTAGAGAAGAGACTGAAGGCTGAGGGTTAGCAGAGATGCTCTGGCACACGTCACATGCATAAACACACTGAAATACGCAGAGAAATCAGGAAGTGTTCTGTCACTCCGACGTTGATTGTGCGGATTGGTGCTGTCATCTGCCTTTCTTTACATCAACTACATCAGAGAAATGGCAGTAAAACAGCAGACCCCCTGAAGACCCCCACCCCCATCCTTCAGGACAAACACATGGACACACACCCATCCTGACAGCATGGGCTCCAGACTGAAGTAAGTGAATTGTGTCATTTTTCACTCGTCTTCTCTCTTCATGAGTTGGCTGTCATGCTGTTCTTGTGGTTTATTACTTCCTCTCACAACGACACAGGAAGTTTCCTGAAGCAGCACTGCTGCCCTTTATATGTTGCCATACTCTTCACAGCAGACTGAATATTGTTTTAATACTTTTAAAGAGAAAAAATAATGACCTTGCTTCAAATGAGTAAACACTTGATAACATTTTAAAATAATGTACACAAAACTGGAATAGTTGCTGGATTACTAATGAGTACATCTTTAAGCGGGGAACAAACAATAAAATAACTGCTGGTTAATCTGCTTAAGTTGATATTGTTTCTAGGAAACAAATATGTAGCCTATCTACCATCACTGGGGTAAAAACTAGACAACTCCAAGGTTACCAGGAAATGAATTTGTAACTCAGCTAGGTGAAACATAGGTGACTAAACGCTAACAAGCGAAGCAACAAATGGATAAACTACTGCTAGTACACAAAGTAACTAATCTGACACTAACTGCAAGCTCACAATTCAGTGAATAAGTAACTAACTAACTGGGCAGTTAGGGAATGAATGATTGACACTTTGATTGTTAACTCTGGAACAAATAAGCAATTAAGACTAGCAACCAGGAAATGAATGGATAGGCATCAAATAAGCTACTACTAATAAATAAGCTGTTAAGTGCTAGTAACCAGAAAATGAATGAGTATTTAGCAGCAAGTTCAATAGGCAACAAATGAGTAACAAGCTGCTGCAAACTGGGGTTCCTGTTAGTAACAAGCAAGTGGCTAATAAGGCATTAGATAAGTTACTGACTGCTGTAGTTACTGAGGGATATAAGGAGTACAAGGAGGACTCCTTGCTTGCTAATTGGGATACAATAAAGAGTTAACTGCCATTAATCAAAGAAAAGAAAAGAAACACTGCTGGTAACTAGGTAACAAAGGAATTACTATGCTCTCTAACTTAAAAAGGAATAAGTAATGGGTTGTTTGTGAACCAGGCAACAGAAAAGTAGGTTACTCCTTCAGGAGGTTAACAAATGAGAAACTATGTTCTGGTTGATATTTGCTGAATCAGTCTTGTTCTAAGGAGCCATATGGACATCAACTGCCATGTTACAAGGAAACAACTAAGTAATTATCTGCTAGCTTATTTGAAAAACAACTCAATGACTGAATGCTAATAAACATAGCAACATATGGGTAATGTAACGCACAAAGTAACAAATGTGACACTAAATGCAAGCTAACAAGTTCAGTAACTAACTGGGCAATTAGGAAATGAATCATTAACTCTTTGCTTTATAACCCAGAAACAAATAAGTGAAGTGCTAGTAGCCAGAAAATAAATGAGTATCTCACAGCTAGCTCAAATGAAAAACAAATAAGAAACAAGCTGCTGCTAACTAGGGCTCCAATTGGTAACAAACAAGTGGTGAATAAGGCATCAGATGAGTTACTGGCTGCTATAGTTACTGAGGGATATAAGGAGTGACCCCTTGCTTGTTAATTAGGACGCAATGAGGAGCTAACTGAGAATAAACTAGGGAAAGAAAGGTAACACTGCTGATACCCAGGAAACAAGTGAGTGACCATACCTGCTAACTTAAGAATTAAGAAGTAACAGGTTGTCGGTGAACCAGGCAACAGAAAGTAGGTCACTCTCGAGAGCCTGTTAACTCTTTTCTTACTGAGTGGGCAACGCATGATAACTTACTGCATGATAACTTACTGTTATAAACTTCTCGTTTGTAATATAGGATGTACACTGTGTGTACCTATTTTTTGTACTTGGAGAGTGAAGTGAACCGGTGACAAATTCTTTGTATGTCTAACATACGTGGCCAATAAAGCAGATTCTGATTCTGATTCTGAAATGAGAAACTAACTTCTGGTTGATATTTGCTAAACAAGTCTTGTTCTAAGGAGCCATATGGACATCAACTGCCTTGTTACAAGGAAACAACTAAGTAATTATCTGCTAGCTAAACCCCGGTTTCTGTTAGTGAAGTGAGTATTGTTTTAACCCTTTAATGCCTGAAAACACAAATTATAGCCAGAAAATTCCAATTTTTTGGAGCTGAAATGTTTATTTCACTTTCTACTGAAATCATAAAAAATCAAAATTTCCCTAAAATTTAACATATATCATTTGATACATTAGGTGTTTTTGGCAACTGATAATCCATTTGAGGGCATTTTTATCATTTATCTGATTGTATTCAGATGTTTCTTTAGTAATTTCTTGATCATATTGATTAAATAGAGGTATCATAAAAGTATGTATCAATTATGATACAACAGGTGTTAAGGGGTTAAGGGAAAATTGGGTATGAGCTTCCTTTTCACCTGAGATGAAATGAGAAACTAAATTCTTGTCAGTTAGAAAACAAATATGTAACATTTAGTTAACTGATATACAAACAAGTTACTAATTGCTAGTTAACTCAACAACTAGTGAATAACCAACTGATTGTCAATAGGCAGCAAATGAGTCACTTATTGCGAGTTAATCAAGCAACAACTAACTGCTAGTTAACTAGAGGTGAGTAGATGACTTCTAGGTAAAGTAGCTACTATGTCACCACTCCCTAACTAGGAAACAGATTGATAACTTATTACTTAGTGAGTGGGTAACGCATGATAACTTACTGCAGGTTAACTGGGGGGGAAAGGACTAACTCACAATGACTTTACTTGGAAACACTGCTAGTTAACTTGGGAACAAGTGATTAACAAACTGCAGTCTTGACAGAAAGTTAATAAAAGACACACTGGAAGGTCACCAAATAATCTAATGACTGATTTACCTGGAACTTAAGGAGAAATAAGCTGCTTGTAAACCTACACTAAAATTCCCTAAAAAACAGGAAACCATGAAAGACTAACTACTAGTTAATCAGGATACAATTTAAAGGAACTGACCTTTCTCAGCTCTCTCATTGGTTGACTGACAGACCAATCAGAGAGCCTCTTCTCCTAGCAACCTTTGCAAAGCTGTTTGGTTAGACAAGCTACAGTCTGAACCAAGTCTTTTCTGTGAGTTGCAAAACATTTGGGAGCTTTATTTTGTTACTTTAACATGGGTAAAAGATTTCTTGGGGTACCAGTGAGAGTGGCTCAATGATCTAGATGTAGTTTTTTAAATCTTGTTTCCTTAATTAGAGGTTAATATGTTAATATGTGTTTGGATTAAACTCTGTTAGTGACCATGTGCACAATTAAATCCACTGGTAATCATTACAAGTAGGAAGTTCATACCTGTGCTTGAAGAAAGAGAAATAAATTGCATTAATTAAAAAAAATATGTGACGTTCTGGTAACTTTTTTTTATAGCAGATTGCTTTATGGCAAGCCTGCCAACATAAAACTACTAGCTATAGCACTTTATAAACCTCAATGCTCTTCTGCAACTTTAGCTAACAAGTGTTAACATTAACTGATGAGGTTTAGTCAGACATATCAAAGTATGACAAACTCAGTTATCTTTTTGGTTGACAAACACTTTAACATTTTTTGAGGACAGCTAACATTAGGCAACATCTCAAGGATCAGATATCATATATATTTTAAACAGTTTCAACAACTTCTTATGAGTTTTAGATATTCTCATAGAGTGGTGCAGAAATTATGCATTTTTGTAGGTCAATGCCGAAGTTAGCAACGCACTGGTTCGCTTGACAATAAGCCCACTAAAAGGGATGGAATTTTTCACTGTGTTTTGGATCATTGCTGATAATAAGCTCTGTAGTGAACAAAATATGATGAAACTTACATATTTTGTTCTCTGTGATAATCTAAACAAAAGAACTTTTCACATTTTTCAAGCTTAAATGTAATTAGCGAGTGTAAAATGCTATGATTAAGCTGCTATGGAACTACAACATGACGGTTCAATGTAGGAGCAGCTTCAATATTTGCCTTGTTTCTTCTTAATCAAAGGACCCGATCAAGTCGGCTGTCATGGCTGTGGCAGCAGTGTATGAATTATTGATAATGAAAAAAACAATCAGAAACACTTACCGCTGGATCCCCAGTCATTTAGTAGTCATTATCAGCAGTTAGTTAGAAACCATCATTTAAAACACATAAGAAGGCTTTATAATTCATAAGCAGGTAATATCAGATGCATTTTATTTCTTCCCATTTAACCTAGACATCTCATGTGCATGTGTTCACGATGAACCTCATTTCTGGCACTTATCTGATAATTTTGTTTCAGGATTGAGAACCAGGAGGTGCTAAATGCTAACTCACTTCCATGTTATTAGACTAATTTCTGCACCAATCTATATACCTCACAATCTTTGCCTTTAGTCTTTCCCTAAGGTCAAATTAATAAAGAAATGAAGCCAATAAAAATATAAGGTAAGTTTGTCAAAATTAGGAGGGGCTTGAAGAATGATCGCTTCAGTGGGGCTTGAAAAAGGGTAATTTGGCTGCAAGTTAACACACCCAAAGCATTGGCATTTGTTACAAAAAAAAAACAAATCCAAAGACTTTCTTTTTGCGTGTTTACCAGAAAATGTATGTATTTCTCACTGCTAATTAACCTAAACTAAGATTGTCATAGTTACAAAGAAATGAATGGGTTACTGACTGCTTGTTGACTGGGGCATGAAAAGGAAATTTAACTGCTCATTCACCCACCAGATTACAGCTGGGTGGATGAGCAAAGAAACAAACTGGTCTCTTATTACCCTTCAGACAGTTTTGTGGTCTTCATACATCTGATGTGATATCTTTTCCCACAGTTTTTTGCAGCCCCCCTGCTACTAACCTTATCAGTGCCTAGTCTTCAAAACAGAACCTCTGCCTGAAAACCAGAGGCATATTCTAGGAAGTCTTGATTTCAAAAGTTTAGAAACATTTAGTAACATCACCCTATTTTCCTCAGGCAAAACCCTGAACAAACGTTCTACTGGTTCTTTGAAGCGACTTGTCCTGTGGCCACAGACAAAGGTGAGTCCTCAGTCTACTATCTCAGCTGAGCGAGTTCTTTATATGTTTGTATATTAATATGCAAAGTCATTTATCTACAACAGAAAAGTTGAAGTGAACTGTTCCTCAAATTCTCCCTCTGACTGGATTCACTTTATGTTTTTGTACACTCCTCCTCCTACATGACTAACTACCATCTGAGACTGGCTCGAAATATGAAAATCACCAAACATTCATGTCTGTATCATCAAATATGACTGAAATCTGAGGATGTCTCTGCTTAGCTAAGACGTCTCTCACACTTCCTGTCATGTGACCAGAAAAACCACACAGCCTTGGGGACTGCATGTGGTAACCCAATGAGCAGCTGAGTGTGAGCTAAAAGGGATAAAACACAGACTGTGGAAAGTCCTAAACAAAGTGTGAGTGATATCAGAGGTTAAGCTGGAAGCCGAGGCTGCAGCAGGGAAACTTTGCATGCGCTGACTTTACATCAGCCAAATATACTATAGGCTTGCAGCAGTACCCGTCATGCCTCTGATCATTCAAGACACATATCATTGGTAAATAGGTACAGAAAAATTCCCTTTCCCTGCAGCGTGTGACATTAACTATTACAAAAGACATTAACTACTTAAACCAAAGACATAAAATATTTCAAACCAATATCATTAATTTTGAAACAGTTACTTATGATAATTTAGGGGCCATCCACAAAGAGACAGATTTAGGGGTTTCAGCACAAGTTTTAAGTCGTGTAGGTGTTTGATCCACACGGATGTGGTGTTTTGGGTGCCCGCACATTTCTGAAAGTGCAAAGTACATATATATATGAAAATTCGACCCTGGCATTTTCATGTGGACAACGAATACAGATAGTTTTAGAAACAATGACATTGTAGCCCCATGCCCTCATAATACCCCATGTGTGAACCTGACAACAAAAAACAAACAAACAAAGAAACGAACACATAGACAAACACATGCTGGCGAAAACATAACCTTCTTTGCAGAGGTAACAACAGTCATATATGGTGTTGTGTAAGTGCTGCAGAAGCTACTGAACTTGTTATGACCTAACAGCACTATCCTCTGCTCAAGAGGACACACTGAACAGCATACGCCAGTGTTTGTTTGTATGTCTCATGATGTATGCTCCATGTCTTCTTCTCTGGTTTAAGTGAATGTCCATGGCAGCATTACAGCGCCACTTACAGGCCTGATATGTGTGCTACAGTGTTTTCAAGTGTTTTCAAGTGGATGGACTCATTTCTTGAAATGATGCTATCTTTACAGGAAAAGATTTCAATTCAAAAAATGTTTTCAGCTCCGCATGGATGGGACTTAATACACCAGTGGACCGAAACTGAAAAGATGCTGCAATGATGTGCGTGCTACTCAAGGAGCAATCTCTGGGGTTGAAAATGAAAACGTTTTCATCTCCATGTGGACAGGGCCTTGAGTACATACAAAATTCATGATTCATGATTATTTATTTACAGTAACAATGTTCACCTTATTTTACTATTAATTCTTAATGTATTATAATACTTTTGTATTTGTTTGCATTTATTATCATGATCATATAGATTTTATCTTTTTACATAGATCATTTCAGATTTTTTTTTCATCTTTGTAACATGCTTTTTAATGTGTGTTTTTTAAATGTATTCCTGTGATCCCTGGTTTTATTGCTTTGTCTTTTCATTTTTTTTTATATTGTTATCAAGCATCTTGATTCTATTGTTTCTTTTAATTTATCTATTTTGGTGTACATTAGTCTTCAAAAAGTTCTGGACATCCTACAATACTTCTTAGACTGACCTCTGCTGAGCCTTTACTTGTTGCAGTTGTCAGAAGAATTGATGATTATTAAAATATTTTTTTCTTTTGTCTATTTTTTATCTGCCTTTATGTAAAGCACTTGAAACTGCAATCAAGTCAGTATGAAATGTGCACAATAAATAAAGTTTGACTGATTGATTGATTGAGTTATTAGCTTAGATTTATTGAAAATGTTGGTGGCAGCACCCACTGACGTCACTGTCAGGTTGAGAAGTCCGTGGGTCAGACATGGCACGTTTGTCATTGCTATGGAAAGACAGATGGTGCTTCAGAGACCTCCACATGAGGAAGCAGGAACTGCTACTGGTTGCTGTTGTTCTCATTTTGTGCTGCTTTTTTCTGCTGGACCAAGATTAATCTCAGACATAATCTGTACATTCTGGTAATTTCAGACTTCCCCTTTGATACACAAGCAGAAGAGTGAACCACCATTTCTTTGCTTCCCATAAGCTTTTCTTATTAATTTATTTGAAGTGTTTTGTCAGAGTCTGGCTAACTTTGTTTTAATTTAACCTGTTAGTAATAATACATGCCGACTGACTTTTTTTTTTTGCTTTGATGTTACTTCAGATCCTGGAGTGCTGTTTCAGTTCCCAGAGGACTTCAATGATGAGGTAACCACTTCATTTATCAAAATATTAATGCATTACACTTGAGACTAAAATTTTTAAACAACTATTGAATAAGTTGCCAGTTACAGTCACATACCAACGAACTTCCATTGTCCAACCAGATGGTGCATGCAAGTGTCAGTGGACAGGGTTGCATTAAAACAAAAAGAAAGCCAGAATTTTGGTTTGGAACTCAAATGTCAGGAAAGGCTGCTTTAAAGAGTAATGTGATCAGCGAAACCAAAAACCTTATCTGTGCTTTAAGGCTTGTAGACTGAATGCACACAGAGTCTTGTGTGAGAACCTTACATTTCTATTTCTCTCCAGGAGTCTTGTCAAACATTACCCAGGTTCTGCTTCCCATATGACATACAGAGGTAAGTTCATCACTGTAGTGGCATGTATATTTTATTTAGAGCCTTTAAAATCAAGTGCTCACAAAGTGCTTGGATGACTTACAATGCTTAATAGGCAAGAAAGAAGAGCTCAACTACAATTTTAGGTCCGTCCTGCGGCTGGGCAAGATTTTTTGACATTTTGTAAGGGACACCATTGAGCCATTTTGCCAGCCCCCTTAAAAACACATAAAACTTCTTTAATAGGTTAATGTTGAGCCATATTTGCAGTTAAAGGAGTGTTAAGGCCCTCAAATAAAACCTCCTATTTTAGGGCAAACAAAGAGTCACCATGGCAGTGTTTTGGTTAAAGGATAAGTTCAGTTTTTTGACACCTGGACCTTATTTTTAGGGTTAAATACGCTCGTAGACTCACCCAGACAATTTTGGCGGAGCTCGGAGCCGTTTTCAAGCAATTTAGATCCATCCGACGGCATTTTTCCTCATGCCGTAGTAGCAGACAGGGCCAGAAATCAAAGCCCCTAAATTAGACATTATCTGCTGCGAAACTCGCTCGTTTCAGCTACATTTTATAAATGAATGGCCAGTGTTATCACCATGTCAGCTCAACTCTGTTGTTATGGTCATCCTGGGCTTTACAAGGATGGGTAACTTTTGGTGATGTCATAGACAAGAACATGAGTAGAGCTGCTGTTGTTGCTAGGCTACACGGCTATTTTTGTGCAACATGGCGGAATATTTATCCGATGTAGAAGTGTCTGACGACGACTTTGAGTATAATGGATGCCCGCATCGTTTTGAGCCAGAATATACCGACGAGGAGCTATTTGAAAGGAGGATGCAGAGGGAAAGAGCCAAACAGCTGGCCAGAGAACAAGCAACCACTGCACGTCCACGAATGGGGGCCAACTGGTGGTGTTGTTGTGGACATTGCACGGCAAACACAACAGAGGAGGAGTGCCTTTGCTGCTCAGAGTGGGACTTGAGACCAGAGGAAACACGTATTGATGCCCCCCAAAATACGATTTCTGGCCCCGTCTGCTACTACGGCATGAGAGAAAAACGCCATCGGATGGATCTAAATTGCTCGAAAACAGCTCCGAGCTCTGCCAAAATAGTCTGGGTGAGTCTACGAGCGTATTTAATCCTAAAAATAAGGTCCAGGTGTCAAAAAAACGAACTTATCCTTTAATGTGGCAAGATAGCATGAGGACAATCTCATGTCAGAAAACCATCGTAAAGGAGATCTGATCAAATTATCAAGAGTCATTCCAGTTTTTCTGTCTGTTATAACAAAACATTGAAATTGGGGGAGCTGCCAAAGCCAAACCTTGACTTACATATAAACTTTTGATAACTTTCGATTACATTGGTCTCTCTTACTCTTTGAACTCAATCAGATGGAGGAGTTTGATCAAAGAAATTTGTAGGGATTTTCTGAAAAATCAATATGGCAGACCTCCTGTTTGGTTGAAGTAATAGGTCCAGTAGGTTTTTTTTGTAGCTTGTGTCATGCACTTAACAAATTCTGAAATCCTAAGTTGAATGTGCCATTGGGAATTTTTTTTATCTTGTTGAAGGCTGGGTCATTTGGCCATGCCCACCTACAAAACACAGATCAATCATTATATTAATATTTTATGAGTTTCCCCCAAGTTTTGTGTCTGTAAAAATATGTTTAGCCACCAGATAAAGTACCTCATGTTTTATTGCAAACAAAAAAATCACAATCCTCAAGTTGGACATTTGTGGTGGAAGTCTACTGGATGTAATCAAACTTGATCAAAATTTGAGCAGAAGCATTTAAATGTGGGCTGTAATGCAGAATCTGGTACTTCTTAGTGCGGGTGACTCACAGCAAGAAGGTCGCTCAGGGCCTTTCTGTATGGAGTTTGCATGTTCTCGCCGTGCATGCATGGGTTCTCTCCAGGCACTCAGGCTTCCTCCCACAGACCAAAAACATGCTTATTAAGTTGACTGGTGACTCCACATTGCCCTTAAGTATGAGTGTGAATGGTCGTATGTCTCTCTATGTGGCCCTGTGATCAGCTGGCAACCAATGGTTCTTTCCTTCACCAGGAGGTAGTGGTTAGTTTTATATTTAAAAAAAAAAAAAACAACTCACTGTGTTGGGCCATTCCTGTTTATCGGCATTTTAAATTGTTTTGAGATATGATGATGCACAGCTGTGATATGAAGAATTAAATGTTTTAGGAGGGCACAAAAATGCTGAAGAAAGTTAAATTTGTACATCAGGTGACATAACCTCAGAGGAAGGTTTTATACCGACACTTTTTATTGATACTTTATATAAGTCACTTCAGAATTTTTAATAAAACAATTCTGATGATGTTACAAAAATTGAAACATCTTAAAAGAGTAAATTTTTGAATAGATCATGGTATAACGAAATATGTTACATCCCCACATTGCTGTTTTCAGTCGTGATACTCTGTAAGCACAAAGAGCCTTGGTTCAATTTGACTACTTACAGCCAAGTAACATACAACTAGAAGTGTTCAGAGGGCACGAAAATCCACCAAGGCCTTTCCAACATCATGAGTTGATACATTACTGAAAATGTGGAAAACCGCCCTATCCTGCAATACTAACAAATCCCAGGATCTTCCTGCAAAATCAAACACTTCTTTCTTGTGCCATGACCAACATTCCCTACTAATGTCATCCGCATCCAGAGAACCTTTTGAGTTATCTCGCTGAAATAGATGGATGGAGGCAGTCTGATAGTGCACTTGGTCGGTAATCTGAAGGTTGCAGGTTCTAGCCAAGCTCCGGCTGTCACATGGAGATATGTCCTTGGGCAAGACACTTAACCCCAAGTTGCTTCCACTGCTGCTTCAGTGGCACACAAAAGGTAATAAATGAGCTTTAATATTTTAGTTGATACCATTTACAAACAGACAAAAACAAAAACATAACCTCCTTGGCAGAGGTTATTATTATATATACGTATATTATATTTGACATCGATCCAAATGGTGGATTTCCTGTCAACAGTTCTCCATTATGTCAAGGTCTCAGGTGCCAGACATTGTACTAAATATCAGATTCTTGGATCAAATTGGCTCAGTGGAGCTGTGCTTCTTTTGAACTTATTTATTATTGTGCCTTTATTGATAGGTGAGAGACAGTGGAAAGCCTTGTGAAGGGGATGATAGAGAGTAGGCTGGAGTTCAGGCCAGTTTCGTACCCGGTCTGTCTTTAAGGTGTGTTGCACATGCCTGGTTGCTCCATCAAACCAGTATTTCATAAAACTGGCTTGGGTTTTATTAAGGAAATTCCTGATTAATTTTATTGGAAAATATTAAAACATTAAACTGTTATCCGACCTAATAAACATGCAAACATTAATGTCTTTCTGAGCATGTTCAGGCTGGTAAAGTCTACATAAATGGGTCAATATTAAATGATATTTTGGCTGTAGAGAAACAAAGTCTGTGCTCTGGCATAAAAAAATCATCTTATGCTCCATTTTACAAGCTTTTTTTGTTTTCCTGTACACTATAAATGTAAAATTTAGGCACATGTATTCCTTGAATTTCTTGCCAAAAATGTCTAACCCCACTTCACCTCTTCATTCGTTCATGCATTCACGCAGAGTGAGGGACGGAGTGGCCGTGCAGCACTTTACTTTTGTTCTGACTGACATAGAGGGATGCCAGCGGTTTGGGTTCTGTCGGCTCACCAACAGCACCAACACCTGCCTCTGCATACTAAGGTATGTTTTAGAGATCACACACAGAATTCTGCAAAAGGTTTATTCAGGTGTGGAAAAATAAATAAAATAAATTGAAGTGTTAATAATTTTCTTTGATTAATTAAGAAATTAAGGAAACAATAGCAGAAGGAAAATCTGAATCAAATCAATATCTTGTGTCACCAACCATTTCTTGCTAGACAGCCTCAATTCTTCTAGGTAGACTTCCACACAGCCTTTGAAGGAACTTGGCAGAGAGGTGATCCAAACATCTTGGAGAACACAGTTGTTGTGTCGATGGATGCTGACTCAAAGCCTTTTGTCTCTTCATATGATCCCATACACACTTCATGATTTTGAGATCACTTCTGGGACATTGTGTTCTTCCTTACACTTAAAATAGCTCTTTATGACACTGACCTATTCTTTGGGTTGTTGTTGTGCTGCAGAACAACTTTGGAGCCAGTCAAACCCCTCCCTGAATAGCACTGCATGATGGATCAGGATCTGCTTGTATTTCTCAGCACTGAGGACGCCAATAATCCTGACCAAATCCACAAATCCATTAGAAGAAATGTTGCCCCAGACTTTCAAATTACCTTCACCATGCTTCACAGTTGCCTGCAGACACTTATGATTGTACCACTCTTCAGCATTTGGATAAACAAACTGTCTTCTGCTGCAGCCAAATGTTTCAAATTTTGACTCATTTGCACCTGTTGCCAGTTTGCACCTAATTTCATATGTTTTTGTGCCCTGTTGAGTCATTTGGCCTCATTTCCACATTTTTGGCAACAATTCTTCCACAATTTTTTTCTGGCCACACTGGCTTCTCCAGACAGTGGATGAGCCTACCTGGGTCCATCTGGATTCTGACAGTTCTGAGCTCATGGTGGGACCAGACATCCATGGATTTTGGGGTCAAGTGAGCATGAAGTGCCTTCCATCTGCTGCATTAAGTTCCCTTGGTGGAATACTGTGTCTTCTGTCCAAATAGATGCCCATTTCTTGATGCTTCTTGAAAGAGCTTGAATTGCACATCTTGGAATCCTATGCTGTAAAACATTTACCATGTTAGATGTGCAGAGTAAACAACTCTCCTCGTGTGTGGATGTATATTTGAGTTTATGTTATCCCCTTACAGTCTGATAAACTTCTCCCACCACAGCACTGGTTTTTGAGCGAGGAAATTATCCAGTTAGGTCCGAGTGAAAAACTCAGCTGTTTGCATTCATACATACAGTTCGCCTGTATGATATGATAAAGTCTACATAATTTCAGGTTCTGAATGGGGTGTCTGATTCAGTTAATGACTGTTTCAACTTAGATGTGAAAATGGTGCTAATCAGTGCCTGTTTGGTATTATTGGTTGATCATACACTTAACAAAACTCTGACCTTGTTCTAGTGTTTCTATAAAAATCAACGCTGGTTTGAAGGCAATGGGTGGTAACAGCAAATATTGATTTAAGTCTGATTATTTTCTGGCTGCTCACTTTGCATTTTGTAGTTTGATGAAAGGTCCTAATTTTGAAGGCATTTTAACCAAACAGAATTGTTTCACACCTGCCCAAAGTCCATTAAAAGGTTCACACAAAGTCAGCACACTTTAATACTGAATGAAAGCCTTTGATTTCAGTTATCTCCCATGGTTTGAAGTGTTTTACAAGCTTCTCAACAGCCTGGCTGACTATATTACCAAAGGGCAGGTGAGTTTAAACTGTCATGCATTATCTATTTTTGCTCTTTTGTCCACATTTACATACTAACATGACACAAAAAATCTGTCCAAACAGACCAATGAAATGAAAGCACTCCTTGCCGCCCTCTACAAGCAGCCTGTACCACTGGCAGCAGGATCTGTCACTCTGCAGATGGTAAATCTCTATTCATCTCTAACAAACCAGGGCTCACACTTGATATAATGTTCATTTTTTCGTTTTCTGTCAGTGGTTAGTGTGTTGTGTTTTTCTCTGAGGGAGAGCAGCTTTTGGTGAGCACAGAGGTGTCCTGTCCTGTTGGACACCCAGAGGGACAAGAGGGGGTGAGTCCCACAGGAGTTGTCAGTAGAGCTAACTCCTGCTGGAACGTTTTGCTGTTTCTGCATGCTGATATGTGTGGACTAAAAACGAATCAACTCTGACTCCTCTCATTTGATTTCAGTTCAGAAATTAAAGCATCAATATGTAACTTTTCCCATCAAATGAATGTCTGAATGTCAAATAGAACAATAAGTTTCAACAAGGAGAATGGTGTCTCTCCCATTTCCACAGAAATTAGACAGTGGGCTAAAGTTTTCTCATGTGAAGTGGATACGGTTTTACAGCACCAGTTCACATACTGGTTTCCTGTTGATCCAGATATGGGTAACATCTATCTCAGGTCCTGTCCACACTGTAGCAAAAACATTATTATATTGAAAAGTATCATTTCAAGAAATGTGCCACATGCAAACACAAAACATGCTGTAATATATATGCCAGGCCTGTATGTGGAGCTGTAACGCTGCTGCAGACATAAACATGAGAAATGTGAACTAGAATAATGGTCTCCACATCCACTTGTTGCTCTCGTGATTGAGCCAATAATCCTGGAGGGGAAAAAAACAGGGCAGACATTTCTCTCTCTGTTGAAAGTCTTTGTTCACTTCCAAGGTGGAGAAGTTTCATATTGGTGCTTAGCATGACTGCACTAACATGAATCTTTTAACTCTTTAGTCCTGGCCTGAGTGAAGATGTTTTTAAGGCAGTTTTGCTCCATTCATGACTAATAACATCACTGTCCCAATAACATTCAAATGTCAAAAACCATTGTTTTGCTGCTCCAAGCTTCCCCAGTCTTGAATAGTAAGTGTCAAATATTTGATTTTTATAAATCCAGGGGGAGCTCAACAAAGCCTTAACAAAGCCTGAAGCTGAGGTAAAGGGTTCAGGTTCCCAGAAGCTGATAATTAACCCTTTTCTGTTAGCTCAGACTTTCTGCTTAAAGAACACGTATCATGCAAATACGCTTTTTAATGTTTTTTATATTTTATGTATTTCTTTTATAAAATATCTTTTATATTTCTATATATAAAAACAGTACGATTATCAGATAGGAATGTGAGGGAGACTTGCCTTAGAATCCACCAGGGGTTTGTAAAGGGGTTTTCACTAGGTTCAACTCTTTAGGTTACCTGTCACCCAAGATGGACTGACCAATATATATTTCACTAGTTCATCTGGAGAGTCCATAGAAAGTGTTTGGAAATGGGCAGAACCTTTCAAAAGTAAATCCTCCAGGTGATTGGACGATCGTCCCATTAATCACATTAATTACTGGCTAATCAGATAATGTAGCAGGCATGCACTACAGCCATAAAGCACAGAATGTAAGTCACTTCGTGAAACACACTCAAGACAAAACATGTCAGAAGTGGAGCAAAAATGGCCTTACTATGAAGCAGTTTGTAGTATTGTTGTTTGTTTTCTCGTTTAATAAAGAAATGCAGTCCTGATCTGGTAAAACTGCTACTGAAGCTGTTAGCATCTATGCTAATCTCTGTCTGAGTAGTTACACACACGGCAAGATTACGCTTGTGATATAACTTGCTAATAGAGGATTGGACCCATTTTCCTTAGTTTTTCTCTGCATAGATTTAACAAGGTCCTGAAATCATTCCTCTGAGATTTTGGTCCATGTTGACTTAATAGCATCACACAGTTGCTGCAGATTAGTTGGCTGCACATCCATGATGAAAATGTCCTGTTCAACAACTTCTCAAAGAGCTCTATTGGACTGAGATCTGGTGACTGTGGAGGCCACTGGAGTACACTGAACTCATTACCATGTTCAGAGAACCAGTTTGAGATGATTTGATCTTATTATCGTGCTGGGAGTAGCCCTCAGAGGATGAGTTCACCATAGTCATAAAAGGAACGGACATAGTCAGCAACAATACTTCTAAACTTTTAATACAACACAGGTTGGATCCATGCTTTCATGTTATTAACACTAAATTCTGACCCTACCATCTGAATGTTACAGCAGACTTTCAAACTCATCAGACCACTCAATATTCCAATGATCTATTGTTCAGTTTTGGTAAGCCTGTGCATATGCAGACTTAATTTCCCAGTCTTGGCTGACACATGCTTTGAAATTTGATGTGCTGTGCATTCAGAAATGGTCTTCTGCAAACCTTGGTTGTAATGAGCAGTAATTTAAGATGCTGTTGCCTTCCAATCATCTTGAACAACTCTGGCCACTCTAAGGCATTTTCACCCAGAGAACTGCCGCTCACTGGATACTTCTCTTTTCCAGACCATTCTCTGTAAACCCTAGAGATGATTGTGTGTACCAATATGCCATGTTCAAAGTCTCTTAAATGACCTTTCTTCTGCATTCTGATGCTCGGTCTAAACTTCAGCAGGTGGTCTTGACCACGTCTAATTGCCTAAATGCATTGAGTTGCTGCCATGTGTTTGGGTTATTCATTCATGTCTTTCTAATAGAGATGGGAATCACAGGGTACCTGGTACAATACGATATGCAATACATGGTCCACGATAAAGATACAATCAATATAATCATGATGCAGCGATTCTGTGATAATCGATATATTGCAAAAAAAAAAAAATTACATATAACAATACATCACAATAATCGATTTTGTCTGTCCCTTCAATGTTGTAGAAGCCAAAGCGTATCTATACTTTGGCTATATAAGTGGCTGGGGCATCCTTCAATGTACTTTTCTTCGTGCTGATGTCTGACATTTCCCCTCTGTAGACTTTCTCTTCTTTGGCTGGTAATTTCCATTCAAGTTTTATTCATTTACCCCTGGAGCACCCCTTGTGCAGTTATCAAGTAGCATCTCTGGGAGATAAACCAACAGGGGCATACAGCATGTTAAGAGTGCAATATTTTATTAATTAAAATATTGATATTTGACATCAGCATAGTGATAATCATATCATGGGAGGGAGGAATATGTAAATTGCCATATTGATTTTTTTGTCTCACCCTACGTTCTAACATCTGATTTACTAACCCTCATCATATCTGTGTATGATGTAAAAAAGCAGCAATAGATAAAAGCATTTTAATTGAATTCTTGTAGTAACGTCACATATATGACATTTTTTCTATTTTGACCAGGTTCCATACTTCATCGCTCCAGATCCCAGAAGTCTCCCCTCCATCCCTGAAAATGTAAGTCAGACTGGATCACTGGAGAACTTCTCTCACATTAAAGGCTGATTAATGTGTAAATGTGTGTGTGTTTCTCCAGAGGAACCTGACTGAGCTGATTGTGGCAGTGGATGTGGGGAACCTGCTCCAGCTTTACGCCAGTATGCTGTTTGAGAGACGCATCCTCATCTTCGCCAGCAAACTCAGCACTGTGAGACACATAATACTGAACATTAGTTATTTACTATGTGGTACTTTCTATGTCTGATCTTCCTTAAAGGGATACGCCTTTTTTTTTTTCTTTTTTTTTTCATGTCTTGCCTCACTCTCAAGTCAATGACAAGCAGATAGACACCATTATTTCAATTGTGCGTGCAAAACAAAGGAAGTGACGGGCAGAGCAAGTCCACTGCTTATTAACTTATCTCAAACACTTGGAATCAATGGGTAGCATTAACTTTCCTCTTCCTACAGTCATCAGATAAACTCTTCAGCAACTCTTCTTCGTCAGTTCCGAAGAAATCATCCTCGTCCTCTCTTACAAAGTTGGCCATAGTCCTTAGTACCAATCTTCTCCTACTCATAACCAGAGGCTCTGTATTGTTGACTTACTTGTAAGCATGTCCGTAGTGGTTTGCGCATGTGCCCTGCGATGTAGTTTTGTATGTATCTCTTTTGAAAATTACATAAAGTGCTAATCTTAGTTTAAAAATAGATAACGTAACATATCTTGGTAAAAAAAACAAGTCACAACAAGCACACAAGACCGTTTAAAGTTGCTGAAGAGTTTATCTGATGACTGTAGGCAGAGGCAGGCTAACGCTACCCATTGACTCCCAGTGTTTTAGCTAAGCTAATTAGCGGTGGGCAAGCTCTTCCCATCTCTTCTCATGGACTTAGGAGTGAGGCAAGACATGAAAAGAAAAACAAAAATTGCGTATCCCTTTAAAGCAAGACACTTGTGCAGTCTCAAAAGCTCTGTTTATACATGTATCAACGACCATTAACATGTGGCTTGAGCATGTAGATACCAAACTGACTGTCTGTCCAATTAAAGACAGTCAGGTGGTGTCTGACTTCATAAAACTGATTAATGTGTAGTATAAACAGAGCCATTTTAACATCACACAGCAGACGTGTCTGTCTTCTGAGTTGATATTTGACAATCCACCTAAAGGTTTTCTCTCCTTTTTCCGGTTCATCTTCTAAAGCTCACTGCTTGCGTGCATGCTCTCAGTGCTGCCTTGTATCCAATGTATTGGCAACACATCTTCATCCCCGTCCTGCCCCCTCACCTACTGGACTACTGCTGGTAAGAACTAGATCTAGTTCAGTTTCACTTTATGTTGAGTAAAAGTACCGATCCTGCTGGTCAAATATTGCTTCAATACAACAACAACAAAACTGCAAACTCTGACAGAATATATTATAATGCATTACCCAAAGAATTATCATTGGATACATTTTGTACTCAACGATATCTAAGTTTGATTTATGGCTTTTATAAGGAGTCACGAGTAATCAAGTGACTTATATCCACTGATTAACTTCCTCAATACTGCTGTCTGTATCAGTTTGTCCGCTGGCCTGTTCAGATGTCCTTGCATTAACACTGTCTTTTCCTTACAGTGCACCAATGCCTTATCTAATCGGGGTTCACACCAGTCTATCTGAGGTAAATATTGGAGCTCAAAATCATGAACATGCAAGTTTTTAATCTATTAATATGTTTATTGATCACTCATTTATGTCCATATCCAACATTTTGATAACTGGACTGTGACTGTGCGTCTGTCAGAGGGTGAAGAGTCGAGGTCTGGAGGAAGTTGTAATTCTAAATGTGGACACCAACACTTTAGAAACCCCATTTGATGACCTGAAGAGGATACCCTCAGATGTGGTAACGTACTCTCTCTCTTGCAGATTTTTGTGTAGTCATATTTGTGTGTATGAGTGTGTGTATGTGTCTGATTTGTGTCCTCAAATTAAATGTTTTGAAAGTAAGGCACGTGACAGAGATATTACGCCATTCAAGATACATCGCAGTTATGAGACAACAGTGCACAGGTGTTTGTGTAATGGACAGACTCACAGAAAATAAAGTCAAACATGCATTATATCATGAGAAATGTCAACAAACACTGGCATCTGTTGTTCTCTGTGTCCTCTGGTTGATCATTGTGGTCACAGAGAAGCAGAAGTTGTTGCCGTTAAAGCCAAAACAAGCTCAGTAGCTTCTGCTGCATGAGTGTGACACTGTATTATGCCATTGTTTCTGTTCCTGTCAGGGTTTGTGCATGAAGTTAAAGCAAGAGATGGGGCTATGACGCCATCATTTCTGAGGGTCAGAGCCGGCTGGCCCATTAGGCAATATAGGCAAATGCTAAGGATGCTGTGGCCTCCAGGGGGCGCCACAAAATCGGGGGAAAAAAAAATCACCTCTAATATAATTATAAAAAAAGTGGGTATTACTATTAACGCTGAAAATGGAAAAGCACACATTTATCCAAATGTACAGCAAAGTCCAGTTAATATTACTACAAATGATACCAAATACGTTGTTATTATTATTTTTATTCACTAATTTTTTATTATACTAATTTTAATTTTTATTTTGTGGTAACAGTATCTATTGTAATTCAGATTTTTTGTATTTATTTGTACTTTGTCAAGCATATAAATTGGGTGATATTTTATCTTTTAAATTAAAGAAAATGGTTAAAGCACATTCCATGGCTCTGTTGAGGATATCCGTATTTATTGTCAACATGGAAACACAAGGCCAGCGTTTTCAGATTTATCCACTTTGGGAGCCAATTTTCAAAAATGTGCATTTTCAGGCACCCAAAACGCCAAATTTGTGTGGACAAATTGCCTATATGATAAAACCCCTGACTTCATCTCTGTGTGGACAACCCTAATTGTCTTCATCATTGCATGCTGCAGGCCTTGAGGACAGATTTAATTTTGTTCCAAGTGTGTATGTGTATTATGACAATGCTAGGGCATCGGCACCTCAGACCTCGAACAAGGGAAGTGGGAGGTGCATCACAAACCCGTCCCGAGCTGGTAGATTCTGGGGTAACTAAAGATTGTCTGACTTCCCTGTATGAAATCTGACCAAAGGGAGGCATTCGCAGTGACACATATGCAACTCGTAAAATCTGACTTCTGATATTAACTGGAACGCACCTCAAATTTGGTCATTCACAACAACATAAACTGTCACAGGTTCAAATCCTACACTGGTTGTTACATGTCAATGTGTCCTTGAGCAAGACTCTTAACCCCAAGTTGCTTCCATTACTGCAACAGTGGCCTGTAAATGGGTATGAAAGTGTGTGGGTGTGCTGATACTGATGACAAAGAAACATCAAATATCAGAGGGAATGTGAGAGGGTAAACTGATGTTAACAGGCAGGTGTGACGTGGTGTCAAAGCACTAGAAACGTTCTATTCATGCTCAAGTCTATTTGCCGTTGACCAACAAAAATATCCTTATCATGTCAATGTTTTCAGATATCTGGACTGAAGGTGTGTTTAAAGCGTCAGGCAGTGACTCCAGGCTGTGGTGTCTCAAAGGCTTTCCTGAAGGCTCAGGCTTTACTGTTTGGAGGCTACAGGGATGCTCTGCAGGGTCAGCAGGTAAACTACCCTAGTCTGAGGGTGCTTTTACATCTGACACGTTTAGCCTGGACCAAACAAACCATTTTTGGAAAGCTTACACAAACTGTGGTGCAGACCAAAGAACTTAACTCTCTAACAGGGGTCTCAGATTGCTTCCAAGGATGTTGAAGACATCCAAACCAACCAAGAATCAAACAAGGCAAGAAAAAAAAAAGTGAGTGAATTGTTGGCTACCTGCATCTTTTAGAAAAGATTTTAAGGTTCTTTATTGGTTTTTAAATCCATTAATGGTCTTGGTCCATCCTATTTATCTGATTTGCTTGCCATATGAGCCTAGTAGAGCCCTCAGGTTTTCAGGTAGTGGTCTTTTAACTGTTCCCAAAGTAAAAAAGACAAAACATACTGAGAATTGCTTCAATATTATGGCCCTCATCTGTGGAACAGTCTAACCGAAGCTGATTTTTGTTTTATTCTCTTAATTTGCATTTTGTGTTTTTTACTCCATTTTAATTTCAGAGTTACTATATTGTGTTTTATTGCCTTTTTTATTTATTTTCTTTTATTGTTTGATTTTAAGAGTGGAGCTTGGCAAGATGGATCTGCCTGATTACAGAAAATATATCTGGCAGATCCAGCTGCACTGCAAGGTTAAAAGAAAACCAACTGAAAAATACAACAATGTTGCAACTTCATCCCCGAACTGAACCGCCAAAATTTCAGGAATAAAAGTAACATAAGACTTTAAGCCTTAAAGTTGTTACCTCTGAATGGTTCTTCCAAGCATTTGTGGCACAAAATGACACACTTTATATTTTATATTTTATAGTGATGTAACAGGGACACTTCTAAAAATAAAGAATAGTTATGAAATGAAATGTATTCTTCAAGGAAACCTTTTTTTTGAGAGACAGAATTAAGTTGTGAATTTATGAGAAACCAATTTAGAATTTTCATGTCTCAAAAGTAGTTCATTCATTGAAAAAAGACATTTATTTTAAAAATGTTTTAAGGGTTAAATTTCAGATTTATAAACGTGACAATTTTGTCTTGCATTCATCTGAATGCTGTAGTTCTAGATGGACAAAAATCAACCTTGTCCAAATCTATATATTTGGCCTCTCCTTTAGCCCATCATTCTGTTATCATTACAGTTCCTGATATTAACTTCAGAGAGATCAGCAAAATTAAATACATGGTAGTTCCTGCAAACAGTACACATATATTAGTGTGACCTTGACAAACAATCATGGATGACCTGTCGCTGTGGACCAGCTCAACTCTGCGTGTTTTATCCTGCATGAACCATCAACAGAAATGACATTAATTAACATAGATTCAGATTTTTGGACCAGTTAAACCCATTTTAATGGCAGTTAAAGTAGATGCTGCTATATTAATCAACATCATTCCCCTTCAGGTTATTATCACTAAAGATGTTGATGTTACTATTAGAATGACCTCTCTATCCATGGTTGTTATTGATTAGCAGAGACAAATATGATGACAGATTTATGGTCTGGGTTTCCATGGGTTTGTCGCTATCATAAATTCTTATTTTAGTCCCTTTGTCTCTGCCTGAATGGATACATCTCTGAATGTGTGTACGTGTATATGTGTGCATATTTATATATGTATGTATATATGCATGAATGCATATATATAAAATGAAGAGTATGGATTCAGCCTGCCATATTGTAAAGTGTCTTGAGATAACACTTGTTATGAATAGGTGCTATACAATTAAATATTGATAAAGATTGTGCTTTATTCTTCTAGATTTTTGAAATTGTTTCTCCAAAGTCCAAATTCTAATGATAACTGTTATTTGTGATGACTCTGGGCTAGAACCTTTTTTTTCTTTTTTGCTTATCACTGGGTTCAAGTTGAATATAATAATAATTGATCAGGCTCTCAACTGCAAAAATAACACAAAGCTTACAACTTCAGGTATGATATTCTTTCATGCAAAAGCCTGTTTTCTATCTTGTTATCTCCATTCTGTCATTTTTTCAGCATGATATGCATTTAATTAAAAAAATCTGACTGATTTTCCTGTTCTCTGTTCAGGAGGGCGAACTGTGGTTCAGTGAGGAGCTTTTTCTAGATCACAAGTCCTCCAGCATGAGGAACTTTCTACAAAGTGCAGTCCACCTGCAGTCCTTCAAACAGGTATTGTTCACTTGCTGCCCTCTGCTGGACAGATACTGTAGCCATTACAACAGGGAGGGGATTTTCAGCTCAAGAGTCGGTGGCTGCATTCATGCTACTTGGTGTCTCAAAGATTACGCTAGAAAAGGTTCAGACTGTTGCTTTAAACTTATAGCTTATGTAAGGCAGTGAGTGTGCTGACTGTTAAACAGCACTGCATGGATCTTTATGGATGTAGTCATTGGTTTGGCCAACACATTTTACAAGATTTTGAGTTCTGATCCATTTTAATACAAAATGTTTTTGTTGGACTGTCATTAATAAGGGATGAAAGAAGAGCTTCAGCGTGACAAGTTTGTTTGCTTGTCACACAGATATGTGAATCGAGGCTGCTGTGGTGATTTGATCTTATCTTAGTTTACATGGTAAGAATCAGGAAGATTTTAGCTTTCTGGACATGTAAGACATTCGTTACCTTTACTCCTTTGCAATCTTTTTTTAACATAACTGGACACATGAAGGAGTAGAGAATTAACCTTGCACAGCAGCTGAATCTGACAGATTCAATGTCTGTAATCAGGCAGATCTTTGCACAATCATTATAGGCAAAAAGCCCCCCCTCCCCCTGCTTTACATGATTTAAGTCGCCAAAATGAATGAAAAAATTAAAAAGATGATTTTTTTAGTTCATCGATAGTCGCCTGGATGTCCTGAACAAAGGAAAGGAACCAGATGATCTCTTCGAGGAGGAAATCCTGAAATGTGAAACAGCTGCAGGTGTGTGTTTGTATTAATCATCTTTTAATCCATGTCATTTCGCCTCAGTCATTTTTGATCCTTTTTCATCTTCATATACAACAGGGAGAGGAAAGTCTTATCAGCAGTTAGTTGGTAACTTAAAGGTAAGCTCTTTTAACTTTTATTGAATAACCGTGCAAAGTTGTTCTCACATTTTTGAAAAACTTCCTGAGACACTTTATTCTGCTCTCAACAGAAGGGAGGAGGGGCGCTCATCCTGAACATGAAGTCCAAAGCAAACATGAGGGTGAGTATTGTGCACACAAACAAGTTCCTTTGTTGTTTCTATGGAGGCCATACAGTGCAATCTGCGAAATAATAAAACCAAAACAACTGATTTTTCATTTAAAAACTTTCCTTTTAGAAAACAAATACTTTATCCTGAGGTATAAGGTTTACCTTGATCTTAAACTTTTCTTTCGTTTATCTTCTTTAAACTAGCTAACAAGAAATGTCCATACTCCTTAAGAGTAATTAAGGCAGAATAACCATTCTTGTGGTACTGTTACCTTATTAAAGCCATACTGGGAAAAGCTTAATAAGTTCATACTAATAAACAACTTCTTGACAAGCTAGCAATAAGCTATTATTTCAAGGGTATTACAGGAAACCCCATTCTTAAAAGCCTACCAGATGTATGTTACAGTCATGTAGGGTTTGTCATAAAAATAATAGGATACTCCTTGAGATCCAATTGATTATAATAATTTGAAATGTATTTTTTTCAGTTGAAACTGTGAAGTTGTGTAAACATACTTAAAATTAAATAACTACACACACACACACACACGTATATGTATATATATATATATATATATATATATATATATATATATATATATATATATATATATATATATATATATATATATATATATATATACATACATAGAGGGAGAGAGAGAGAGAGCGATAGATAGATAGATAGATAGATAGATAGATTTATATGGAGATTATTAACAGTGGAGTTATGTAAATATATTGGCCTTAAAATGGCTAAAAATACAATAATATAACTAATACTTGATGTATATGTTTTAGGCTTTACTTTTAAAAGACTGACTCTTCTAAAGCAGAAAGAAATATTGATATTTATTATTTTCACAACAGTTTTAGGGAGGCTGATTTTTTGTCATTAGGGACAAATGTGTCAATGTATTACAGGATTTTTAAGGTATAATTACAACACTGCACTATATATTTCATAGTGACTACATTTCTGTATTTTTTTATTTGAATCAAAACAATTTCTTCCCCATTTTAGCTGTTTTTTAAACTCAGTTTTATCTTGGTTTCAGCTTCTTTGTTTTATCTTTGTGGTTTCATTGATTCTTGATAAGGGTTATTCTGATGTGTTTTTCCTTTTTCAGTGGTGTTCTGATGTGTGGAGCACTTTGCATGGCCTTGATGTTGTGCAAATTAACTTGCCTTGCAATAATAATAACTGATAAGCAAGCAGCCAGTGTGATACTAATAAGCATGCTTATTACTGATATTGTTTGTTTCGATTATCTCTTTATATATTTTTTATTTTTGCTATCTTATTTTAGATTTTTTTTTTATTATTATGGGTGTTTTAACATATAACTTAAGGCTATTTAACTTCATTAACTTTTAGAGTTTTATTTTCTTTTGTATGGCTTGTTTTCTCCCACAATTCTTTTACTTATGCTGAGAGTTTGGCACCTTGACAGCAATGTATAGCATTAGCGTATGTCAAGAGATTTCTGAACGGTGACACTGTGGCAGACTTCCAGGCTCATGCCACATATCAAACCCACATCAAAAAACTCAAACTATCCCTTTGACCTTTGTTGAAACTGTGAGCTGGTAAGGTGGGATCTGATATGTTTACTTTATAATTTTTTTATTTATTTTTGTGAGCTTGAATAAAAAAGCTTGTTCTACATGATATTCTGTTAAAAGTGCTATATAAATAAGACCTGATGGTTGACAGCTTGATGTCTGTATTACCAAAGTTCTCCTCTCTGTCCCCCACAGGCCAAAGGTCTGGCAAAGTCTGGTTTGAAGAACTTGCTGATACACAAGGTGGGTCAGCATTTATGTGGGTCTGAGCCCCACTTGGTACAAATAGAGATGCAACTAATGACTATTTCTATTGTCAACAAGTAATCGACTACTGGGTCGATTAGTTGACCAGTCAGGTGCTTTTTTCCACAGTTACTGAATGTGTCTTATTATTGCTTCATGATGTAAGTCTTATATTAAAACAAAAAAAAATGCTGCAACATAATGATAACAATTATTATTGTTTGTCTTATAATTATTATTACTATTTCTTCTAACATTTGACCACTTTCAGACTAAAAACATGCAGTTTTTATTTTATTATAGCCGAACATTTCAAAATGCTGCTATGGTTTCATGGTAATGCTAGTTACATGCTTGTATTTGTGTCTTTTCAGGCCAATAATGAAGAGAACAGTCTACAGAGAGGAGGATCTGTGTCACACCGTCGAGCTCAATCAGACTGCTTACAAAACCGCCTACCCATCACACAACACTTTGGGATGGTGAGGACAAAACAATCTGATTTAAGTTCAAAACTCGCTTTAAAATGACAAACTATGTCCTCATCAATCGGGTATCTATATACTAACTATATAATAGTTCGGTTTCCCTGACGCTCTTCTGGTCTACGTAACAAAAAACATCATCCACTAATGCTGTTATAATTACTGATACCCTCTCTGATCTGCCTTATGTTAGTCTCGTCCCCGTCGGCCTGGACACAAACACAGGGCTCCCAGAGACGAGGGGAACACCAGGGAATCTGGAGACACATGGGACGGGTGAGAGCAACATGGAAAACAATTCCCATGCTTTTTTTCTTTGGTGATATCAAGGCTCATTCACCAAAATCACATTAGGGAAATGCATGCACATGGAGAACATGCAAATTCCATACACAAAGGCCCTAGACAACTCAGGAAGCTGAACCAGCAACCTCTCTGCTGTTGGGCAAGGGCACTAACCTGCTGCACCACCACACATCAACACTACATTGTCAAAAGTGTTCACTTACTTATCCAAATCATTGAATTCAGATGCTACAATTACTTCATGGCCAAAGCATGACGGCCCAATCAGAGTCCTTTAGTGCAGGAAGAGGACCAACTGCTATATAGTAAGGATATTTTTGCTCCTCTTCCAACATGTTTTACAAGAGTTTGTTCTGAGAAGTGGCTCACGTTCTGCAGCACACTAGCTCTCCCCTTCTCTCCCCATATATGAATGACCCCTAATAAATGTTGATTGATGGAAGGATCATCCAATCACCTGCCGGATATGCTTCTGAAAGCTTCTGCTCTCCCTAAACACTTCCTATGGGCTCTCTTGGACTAGTAAAATATGTTAAACAGTCCATCTGGTGTGCCAGGTTAGGAGAACGCTACTTGTCAAGTGAAAGCGACTTTTAATGCTTCAGCACACCAAGATATTTTGGACAATTTCATGCTCCCAACTTTGTGGGAACAGTTTGGGGACGGCCCCTTCCTGTTCCAACATAACTGAGCACCAGTGCACAAAGCAGGTCCATAGAGACATGAATGAGAGAGTTTGGTGTGGATAAACTTGACTGGCCTGCACAGAGTTTTGACCTCAACCCGCTCAAACACCTTTGGGATGAATTAGAGCAAAGACTGAGCACCAGGCCTTCTCGTCCAGCATCAGTGTGTGACCTCACAAATGCGCTTCTGGAAGAATGGTCAAAAATTCCCATAAACACTCCTAAACCTTGTGGACAGCCTTCCCAACAGAGTTGAAGCTGCTATAGCTGCAAAGGGTGGACCGACGTCATATTTAAATCTATGGTTTAAGAATGGGATTTCACTCAAGTTCATGTGTGTATAAAGGCAGACGAGTGAATACTTTTGGCAATACAGTGTTTCTGTGCATGTTTTTTAATGACTTATGGGTGATGAATTTACCAAAACACTACAGAATAAAGAATATGTTGAAATGTTTGAGGGATAAGAGGAGGATGAATAATTCTACTCTGCCATATCAAAGTGCTTTGAGTGGTCTTAGATTTTATTCTAACAGTTTCGAATAACAGTTGAGAAACTTTGACGAATGTCAGAATCATCTTATAATCACAGTTAGAGGGTTTTAAAAAAATGTTTCTCTTTGTTTCTTGTTATTGAATAAGACCCACTGTGTTGATATCTCTCTCTGCTGATCAGTGCTGTATCCGATCCTGTGGTGGAGTTGGACTCTGAGCACCAGAGGGATGAAGACGAGGAGCAGGACTCCCTGCTGTGTGACCCAGAGGAGATGGATCTGCTCGGTGAGATCTTCGACACCCTTAGCACCCGCAGCTTCCACGAGCGCGGCCTTCTCTACGGCACACGCAGCCTGGATCTGTTTGGCTCTGACAGTCAGGACTACATTACAAAGGTGGGAAGATCACGTGCACACACACACACACACACACACAAGCATTGTCATGATACATTGACAGATGCCACCCTTTCATTCCCCCCAAGTAAAGTCAGCAAAGGCCTGATTATCTGGTGGTCCTAAAGGTTATCTTGACCGGATCCTTCTGTGGTGCGAGTTGTGTTAAAAGGGATTTTAACCTCAGTGGTCATGTTTATACGGACAAAAAAACTCAGAATAAATGCTTGATCAGAGTAGAAACACGTCATATAAACACTTCAGTCTGAAGATGCTTTTTTGAAAGAGTTCATTCGTAAAGATATTTCATTCTGATAGAGTCTTCCTGGTTCACTCTCTCTCCTCTCCTCTGGTAACCTGACACACCAGATGGACTGTTTAATATATCTCACTAGTCAATCTGGTAGAGCCCATAAAAAGTGTCTGAGAAAGGGCAGAAGCTTTCAAAAGCAGGAGATCGACTGGAGGATTGTTCCATCAGTCACATTCATTATAGGCCAATCAGGTAATGAAGTAGGTAGGCATGTTAAATCAGGCTGATCCATCTGCATGGCAAGGTTAGCTTATATAAGCAATGATAAAAAAAAAAAAAAAAACACAGCATATAGTAGTCCATAGGCTTTTCGTAGGCTTGCATTGGAGTGAACCAGCACGATGCTAACTTCCATGTTGGCCTACCGAAATGTATCATTCCTGCACCACTCTATGAAGGCCTGTCCCTAATAACAAACCTCCTTCATATAAAGACCTGGTATGGTGCTATTTTGTACACAAAGGTCCCAGTCTATATTTGGCTTGGTCTATGGTCATGTCGAAAACACTTAAATAGAATCATGAAAGATTGAATCATGCAGAATAAAAAGGCGATCTCAAGGAAAGGAAATGAAACCCAAAGCATCTGACCTGGATAGTCTTACAGAGTGTGTTGAGGAGTGAACAGGCTATGGGCTGAAACACTGTATTATTTCTTTTATCAGTTATTAAATACCACCAATTTTTTGTGACCACTTCTTTTTAAAATTGGCTCTAAAAGGCTCACTGTATTTGGTGCTCACTGTGCCTGGAATCTTACCTGGTGAAAAAGCACCCTTTTTGATATCATTAACTGATATTAATTATTTTTAATTAGTATTCTGGACATTTAACAAATATGTATTCAACAAATATGGCACTATACAAATAAAGATTAAATGACTGAATCTATATTCAGCAGAGACAAATGTAATGAGGAGAGATTTATGATCTGGGCATCCATGGGTTTGTCGCTATCATAAATTCTTATTTTTGGTTCCTTTGTCTCTGCCTGGATGGATGCATCTCTGGATGTATGTATGTGTATGTTTGAAGAGCATGGCTTAAACCGGCCTTGAGATAGATAACACGTTTTATGAACTGCCACTATACAAGTAAAGATTGATTGATTGATTGATTGATTGATTGATTTGTGAATTGTGTCACACACACATACCCAAATGACATTTCTGGTTTTAACATTTCTGTCTTCTTTCATTTTTTATTTTCCTCTTCTTAAGGTCGGTTTTCCAACCAACCCTAGCCAGGAGAGCCTGAGTCTGTCCATCAGCGGCAGTGGCAGCCTGCACAGCTGGAACCTGGAAGCCACAGAGGAACAATCGGATCAAGCAGAGGACTCTGATTGGCTGAACCCGGACACCAGCATGCCAGAAGAGGAGAAGACAGAGAGCCTGCAACCAGCATGTGTAATACCGGAGCAAGAGTGCAAAGAAGAGGAAGAGAGAAATGAAGCAGTGAACAGGGAGGAAGAAGGAGAAAATGGAGACAGGGGCGACTTCAAGGAAGTGGAGGAAGAAGAGGAGGAAGTGGAAGATCAGGGAGGAAGTTTAGGGGAGGATGCAGTGACAGAAACATCTGAAAACAAAGAGGAAGAAAGTTTGAAAGAAAACACAGAAAATGAGCAAAAACAGGGTGAAACAGTTGAGGAAGAGACAGATAAAGAAACAAATGACATACAAGAAGAAGAAAGAGAGAGCCAGGAAAACCAACTAACAGTGCAGAGTCCTCGTCATCCTGACCCCGAAGCCACCCCTGCTCAGGACAGAAGGAAAGAGGAAGCAGTGAAGAAAGTGCTCTCTGCTGTGGCACGTTTTCAGTTTCAGGAGCACAACACAAGCTTCCAGCTGAAGTCCAGGGCCAGAGATCTTAATGAACCAGGGAGAGTTTGTAACAGGTTTCAGAGCAGGGGTGACAACCAAACTCAGCCGCGATGTGATGCAAAGACACCAGAGGAGAAGAATCACTCAGAACAAGAGAGGGAGGAAGAGGAGGAGGAGCGGCCGCCCATTAAAGTGTCTGAGCTGAAGAAGAGATTTGAAGGTTAAAGCCCATAGACATTAACAAACTGACACCACATTCACTGTGTATGCCAGCAGCTGCAAAATGTTGATGTTGGTGCCATGTTGGTGAAAGTCACCCCTAATCCCATAAGTACTGTCGGGAAAACTCTGAATAAAAAGCATGAATAATAACATACAACTGATTTTGATGAAACAGTTAATTATGCAATGATTTAAATTCATATCAGAAATGATAACTGACTGCTGCTGAGAAACACTGAAGAAAAACAGTCTGGGATTAAAATATTAAAACTAAAAGGAGAGAAAGGGACCTAGCAGTAAGGATGGCACACAGAGATGAATAAAGAAAAGGGTCTTACAAAACCCAAAACCAGTGAAGTTGGCACGTTGTGTAAATCGTGAATAAAAACAGAATACAATGATTTGCAAATCCATTTCAACTTATATTCAATTGAATACACTGCAAATACAAGATATTTAATATTCGAACTGAGAAACTTTATTTTCTTTTGCAAATAATCATCAACTTAGAATTTAATGGCAGCAACACATTGCAAAAAAGTTTGCACAGGGGCATTTTTACCACTGTGTTACATCGCCTTTCCTTTTAACAACACTCAGTAAACGTTTGGGAACTGAGGAGACCAATTTTTGAAGCTTTTCGGGTGGAATTCTTTCCCATTCTTGCTTGATGTACAGCTTAAGTTGTTCAACAGTCCGGGGTCTCCGTTGTTGTATTTTACGCTTCATAATGCGCCACACATTTTCAATGGGGGACAGGTCTGGACTACAGGCAGGCCAGTCTAGTACCCGCACTCTTTTACTACGAAGCCACGCTGTTGTAACACGTGCAGAATGTGGCTTGGCATTGTCTTGCTGAAATAAGCAGGGGCGTCCATGAAAAAGACGTTGCTTGGATGGCAACATATGTTGCTCCAAAACCTGTATGTACCTTTCAGCATTAATGGTGCCTTCACAGATGTGTAAGTTACCCATGCCTTGGGCACTAATACACCCCCATACCATCACAGATGCTGGCTTTTGAACTTTGCGCCTATAACAGTCCGGCTGGCTCTTTTCCTCTTTGGTCCGGAGGACACGACGACCACACTTTCCAAAAACAATTTGAAATGTGGACTCGTCAGACCACAGAACACTTTTCCACTTTGCATCAGTCCATCTTAGATGAGCTCGGGCCCAGCGAAGCCGGCGGCGTTTCTGGGTGTTGTTGATAAATGGCTTTCGCTTTGCATAGTAGAGTTTTAACTTGCACTTACAGATGTAGCGATGAACTGGAGTTACTGACAGTGGTTTTCTGAAGTGTTCCTGAGCCCATGTGGTGATATCCTTTACACAGTGATGCCGGTTTTTGATGCAGTACCGCCTGAGGGATCAAAGGTCACAGGCATTCAATGTTGGTTTTCGGCCTTGCCGCTTACGTGCAGTAATTTCTCCAGATTCTCTGAACCTTTTGATGATATTACGGACCATAGATGATGAAATCCCTAAATTCCTTGCAATAGCTCGTTGAGAAATGTTGTTCTTAAACTGTTCGACAATTTGCTCACGCATTTGTTCACAAAGTGGTGACCCTCGCCCCATCCTTGTTTGTGAATGACTGACCATTTCAGGGAAGCTGCTTTTATACCCAATCATGGCACCCACCTGTTCTCAGTTAGCCTGTTCACCTGTGGGATGTTCCAAATAAGTGTTTGATGAGCATTCCTCAACTTTCTCAGTCTTTTTTGCCACTTGTGCCAGCTTTTTTGAAACATGTTGCAGGCATCAAATTCAAAATGAGCTAATATCTGCAAAAAATAACACAGTTTACCAGTTCAAACGTTAAGTATCTTGTCTTTGCTGTGTATTCAATTGAATATAGGTTGAAAGGGATTTGCAAATCATTGTATTCTGTTTTTATTTATGATTTACACAATGTGCCAACTTCACTGGTTTTGGGTTTTGTAAATATGACAGGACCAGTTTCCAAGCTCTGCCAGGTGACTCTCTCCAAAAGACCAAAGTTTCTGAGCTCCATGTGACTTGACCAACAAACTCCAGTTCCAATAAAATTAAGACATTGTATTAATTAAAACAGAACAGATCATTTGCAAATCCTTTTCGACCTAGATTTAAACGAAAGCACTAAAAAGACAAGATTTTTAAATTTACACTTACACTTTATTATATTCTACAAATACACCAGTTTTTAATTTGATGCCTGCAACACATTTCAAAAAAGCTGGGACAGGGGCATGTGTTACATCAGCTTTCCTTTAAACAACACTCAATAAGCATTTGGGAGCTGAGGATATAAATTGTTGAAGCATTGTAGGTGGAATTCTTTCACATTCTTGCATGATGTTTGACTTCAGTTAATCAGTATTTCCAGGCTCTCCATTGTCATATTTTGCGCTTCATAATGAGTCACACATTTTCAATGAGGGACAGGTTTGGACTGCAGGCAGGCCAGTCCAGTACCTGTACTCTTGGACTATAAAGGCACACTGTTGTAGCTGTTGTAATGTCATGGCATTGTCTGCTGAAATAAGCAGGGATGTCCCTGAAAAAGATGTCTCCTGGATGGCTGCATATGTTGCTCTAAACCTGTATGTACCTTTCAGCATTAATGGTGCCCTCAAAGATATGCAAGTTACCCATGCCATGGGCACAAACACACCCCCATATCATTACAAATGCTGGCGTCTGAACTTTGTGCTGATAACAGTCTGAATGATCCTTTTTGTGAGGACACAACATCCATGATTTTCAGTCCATCCATTATCTGCTTTGCTTATGCCTTTCAAACAACCTTTCATGCTTACACTCATACCTAAGGGCAATTTGGAGTGACCGTTCAACTTTTTGGTCTGTGGGAGAAAGCCAGAGTGCCCGGAGAGAGCTCACGCATGCACAAAGAGAACATGCAAACTCCACACAGAAAGGCCCCTGAAAGGCCTTGACTGACACGGGGACTGACCCAGCAACCTTCTTGCTGTGAGGCACGCACACTACCTGCTGCGAGACCGTGCTGCCCAATCCCTAAATTCATTGCAATTGTACTTTGAGAAACTTTGTTGGACTATTTGCTCACACAGTTGTTCAAAGTGGTGGATCCCAGCCCATCATTGTGAACATCTGAGCCTCTTGGGGATGCTTCTTTTATCCCAAATCATGGCACTCACCTGTTTCCAGTGAACCTGTTCACCTTGTGGAGTGTTCCAAACAGGTGATTTTTCAGCATTCCTCAACTTTCCCAGTCTTTAATTGCTCCATGTCCCACCTTTCTAGGTGTACGAGGTGTGTCAGAAAAGTTCCAGGACTGATGTCACAAAAGATTTATTCGTGATCGTCCAGTTCTTGTCACAGGGCCAGACGATCAACCAGCATGTCTACAAAGGGATACTGCGGCGTTTGCTTCGTTCAGTGTGCAAGAAGAGGCCAGAGTTGTGACAGAAGAAGTCATGGCTGTCTCACCATGACAACGCGCCTGCTCACAATGCCCTGAGCATCCGACAGTTCCTGGCCGAGAAGAACATCGCCGTGCTGCAGCAACCTCCCTACTCGCCCGACCTGGCTCTGTGTGGTTTTTTTCCTCTTCCCCAAGCTCAAGGGGGTCATCATTGGGACCCGTTTTGAAGATGTGGACTACATCAAAAAGGCCGTGACGACGGAGCTGCGGAGGATCCTGGAAGAATCCTTCCAGGAGTGCATGAAAGCGTGACAGAGAAGGATGGGAAAGTGCATTAGACTCCAGGGGGATTACTTCGAAGGGGAAAACTTGTAGTTTGGATTCTAAATAAATCTTTTGTGGCACCAGTCCTGGAATTTTTCTGACACACCTTGTATGTAGACGTGTTGTAGGCATCAAATTCAAAGTGAATACTCGCAAAAAAAAACAAAAAAACATGTTGATCAATTTGAAGATATCTTGCCTTTGTAACCTATATAATTGAATACATGTCAGGTTCAAAATTATTTCCAAATCGTATTTTTCTTTTATTTACACTTTACAAAATGTCCCAACTCCATTGGAATTGAAGTTTGAACAACTAGAGATGTAGAATCTCTTGTAATGGCCAAGCAGAGTGAACTTTTTGTGCAAAGTACACGTACAAAAAGACTCAGCGATGTCTCTATCTTAAGATTTACCATTTCAATCTCAGACTTCCATTGTTTTTCGTTTTTGTCTCAGCAGTCGTTATCATTACCGATATGAATGTCAACCATTGTATAATAAACCTCTTAATAATTTTAATGTTGATATTGATACTATTTATTTAGCTAACCAACCATTTACCAGTCCGCTTCTGTTGACTTACAAGGCAGTTCTGACCCTTCCAATATGGCGCAGATGTCAACAAACTACCCTACCAGTCAATGCAGCTTCTATCCATGCCTATGTTTAGGGCTTTGTAACTGGTGATAAAACAAACTGATTCAAATGCTGGTGGATCTTTATGACAAAACCCCAATGTGGTGTTTGTGTCTTGGTAAGTTGACAAGTGCTCACACATCAGGGGAATGAACCACAAAGCAAGCCCGACCTAAGAAGGCTTTCTTTGAGTGAGCTGCTTCAACAAAGCTTTAAATGCGACTAAACACAAATAGTTTGTTGTTGTTGTTTTTTACAATAAAACCCTTTCAAATAGACTTTTATTTGTATTGTTGATCACTAACAGTCGAAGTCTTTACATTTTAGCTTGGCTTTTCACCTACATATGGTAGGCCAATGAGAAAAAGTAGCCAGCCAAGGCGGTTTAGTCTTCAACATGAAACCAAGCAGGTCAAGTTGACTAAATGACTACTGAACAGATTTGATGGACAGAGCAACATTGTTTGAGAGGAGTTCTGTCTGCTGGTTGAAAGAGAGGGTCTGATCATGTTCAAGAAGGCATTTCGTTTAACAATAGAGTGGGCGTGATAAGTAGCTGCCAAACTCACAAAGAAGTTAATCAACTGATGTATTAGTGATTTATTTGAAACTAAAGGCAGCCAACGTCAGATTCTGACATCTTGGTTTTGCCATCAACTCAAAATCTGATGTTGATGGCTGCTTTTAGTAGCAAATACATCACTCATACATCAGTTGATTAACTTAATTTCAATTGGTTCACCACAAAGATGAAAACATTGAAAAGAAAATAAATGAAAAAGAAAATCAAGATCTTTGCTTTAATTATGGATTTGGTTCTTGGTAGAGTAACAAAAACTATGTGTAATTGTCTTAGGGCCATATTTAATCAGGTTAAGGGGGGCCTCTAGCCCCCAGTCCTCCCATTGCCCACCCCTTTCCTAAACAACTGCAATTTAAAACAGTTTTATGAGCAATGGCATCATGTTTAATCTTTTTTTTTCTCAGAAATCCACCTGCCAGTCATTATAAGTCAACACTCGACCATGATTTGAGTATTTTAGGGTCAAATCAGTAAAGAAAAACATGATGAACTAGAAAGCACTTGGAGAGCACAAACCAAGGTAGCTCACATATTACTGTTACATCTATAAGCAATAGTTCCATGACAAAGTTACCATCATAATATGGTTCCTTGACCCTGAAAATCCACACCTAGCACTCAGAATCATGTTGATATCATTATTAGTTAGAGTTATTGACCAAAGATGATTGTTTGTTAATGGCGGTTATCTGAATCGCCACAAAAATCTAACCATTTTAAAGTTGGGCCATTACCAACATCTCCTGAAACTTTCAGCAAAATCTGGCCAGTACTCCTTGCATAATCTTGCTAACAGACAAACAAGTACAGGCAAAAACATAACCTTCTTGGTGACGGTAATACTGAACCAGAGTGAAGAAGCCAAGACATCTCAGTTGAACTCACCTTGCTCATGTAGATGACAGTGCTCACTAGCTGTCCAGATCTTGTTCTTGATCTCAACAGGGAAGGAGTCACAGATGGCCTTGGCAGCAGACATGTACATGTACTCAGCTGTACATGTTATAGGAACTGATCTGTCTTTGAAAGGCCAAGATATAATTATACATTCAGTTCAGTTCAAAAGAGTACTGAAAAAAATGTTAATAAAAAAATACGCACATCATTTCAACTTCTTTTTTTCTTTTCGCGTCTTGCTTCACTCCCGAGTCTATGACAAGCAGATAGACACCATTCTTCCGACTGTGCGTGTAGTAACAAGGAAGAGACTGGTAGAATTCGCGGACCGCTAACTAGCTTAACCCAAACACCGGGAGTCAATGGAAAGTGTTATCCTGCCTCTGCCTGCAGTCATCAGACAAACTCTTCAGCAACTCTAAATGGCCCTGTGTGCTTGTTGTGAATCATTTTTACTGTGTTATGTTACGTTATCTTCTATTATCATCATATTATCTTCTTCTACTCCTAAACAGAGGCTTTGTTTTTTTGACCTACTTCTGCGGTGGTTTTCACAAGAGACGTGACATGTGCGAACGAGTCAAGTTTTTTGAACAGCTCTTTTAAGTGAAGGATGAGAATGGATTCACAGTTATGAGTGAGCCCTTCGTTTGTGGGTCATTCTTAAATGCAAATTGCATGCAAATTTAAGAATGGCACGCAAAAAACGCCTCAACCACAACTGTGAACAAAGTCTCTGTTAAGAGGTAGATGAAGATAATATAATGATAGTAGAAGATAACACAACATAAACAAGACACAACAAGCACACAGAAACACTTACAGTTATTGAAGAGATTGTCTGTGAGAGTAGGCAGAGGCAGGCTAACACTTCCCATTGACTCCCAGTGTTTGGGCTAAGCTAATTAGCAGTGGGTGAACTTTGCCTGTCTCTTTCCTGTTAATGCACCCACAGTCGAAAGAATGGTGTCTATCTGCTTGTCATGGACTCGGGAGTGAGACAAGACACGAAAGTTAAAAAAAAAGCTCCCTTTAAATCAATCTGACCCCTGTAGCATATGTGGTGAAAAACACAGGCCCTTGTTCAAATGCAGTTGATGATCCTCGTCTTACAGACATGCACATCATGTCCAGGCAAGCATGTGATCACAGGGTGCTCATGATGTCAGCAGATGCAGATGTGAACACAGGGACAAACAGCATGGAAATCTCCAGGCTTAGGACACTGGATAGCAAGACTGAAAATGAGCACATTCCTGTTTTGTTCACAGAACTACAGTGTTGCTGATTGTTTGTTTTTAAGGAAATCCTTCCACACAGAATGAGACAAAGTGCTTTACAGTCTTTGCAAGTGTTTTAATCAATATCCTTCATATTTAGAAAAAGTGAAAACATGTCTTGCATAAATATATTTAAGAAAAAACACAAATACACTAATGTCTGTACAAATGCAACATTAATCTCCAAAATTCTTTCCATGAATTGAGACTGGAACAATCTGTGGATTTGTGGTCACCAAAATAGAAAATGGTCCCCATAAATCATTGTTTTTTGTGTGTAACGCTCCAGAGATAGAGACTGAACAAGGTTTTACAGTTTCATGGAGGTGACAGTGCTGAGTCCACTTTTATTTGCCTTCATCATATGAGGCGTTCCTCTTTGGGCAGTGGTAGTGGGAGACCCGGTTTCTCAGATCCGGCTGCTCCCGTCTGTTTCCGCTCCTCATCGCTTGGCCGATACGTTCCCTCCATGCTTCTCTTCTTCCTGATCACGCACAGCAGAAGCAGCAGAGCTAGGCTGAGCAGGGACAGCACCGCAGGCACCAACACCGACCCAACTGAGGGGGTCAACACCTGAATCGCCATGGTTACGAACACCTAGGACAGAAAAAAACATAGATGAGGCTGATAGAGGGGTTTGTTACCTGTGTAGCTCACATAGACCTGCAAAAGGAGGTGCCCATGCACAGACTCTACTGGCTAAAATAAAAAAGCTTGACAGGCTGAGAAGAGCATAAGTGTGGCTGTAAACAAATGCCACCTACTGGCTGAAAAGCAGACCACTCCCTCAGGTCAGTCCATCTACTTTACACGAGCTATAACTTTCAGCCACTAAGCCAGCACTGAGGGCTGATGAGGAGAAAATCATTTAAGCTAGCATTGACCACGAAGTGGAACTGTGGCACAAGCATTTTTCTAAGGGTATTTTAGAAACCTCTTATCAAAAATTTTATTGGTAATACATTTTGAACAGGAATGAGTAACTTCAAACTGAATTCACCTTTTTATACCCAAATTTGAGCCGCTCTCTGGGCTCATCTGAGAAGTCAAGAAATTAATTAAACATAACATTCAACCACTAAAAACAACCTTTCTGTTCAGGAATGCAAGTAAATAACTATAATTTGACATCTTAATCAAGAAATAATAATGTGCTTTGGTATATATATATATATATATATATATATATATATATATATATATATATATATTTTTTTTTTTTTTTTTTTTTTTAATGTAAAATAGTAAATTTGAAAATTCATGGATGACAATCAAAATTACATTATCATAATCATAACTGTATTTTTAGCTTTAAAAATATTATTTAATTTAAAGAGCTTCTACATACTGGTACATACACAAAAATATGATAATTCTGTTAATTTAGAGGAGCTGCAGCATAAACCTTACACTACACACTAAATAATTTGTTAAGTGCTATATATATCATTAAAACCACAAAAAACAGACATTAAAGACCCATGAACCAAACTGTGAAACGTTTTGGCACAAATGCGTGACCTGTGAGCAACCACTTTATTAGGTACACCTCACCAGTACCATGCTGGACCCATTTTTGCCTTCAGAGCTGCATTTGGAGCATCATTCAGTAAGCAGCTGGAAACATCCCTCAGAGAAATTGGTCTGTATTTAAATGATGATGTCACAATGTTGCTGCAGACTTGTCAGTTGCACATCCATCATGAGAATCTCCTCTTTCTCCACATCCCAAAGGTGCTCTATTGGATTGAGATGTGGTGACCTTGTAGGTCAGTAGAATACAGTAAATTCATCCACGCTGTCCACACAAAGGCGGGTGTTTTTGAACACCTTACCATCTTGATCAAATCCTGCTGAAGTACAGGGCAGCACTCCAATAACTTATCAAATTTTTCTTTATTGCCACACATAGGCCTTCTGCAGTTGCTGCCGGCATTCAGCTCCTCAAAATAATCCCATCCACATGCATGAAGTTTTTGAAAACATTCCTGTCTTTACATAAAAACTCAAAAATAAATTTTATTGCCTTGTAACGATGTCTGTGATATGCAGCTTTTTTTTCAATTACTATGCAAAATCAGTTTTATTTTCATATCCAATCCAAACTCTGATCGGTTGATGGTGTAGTTTAAATTGTGGTGATGCTACTTGGTGTTATCAGGTGTATTGTGTAAATTTTTCTTTGTTCATCTTTCAATCCAAGACATATCTGATAACCTCGATCTACACCTCATATTTGGAAGTTTTGTGGATACCCCTGTTGGTTTCAACATCTTTAAACACCAAGGAATATTCTGATCACTTCAGAAGAACCTTTTTCTGTTACTCAGTACTTTTGCCAAATATAACTTAGAATAATACAATGCAAAAGCTATGCTCACTTCAGAATAAAAGTACTGGATTAAAAACCTACTAAAATGTTTAAAAAAATGAACAAAAAAACCCCCCACTCTATTACTGTAATCTGAGTAAATGTATAGAGTTACTTTCCTCTCCCTTGTTCCTGCACAAACAAAGCGAATCTGTTTACAAGTATGTTCATGTACTGAAGTCTTTTTCTTCAGTGATTTCCTCCTAAAGAGATGCAGAAGAGGGGGACTACTCTGAAGAGCTTAGATTAACCGGTGCCTCTGTAATTGCAAAAAGGTAGAGAGGAGTAAAATCATGTTCATAATGTTCGGTCAGAACTCACCCTCCTGAGGACTTAAGATTGGATCAGGTCTGTTAGGCCGGTGGTCTTACATCTGGACAGTGAGGCATCTGAGGAAAAAATAAAAATAAAAACAGAGGATGACAAACTGAGTTTTACTTTAAGAACTAAATTGGGGTACACATATAAAGATTATTGGGCTGTTTTTGTCACAACTTTCCCCTTTTCCAAAGAAGTGCTGCAAACGCCAGATTATCTTATGTTTTATAAGATTATCCTACAAGATTATCCTGTGGTCTGAGGTGTGAAGAGTGATTTTGTCTCGATAATCGGCTCTGAAACGGTTCAGGGCTGACAAGTGTAAATATCAAACTTCAATAACAATATAACAATATTTACAACCAACAATCTTCATGTGTGTGGGGAAAGCCGAAGACTCCCGAGTCATGACTCTGTGAATTGTGACGTGAATGTAGCCAATCAAGAAGCGAGCAGACTGAGGAACAAGGAAGCAGGTGTAAATAAAACAAGCATGGCCGCCCTGAAACATAAAGTTCGGTGGACCTAAGAAATGGAGGACCAGCTCACGTGTTCACGCTGTCTCCAGGATTTTTTCCACAGTTTTTCTTTTAGTTCAGGATATTTCCGTCAAAGATAGTCCCAAGACCACGTTCATTCCCTCATCTCGTAAGTCCTTTTCCATGTTATGTGTTGTGTTTTCAGGTTGATGCCATGTTTCTTCTTCTTCATTTTTGTCAGATCACTTCTGATCACAAGAGATTTCTGGCTTGGAGGTCTAGATTCTAGATCAGTGGTGGGACAGATTTGTTATGTGTGTAGTGTCTTGAGTTGAAATCTAGGGGCACACCACACACAGCACGATCAGCACTGTTCAATGCCTGATTTTTTATCTTCATGTACGGGGTCTCTAACAGATAAAAAATCTCCTCAGATTTAGAAAATCCATATGTGTGGACCCTGTTTAAGATGACCTTTACAGAGCCTCTTAACTTAGGTTCAAATAATTAGAAATGAATGTAGGAACCACAATGATAGGGCAATTTCACACATATTTTTTCAGAACATTCTCAATGGATTTTGTTGACATTTTTAGGTAATGTTGGTCATGGCACAACGAGGAAGAGATCAGTTTTTTGGTGATATGAATTTTGATAACACTGCGGGATAGAGCAGCTCTCCACTGTCATGTTGATAAGGCATCCACTGAAGACATGTTGGGGTGTGAGCGGGCTGAGGTAGGGATGTGGACAGAGACAAAGGGACTAAAATAAAAATTAATGATAGCAACAAATTTATGGACGCCCAGACCATAAATTTGTCCCCATCGCAAATTTCTTCATAGTATTGAAATGTATTAGAGTTTAGCCCCCTGAGATGTGGTATCTCGTTTTCCAGAAGGTCTATATGACTGTAAAGGTTTGTATTATGTGGTATAATTATTTAAAAAAAAAAAAAAAAAACACAGATAGGTCTACCACATATCTCAGGTGGTTCTTACAAACAGGGGAGACTGGGGTGAATTGAGATACCTTTCCACATTTTCCCTCCTAACTCTCAGAATGATGGGAATTCACTACTTATAAAGATAATAATTACAAATATGTGCTCTTGTGAATTTAATGATGTCCAGAATTTATAATCTTCAGGAAGACTATTAAAATTTATAGAATAGAATAGAATAGAATAGAATAAACCTTTATTCGTCCCACATGGGGAAATTTGCAGTGTTACAGCAGCAAAGGGGACAGCGTTGATAAAGAATATGTATAAAATGGTATCAAAAATAGCATGAAAAATAGTAGTATTTACATTATTCTACCAGTATAAATATAAACAAGGGCTTGAATACAGAAACTAAAAAGCAAATCCTATAAGGATTATTTACACATTCACCAAGTAATTGCAGATGAATGTAAGTGATTGCACATGGATGAATTGCACATTCTTATTAAGAAATAATTAAGTTTTACAGTAGTTGCCACAAAGGAGGTCTGTTGATATTGATGCTTGTTTAAACTCATTCATCTAAACATCAGACAGTAGCAGAAAATTCAAGCCTTTTTCAAAATATCTTTAATTTTAATCTACAATAATAAAGTGATCATGCACATTGTCAGTAAGCAATGAGGGAATCTTGCTGATCATGAGCTCAATACAGTAAATCAGTAAAATCATTTAACTGGATAAAGTTAACCATGCTGTCAGCTCCAAGTCACCAATGTACACAGTCACCCTTCAATTCAAACACCAAACTTATTTCCTCGTTTCCCGACTTCAACAGGAGGAGGATTTATCTGTCATTGGCTCGATGAACTGTGCAGTCTCATTATTAGAAGTTGATGATCAGGGTCTTGATGTATCAGTTTCTCTGTTAAACTTTGCTAGTGTTGTTTCTGCTGCCGTGATCAGTCTGTCATCTCTCCTCTGCCTCTACACTGATCCTACAGGTGAAGAGCAGACTGCAGCCCAGTCTGCGTCGTGTTAATTCTGGACAACGTGCACAACTGACACGTTGAATCGTCACAGGGGATGTGTGGCAGCCATCGTGTGTACATGTCCAGGTAGTTAACAGCAAGTACATCTCCAGCTTTACGCCTCTATTAAACCCATTTAAAACTATTCACCGTAAAGTATCAATCCATCATCTATGCCAGGCTGCTGGAGACCTGGAGCCTATCCCAGCTGTCATTGGACAGGAGGCAGGGTGCACCTTGGACTGGTTCCCAGGCAGTCACATGACTGACACATAGAGATGAACATCTCTCTGTTGTTCTCTCTGTTTTTGATATCTCTGAGGAAACCAGGGTACCTCAGAAAACCTAAGCCTGTTTTAAAGAGCAAACAGACGGAGAGCCTCAGTCGCAAACAAAGCAGAAAGACATAGACCATAATCTCAAGTATGAGCACACAAAGTCCCAGAGAGTTTGAGCATTACGCACACAGAAAACACTAAAAACAGGAAAACTCTGAGGGACGTAAAACCACCTTAAAACAAAAAGATAAAAGGTCATTTGAGAGCTCCAAATACCAGGAGGAGATTCTATCAGCTCTTCACCCTGACTCAGCTTTGACCTCTGAGGAACCATCATGTACCTGCAGAGTCAAGAAAAACAATGCATTCTGGGTAAAAAGCTGTACTCTGAGAAGAAAACTGCATGTGTCTTTTTTTTTTAATTACTACTTGTCTTACTTTTATTAATGAATAAAAGCAGTCAGATAAATGAACTCATCTATATTATTCAGAAAGTGCTGTCTAAATCATCTATTTACATACTGCTTATCCCTTTAGAGGTCGCAGCAGGCTAAAGCTGCATGTGCTCTATCCTGCATCAACTATCAACAGAAACGACATCATTTAACATAAATTCATATTTTTAGAACAGTTAAACCCATTTTAATGGCAGTTCAGCCAGATGCTGCTTTATTAATCAACATCATTCCTCTCCAGATTATATTCATTATAGATATTAATTTTAATATTAGATTGATCTCTCTCTCTACTTATATATATATATATATATACACACCCCACTTCTCGCCTAATGTCAGCTGGGATAGGCTCCAGCCCTGCAACCCCAAAAGGGATGAGCAGTATAGATAATGGATAGATTAGTTCTTATTGCTTTAACACAACACATGCTTTGTTAGATGAAATTATAAAATGCAGTACACTGTAATAATGATAACTTAAAATCGCTGGCATTAAATGATTTTTTTTTAAAAAAAAGAATATACTTTTTTTGTGATATGAACTTAATTAAATGAGTTATCTCAACTATCCTTGTTAAGGGTTTTATGTAAAGCTGGGCTAATTTCTTAACTTACGTTGACAAAACTTAAAACAGTTAGTTTAAGGTCAGGTGTGGTAAGGCGAGGTCAGGCCAAGTCCTGAACACAGGGTTCATATTGTAACGGACTGGATTTCTTGTTGGAAATGTTTTGTTTAGTTAAGGGAAAGGCCGTTAGGAAAGTTACTGAGTTCTCCATAATGTCAGTGAATGCATCAGTCTGAGAAGGAGAATGAATAACTGTGGACATGCTTGTGTGGGTGTGCACACTGCAAGTTGCGAATGAGTTTCGGAGCTACAGTTCGGAGTAGAAGACAAAAAGAAGCTGCTTATCATGGTGTATAGTGGGACACTACAGTATAAAGACAAAATATCATTGTGTGCTAGACTGGTGCAGTGGTAAGCAAATATACATGAAAAAAACATGCTATAACTGGTCTAGGGACAAATACTGCCTGGGGCTGTTTTTCTTTTAAATAGTTTTCCCAACTCAACATTTTGGGTTTTAACCAAAAGCTCAAAAATTAAGTGCAGACAGATAGCTTGAAATTTTTCGGTTTTCTGGATTTTTTTTTTCTTTTTTTTTTCAATGTTTTCATACCTGAATAATAAAGATGAAGAGAATACTGCAGTATTTCAGGCATTTATACTTCTAATGCTAAAATAATAACCACAAGTTGCAGAAATAGCGTCCCACTCCAGCTCTGGGTGGCTCAGAAAACGTCGTCATATTCTGGGAAGTCCCCAATAACAGTTCACTCACTGCCAGTGACCACTCACACCAATGACTGCAGTAATTTACCTCATTCAAGCGGCCAATTTGTTCTCTAATCCTCGATATCAGGACCACACAGACACTCCCGCAGCACTTTAACGTTACCACAGGTGTCTGCGTGCATGTGTGGCGGAATGCAGCAGGTCCTGCTCCACCTGTCCGACCAGCTTCCTGCCTCTGCTGTAACAAACCACCGAGAGAACGAAACCAAGCAGCTCTGCGGGCTCCACCGACGACGTTTAAAACGGTCTCAGGAGCAGAAACGACGCTGGGAATAAAAGGAATACCTGTGAAGTCAGTTTACCTGTCGGTTTGTTAGTATCCAGGTGAAACGACCGTCGTGCCCTGCGGTGAACCTCCCGAGAGCCCACAAAACTCATAATCCAGCAGAGAGACGCCAGCGTGCACGCGACATAACTGAAACTGCTCTCTCCCACGCTCACCTGCCTGTCCATATGCAAATCAACCTGGTCACGTGCGCCACCTGTACAAATCAGGGAGGGTGTATTTTTTTTTTTTTTTTGTTCAGGGGCGTGTTCAGACTGTAGCACTCAGGGGGCTCACTGGGATCTTCAGAAACTTTAATTTAAGTCACACTTCAGATACTTTTTTTTAAAATAAACTTTTTTTAAAGTTTGGAGTATACAAACCTAAAAAATCAGTCATTCCAGTTCATATTTAAACTGCAACAGAAGCAACAAAGTTTACAATTATACAGCAAAGATCATCAAGTTGTAATAATCAGTAATCGTGATAGTAATAATAACAGAGACAAAAACAAAAAAAAAAGAAAAAAAAAAAGTCCTGGTGTGGCAGACTTCGTACTAATATTCAGTGTAAAATGAGAATTATTAATATTTGTGACAGCTTATTTGTTGAATACCTCTGCATGGATATTGATCATTGATGTACATTTCTTATTTGTAATTAACTTCAATTAACCTCAGTCAGCGACAACTTGGATAATGGAGTTGAGTTTTGAAATTTTAATTTATGGATGTGGAACTTTCCCAAGTCACACTTTAAATACAAGTATGGCGTAGACAGTTACCTCAGAGCAGTTGTAACGCAAGATGGAGGTCATGAGATGGTGTAAATATGCAAACATGTTCAGAGATTCTGTTTACATATTTGGTAGAAGGGAAACATTCACAACCACAGATTATCAGTGTTTGGAGCATGAAAAAATCAATAATAATTATTTTTTCAACTCTGTGTTTTTTGGGGTTTAATTAATTAATTAATTTTCTAATAAATGAAGAAAATACTGATGTTTTCCTTCTCCCTTCAATTCTTAAACAATTCATACTGGTTGAGCCGCTTCTGTATCAAATACATTTTTTGTTATTTTATTCTAGCAGAAAAATGATCATTTCAACTGACAAAAAAGCGGCTTTAAACAAAACTATTTTCTATTATTTTAAGTTCATAAATTTTCAGCTGAGCCCAATTCTCAAATCTGTTACTTTCCATATTCTGACGATATTATATTTTTATATAGTATAAAAAATAGCTACCAAATACTTTTACAACAATCTTTTAAACAATTGTTTGATGGTTACAGATTACAAGTAATAACTATCCACCCATCATCTATTCCGTCTGTCCTTTCAGGGTCACTTGTGGCATTGTGTATGTATGAATGTATGTAGGTATTCATGCACATGCATATTTTATGTGTGTGTTTTATATTTCCTTTTAATTTACAGTATTTCTATTTATTTTTGTATTTTTCAGTCTTGATTGTCATGATTTGTCTGCTGTATGAATGCTGTTTATCTATGTCTGCGCATAGGCAGGTATTTTTTTCTATTACCTCCTCCAAGGATGTCATTTTTGGGCCCGATTGTTTGTCTGTTTGTTTGTTAGCAAGATTACACAAAAAACTACTGAATGGATTTTGCTGATATTATCATATCATGATGGTAACTTTATCATGGAACTATTGCTCTTATAGATGTAACAGCAATATGTGAGCTACCTTAGCAGAGGTTTGAGCTCTCTCAGTGCTTTCTAGTTGTTTCTGTGTTTTGTTCTTCTGTCCACTCTGTCTAACGGGGTTTGAAAAGTTTGAAAAGAAACATTTTTAAAAACTCTGTTTAAGTGTGTCTGTATGGACAAGAAAAACACAATTTTAGGGCCTAAACCGTCACACTCTGCACCAACCTCTCCTCAGGATGATGTCTTTCTATGTGACATTCTTACTGTTGTTTACACGTGTTGGAGCTAATGTTGCTAGACTGTTGACACATTGCTAACAGAACTTTTTAAATGTTCACACTCACGTAATGTCCCTCCCTCAATATGATACAAATGCAGTGGATGTTTAGAGCGAGACGTGGTGTTACTGTTTCACAAGTGATCATGTTGACTTGTGACCCTTGGCTGCCTATGTCTGTGGAAGCCATTGTTAGCATTAACCAAACACGCCAGATAGTCAGTTCAATATATTTCACTTGTCCATCATGGAAAGAGCCCATGGAAAGTGTTTGGGAATGGGCAGAACCTTTCAAAGGCTTATCCAGCAGGTGATTGGGTGAACTCATTCATTACGCATCAATCAGATAATGTAGTAATATTAGTTAAGGACAAATTGTAAGCCACTCCGTAGAAGAAACTCTTGCCAAAACATGTCGGAGGTGGAGTGAAAATACCCTTCCTCTAAAGAAATACTTTCAGGGTTGTTATTTATTTATTTATCTAATGTTAATATACAACTAATTTTCTAATCTCTGTAAGAGTTGTCTCTTCCTGCTATTTTCTCGCTCATAGCTCCCATCTCTTCCTGCTCTAAAGGATTCTGATTAGGCCATCCGGCTTTGGGATGCTCACAATCGTTATAGATTGGAGTTTGACAAGATGGATCTGATTGATTAAAGACATTGAAATGGGCACATCCAAATGTGCTGCAAGGTTAGGTTACAAATAACAGAATTTGATGTAGACTTTAAGATATGCCCTGAAGTGAAATACAAACAAAGAAATAAATAACTCAATAAACCTGCTAACACCAACAACACCACAAGTTAAACTGTAACAGCAGTGGTTGTAATAGGTATGAATATGAAACTGCTTTTGCATAGAAACTGCAAAGCAAGAGCTGCATATCATGGACATCGTTACAAGGTCATAAAATGCATTTCAAATGCATTTTTTGCATTTTCATGTAGACATGAATGTTTTCAAAATCTTCATGCGTGTGGATTGTTTCTGAAAATTGACAAGAAAAACCTGTTTTTAAAAAATACCCACCTACATGTAGACATATTCTGATACAAATTACTCTGGTTAAACTGCATCGAAAACTGCTGGATAAGCAACACTGACTTTTAATTGCTAATGGGTGTCAGCAGTGAGTGACTGTGTGGAAGAGTTGAATACTAGAAGCTATACTGAAGAATGGCTGTGTGTGGCTGCCCAGTACTTCATTACTTCATTTTATGATGGGCCATGTCCCCCCCCCCCCCCCCCCCCCCCCCCCCCCCCCCCCCCCACACACACACACACACACACACACACACAAACACACCCACAGACACACGGTTACAAGTCAGACCACAGGGCCCAGCAGGTCCACAAAAGTACTCTGACTGAGTCTGACCGATCAATCATCATTCACTGATAACATGTAAGGCCATGTTTAATCATTGGAGTAAGGGGCCTTGTGTGGGTTAAATAGTCTCGCTTGTCCTACTTTCAGTACTGCAAAACAAACTTTGTTCCTGTGTGATAGCAGGAACAAAGATACACAATGACTTCTCACAGTCAAGTAGAAAAGTAAAAAAAAAGAAAAAAAGTTAAGTATGGACAGCTTCTTGTTTTGTTGGCAGTCCTCAGAGTTTATGAATTTACTTTTCAAGAAGATTTTAATTTTTTCACTGTGTTCTAGGATAACTGTTTATAATGAGGTCTCTGGTGAAAAAAAGGGTCTAGGGATTTGCACTTTTGGTGCATCACACTAATCTTAACAAATGCATTTTCATGATTAAGGCTAGTTTAAGCTTAAGCATAATTGGAGAGAATAAAGCTATTAACTACAAAAGCTATGGGTCTACAGCATGGTGATTTTACTCAGAGGCAGTAAAGCACTTCCAAAATATAGGGCTCTAATTTCGTAGACCAGGCGCACCTGCCTGCGCCGCGCCAACGGGGTGTGTCCAGGGCATTTTGCAAGTTTTGTGCACGGCGCAGTCTGGCCCAGGGAGGCGCACCCACGCCTCCGTCTCTCCCACCGGCGCAACTGGCAGAGAGGGAGGAGAGTAGGCGTGAGTGGGTTTAACACAGCCGAGTGTAATCCTCACCCATCAAATGAACGCCTCTCCTCGCCTTTAAATGCGCCGCGGGCGAGGCGCAGTGACAATTTCACCTCAGTGGCGAAGAAGGTCAGAGCAGCTGTCACTTTTGCAGCAACTTGGAGAGCGCAAGGGCCACCGGGCCACGCATCGGAGGACACGATGCGCGTCACCGTGTGGACCACCTCATGGGACAGATGTTATCTGTTCCTGTGTCATAATAGGAGTACAAAATTTAGTGACAATTACATTTAAACACAGCAGCAGGCTAATCCATTTATCATGCTTGTGATCCACCTGCATTCCTGGTCTGTCATCGCCAAATAGCAGCGCCTTAGGTGAAAATATATCTCCCCCTCATCCTCCTTACAATAATGCACCCCAACTTTTTAGATCACGTTAAGAATAAAGATTAAAGACAGAAATATGGGCAATCACAGGTAAATCCTTAAGACACCGAGTGACTTACATTTATTAAGCAAGCGTCTCTCTTTTTTTCTTTTCTATCTAATTTCATGAGATGAGAGAAGCCAGATACTCCGTTGGATTCTGTGGCTGTTTGTGGTTGGCTTGAGAGATATGAACTCGTTAGTTATGACAAACGTCTCTGATCTGACATCAGATGTGATGGGACAATTAATATAGATACAAATGTATGTGCTGGTTCAGACGGTTTCATTAAATAGTGGTTGCTGTGATTGTTTATTGCATTGAAATGTGCCTGACACTCTGGATACCTGCCTGTGAGGTTTTGGTGATGTGTGCGCACTGTGCGCCTGTCAGCCAAATTACCACTGCCCGGGGTGCGCCTCTCCTGCACCGAGAATAGACCAGGTTGGAGCTGGCGAGCTTTCAGCGCACCTTCCGCATTTTTTTGGCATGAAATTGTCACTGCGCCAAGCTGAATCTTTCGACACCTCCCCCTGGTGCGCCGTCACACCCATCTCGGCGCAGCCGGTCTACCAAATTGCCAAATTGGCTGCGCACGGCGGTGCGCCGGACGACATTACCACTGTGCAGGGTGCACCAGGCTGCGCCACCCTGAGTTGCGCCAGGAATTAGAGCCCATAATGTCATGTTGTTACTTCCTCTTAGATAATTTCCTTTTCATCAAATGATGGATGTTGGTGCCCATCGCTATGACTATGGTTTATGCATTATCATTTATTGAAAAAACTATCAGTTATAACTACTTGGCTCCCAGGAATTTTTTAGTCCCTATGAGCAGCAAGCAGCAACCTCCAGGACTGAATAAGGGACCCATGCAAAAGCTGTAGGTCCTCAAGTGTCCACTTGAGGCTGGCTGCAGAAACCCTGGAAGTGTTACGATTTTGTGCAGGAAAATGCATTAAATGTGCGGGAGCTGATTTTTTTTTCCTACGGCACCTATTTTTATCCCTTCTCAACATGGCCACTGCGTTTGTGAGTAGATTGAGCCAAAGTTTAGTTGAATTGGTACTGCTCAGTACGTCAGCGTCCATTCCGATGCATCAACAACATTACAAAGGCTCCGTGATCACGTCACATGGCTTCGTCTTCTTTTCACAGTCTATGGTTAGCAGGTTATTACCAACCATCCTTTTACAAGCACAATAGCGCTCCAAATTCAAAAGCAGGGCAAGATGAGATGCATGTTGTGTTGCAAAAATAAATGTTCAAATCTTGTATGCATCTTTATCAAAGACTTTATTTCAGATATTTATTAATTTAAAACTATTCTAAAACCTGTAGACTCTGGGACTTTGGAACTGTAAGCGCTAAAATGCTAACCCACTTCCATGTTTTTGGACTCATTTCTGCACAAATCTGTGCTCAGTGGAATGAAGAGGTTGTGAGCATGTACGTGTCTTGTAATGACAAAAGTCACACTGCCAACTACTGGCCCAGCATGTGTACTACATTGTTTGGTTATTTTAGTTATACTGTCTGCGGGGCGGCTGCTATCAAAATGTTGTCTTAAGGAGAAACCATTTGAAACCAAAAACAAAAAACATTCCCATTTTCAGTGGATTTTTGTCACGTAAACAAGGCCTAAAACAGCCTGTCCTAGCTAGAACACCGGGGTTTATGGGCATGCTCAAACCAACATCTGAGGGGATTTGTAGACAGAGAAAACCCTCTCAAAATATTTTCTGGGGGCGTCTGGGACTAACTTTAACTTCTTGAAAGAAGTAAAACATGAACTTTACGTAGGAAGTTCCTGCTTATGTAGCAGTCTTGGGCTGTTTTCGATACCACCTACTACATGTTAATCCAACTGTTCAGTATGCTGTAACCCAGGTTATATAATGGTTTTTATTTGTGATTTAAATTGATTTGATTGTACCTTGTGATCCCCCTCTGTGTCTGAGTGGCCCTCGTGAACCTCCATGGCCCAGAATCTGTTTAAATTATTTTAGGTTAATCTGCTTTTGATTTATATTTATTTATTTTACTTAATTCCACTTCCAAACACTCACCTATACGCCGTTGATCAGTAAACCAATCAGGACACACCCCACCATTCAAAAGTATCCGGTTCACGAGGGCTCTTCCTTTTCCACTTCTGATGAAACCGCAGACACAGCAGGGGAAGACTAACGCCACAAGTGTAACGAGAGAGCGCTACACATGTAATTATTCACTACAACGGTGAGCTGTATTTTCTTTGTCTTTTCCTTTTGTATTTATGTTCTGTTTAAATCTTTATGTACCGTGCCGCGGTAAGCGCAGCACGCGGTTCTTTTTAAAAGTAATTGTTTTAGTTTCATCTTTTATGATACAATGATTTTGACCTGTTTTAGGTCAGGTTTTTTGTCCCCCATGAAAAAACGAAGATTGAAGACGACGATGGCGAGCTAGATCACGGACTTTTGATTTCTTCCTCCCTCCCTGGATCACAGTTGACTCGACATGGTTCTCATCCCGGTACCCTGAACACGTTTTTCTGCCCCCACCAGAGAAAAGACCATTTCCCCCCCATTTTTTTTCCTTCTTTAAAAGATGCATTATGGTGTTGTTATGATTGTTTGACTTGTGTTTATTTTATTTGAATCAGAAAAATAACATCATTTACTGATTTGAAGTCACTAATTGTCTGTCTTGATTTCGCACATTCAGTATTTTCTTTGAGCTTCATGGGACGAACCTTGGTTATTTAACTGAATTATTTCTCTGTTACACCTACTTTAATCCTGAATATTTGAGTTAAGTTAATAAGTGTAAGAGTGAAGCCTAAGTAAAACCATTTCTAATTTGATTTCCTTTAACTTAAAGTTGAACAGAACTAAGTTATGTGAACTCAAAATAATTTTCTTTACAATTCTTTAAATTAAATTTAGAGTTTGAACTAGCCCTTAGTTAAAAAGAAAATTGAATTAATCATTATATATCTATATTTTTTTCCCTAAAATTAAATAACGTAATAAGTTATTCTTTAAAGATTATATATTTAAGTTGATTACAATCAAAGTTAACAACCTCAAATTGTTACAATGCAGTACACTGTACTGTATTGGAAGTAGTGTGTAATATGGCTGCAAAATGGCCATACTTTTGTAACATGCTACACCCAACTGAGCTGATGATTGTTCTTTTTTGTTTCATGATGGCAAATCCTGCATAAACTCATTACTGCCACCTACTGTGCTAAAGTTTGTATCAGAGCAACTGTTTCAACAATATTTAAATTGTATTAAACATGTGTAAAAAAAAAAATAAATAAAATAAATAAATAAATAAAAAAAGCTTTTCTTTTAATTCCCCAACTTAGCTTTACTGGGCTTTCCTCTCCAGCCCAGTTTAGCTGATTTCTGCCACTGGTCATGAAAATAAAAAGCAAACAATAGCTTGGCTTATGGCTTGCAACGCTTAATTAATGTCCACTAATGGACTAAAAGAGGTCGAACAAGTGATCCTGTCATGAGTGTGTCTTTGTTTTATGTTAATGTTAATTTTATATCATCTTTCCTGATGTGTCAGTTTCACGCTGGTGTGTTTCGATGTGGTTTCTATTTTTAGTTTATTTCCTGATGGTTCCTATTTTATTTTATAGTGTGTCCTGTGTATGTCATTTCTTATTTCACTTCCTGTTTTGTCTGCCCCGATTAATTCACCTGTGGAATGCATCACACCTATTCCTGTTTTTTCTCACCTGTGTCTTGTTATCCCCTGGTGTCTACCGCCTCTGTGTTCCCTCTTCTCTTTGTCTGTTAAAACATCTTCCGTGCTACATCTCTTGTGTAAGTTTCCAGTGCTCCTAATGTTTGTTTCTCTGTGAATAGTTTGTTTGATTTTGAATTTCTGTAAGAGATTTTGACCTGACCTGACTGTGCTTTGCATTCAGGGTAACAGTACGCAAGGTAGACTAGTCCGATGCATACTGCCAATTTTTTTTGAAGTATTATGACATCTGGGTATTTTTTGCATACTGCAGATGTCACATAAACATGCTGCATACTACATTTCAGCAAATTCAGTACATTCTGCTATTTTAGTGAGCGGTTTCAAAAACAGCCTTTGACAGGACTTCTAGTGTTTCCATGACAACTGTAAAGTGTTGCGTGTGTCACTTTAGAAGTATTTACAAGGAATGGTCACTTCTGAAAGGACCTCTTCACAATACATGTAATTTTGCCCACAGCCCAATTTTTTGTTTATTGTGTGGTATTTGTAGTACACCCAGAGACTCCCAAGAATATACCTTTAGAAAATCCAAAAGTCATCCAGGGCCTGTACTATGACCTATTTTATGATCATTGCCATAGGTGTGAGCCAGGGTGCACACTTTACCCCAAAACTTACTCAAACACAAATAATAAATCAAATTGGGTCAAATCACCTTCACTGAAGTCTGGTGCATCTTTTGAAATCAAATGTAAAGCTAAGTATTACAATTGAAAGAAGTTATTAAATTTTAACTGGAAAAAAAAATAGTTTTTTTTATGATTTTTTCAACAAATTCAATTCTTTGGAGATGTGTCTGACCAACTTACAGTTGCTGTACGCCTAAAATACTTACAAATTATTTGGCCACATATATATTCTCAAAGTGGGAAAAAAATCATCAAATTCTGAGACCGGTAAAGTTGTTCAATTAACAGGTTGGGTTACTGTGGAAGAATCAGGATACTGTTCCATGTCTTGTATTATATCAAGGGTAATGTTTTATTTCATGCAATTTGCAGCAAATGAATGTTAACTTCAATTTAGTATTGTGCATTCAAGTGAATTATATTTTTTTTCAAAATGTTTTTCATTTAAAACAGAAAAGGTATGCAGGGCCTGTAATTCCTCTTTTTTAAAATATCATCCAACGCAATGCTAATCAACACTGCAATACATGCTATATATTTCAAATGAATAAATGGGATAGTGGTGCATCTCCTTGTATGATAGAGTAGTACGTTCAAGCTGAGGCAATATGCTATTGTTGACCTTCACGCTTGTGGTCAAGACGAGTTTAGTCAGTTCTGCCATTCTGTAAAGACTTGTTGTCCAAGCAACATATGTCCCTAGCTAGCTCGTATCAATTTGTCATTTGAGTATAAACAACATATATTCTGCTGCAAGTGTTATATTCAGCAGATTTCTTTTTAAGTATAGCTGTTCATATAGTGTCTTATGTTACCACAATTTAGTGTGCACACATGTACATTTTATGAAAAAATTGTGCATCTAGTACAATACTAAGTGGTATCCATACCTATAACTATACCTTTTTGTTGTTAGTGTATTTTCCAGGTTTGTTTCCCTGAGAATACCAATATATATTTAAATCCTCCAGATAATTTATTTTCATATTGTTTGAAGTTAAAATGGACGGGGTTTGTATTATACCCGATTGCAAAACCAGGTTCAAAGATAAAGGGAAGAACTTAAAATCTGGAAGGAGTCTAGATTCTCCCAGTAACAACTGGTTAAAGCAGGTGCTTAGTAAAGAAGGATTGAATGTTGAGAGTGGAAGTAAGCTGTGTCTAAAATGCTACATGAGATATCTTAGAAAAGGCCACGCCCTGACTCAAAAGAAGACACTCACAGTGACAATGAATCCACAGGCATCTGTGATTCATTTGAGATTGAGGATAGCCTCACTAATCCTGGAACTAACCGATCTGTTATACCTCTTATCCAAATCAAAGATTTGAAGTATGCTTCCTCTTCACATCGTAAGTGTTCGTTGTGTTTAGAGTACAATGACAACTGTATAAACATTCCTAAGTCTGTTCGTCACTCTCTTATCATTGAATGTTCACTTTGGTGGCCGCCTGATGCTCGTGTTTGTTCTGAACACCTCATCGGGAGTTTTCTACACCCTGACACGAAGATAAATATGCACAGTCGTATTCCTCTGGAAAGTAAACTGAATGAATCTATTTCTCCAGTTGTTATTAATGATTTGCTTGAAATTGTACATGAAGTATCCAAACATGAGACATCACCCAAACTGAAGTTTGAAACCTTGTCAGATTCTGACTGCCATGCATGGACTGGCTGGACATTGGTGCAATTTAAGAACATGTATGACATGTGTGAATCTGATCTTGTTTCAGGTTCAAGTGATAGTTCCAGAGCAATAGATTTGCTTCTTTACTTTTGGGCAAAACTGAAAACAAACCTTTCATGGAATCAAATGACCATGCTTACTAATCTTTCCCAAGCTACACTGTCAAGATATTTTCATACAATTGCAGATATTTTGAACACAATAGTTGTTCCCAAATACCTTGGCACAAATCATATTTCAAGCCACGATGCCGTAACTCACAACACTGTCTTTACTAAAGCTTTTTATGGTGACCAGGTCACTCTTATCTTAGATGGTACATATATCTACCTCAACAAATGCAGTGATCATCAGTTTCAAAGGGCATCTTACGGAGGACAGAAAAAACGAAATTACCTAAAATTCATGTCAGTTGTACTGCCTGATGGATATGTTTTAGACACTATTGGCCCCTACCATGGTAACGTAAATGATGCAACAATAACTCGGCTCATCATGGAAAAAATTGAAATATTGAAATCTTGGTTAGAAGCAAATGACAATATGATTGTAGATCGTGGTTTCAGGGATGCCTTAGATCTTCTTGCTAAGTTGGGATATGATGCTAGAATGCCGTCATTTTTACCAACTGGTAAATCCCAATTGGATTCCTCAACAGCCAATAGTGATCGTTGCTGTACCAAAACAAGATGGATAGTAGAGTCCTACCACGGGCGTTTAAAGAAGTGGATGTTGTTTAAGGAACAACTTACCTCAAATTATTTCGTTGAGGTCATTGGCAAATTAGTGCGCATAGTAACTGCATGTCTCAATGCCTTCAGAGGACCAATATATGTTTCAGATCCAGATCGAGAGGAACGAGATACTAAGATGGCTCAGCGTATGCTTTCACTTTTAAAAAAAGACAATGTTTTGGCAAAACGAGTTGCAGAAGACCCAAATATGTCACCTAGAGCTCGTAGTGAATGGCAGAAGCTTGAAGCATCTGATATCTCGTTCCCTCATGTGGATCTGGAATACCTTGAGACCATAACATGCGGTACATACCAAATCAAACAGTCCCCTGGCTACATTGCTGAGCATCAAAAAAATGATGGTGACTATGAGATTTGGGTTTACCAGCATGATGCTGATCTCATTAGGGGACAGATTCATTCTCGTCACAGATCTCAAATAAAATACAATGTTTGGACTCAATTTGACAAGACTGCATCAGATGATCCTGTGAAGGCATATTATTGTCTCTGTCCTGCTGGAAAGAGAACCTCTGGCATGTGTGCACATGTTGCATCTGTAATCTATTATTTGGGATATTATAAACATTTTCAAAATCAGAAACCCCTCCAACCATACACAAGCAAATTCAAAGACTCCATTCTATGAAATAACCAGCCAATCATACATCTTATGGATTTCTCAGATCCCCTTTCCCTCACTATAGTTCCAGTCTACAAATTAAAATTGTCCAAGCCGTTGCTATGCAAAAAGACACGAAGGCCATAAAACAGATTACATGTATATATAAGTACTAGAAACAGAAATTGACAGAAGTAATGTTTATGTATTGCTGTCATTGTAGATATATACAATCTGATTACAACAATCCAAAACTGCATCGGTTTTTACTTGTATCAATGGCTCATTATTATCTCATCACAAAGGCATAATATACAGGCCCTTTGTGGCTGTTCAATATTAAAATGAATAACATTTCATGTGAAATGTTTGTTTTGAATCTAGCATTCAAATTCTAAAAGAAATCATACTTAAAGGATGAATTCTGAACAAATCTTTAAAGGTTCCCTGATATACAAGACATGGAACAGTATCCTGATTCTTCCACAGTAACCCAACCTGTTAATTGAACAACTTTACCGGTCTCAGAATTTGATGATTTTTTTTCCCACTTTGAGAATATATATGTGGCCAAATAATTTGTAAGTATTTAAGGTGTACAGCAACTGTAAGTTGGTCAGACACATCTCCAAAGAATTGAATTTGTTGAAAAAATCATTAAAAAAAACTATTTTTTTTCCAGTTAAAATTCAATAACTTCTTTCAATTGTAATACTTAGCTTTACATTTGATTTCAAAAGATGCACCAGACTTCAGTGAAGGTGATTTGACCCAATTTGATGATTTATTATTTGTGTTCGAGTAAGTTTTGGGGTAAAGTGTGCACCCTGGCTCACACCTATGGCAATGATCATAAAATAGGTCATAGTACAGGCCCTGGATGACTTTTGGATTTTCTAAAGGTATATTCTTGGGAGTCTCTGGATGTACTACAAATACCACACAATAAACAAAAAATTGGGCTGTGGGCAATTTTAACCGATATGACCAGAGGCCAGAGAAGAATAGACAGAGTGGTCAAGTAAGACAGAGAGGCAACAAAAACTGACCATGTCCACTCCTCAACGACCACAGTGTCCACATCATTTGATGGCTTCTTCCAGCAGGATAACACACCCTGTCACAAAGCTCAAATCATCTCAAAATGGCATCTTGACCATCGGTTCACTGTACTTCAGTGGCCTCCACAATGTCCAGATCTCAACAATGAAACGCCTTGTTGATGTGCTGAAATGGGAGATTTTCATCATGGATGTGCCGCCAAAATTGTGTGATGCTATCATGTTGATATGGAGCAAACTCTCTAATGATTGGCTCCAGCTCCTAGTTGATATACGCTGTGGAGAAATAAGTCAGATCTGAAAGCACAAGTCCAACTTGGTGCTAGAAAAGTGTACCTAATAAAGTGGCCAGTGAATGTATATAGACACATCTCAGTGGAGTCAGTCACTGGGGTCTGCATTGATTTTCTTCCCTTTATCTCTTCTTGCAGCAGAGTAAGTGTTTCTCAACTGCTGCTGGGAAATCACGTGTGTGTTTGTGTGCAGAGAGTCGAGGGGAGCAGGGAGAGGACAGGGTGCCTGAGGGTGACACTTTGGGCAGCGATCAGGACCTAAAAGTAAGATAAGGAGGACTGTACTGTGGCTGCTGGCCTCTCTAACCTATGGATCTCTGTCGTCACTGGCTAATGGAGCTAATCTGTTGGAACCATTTTCACTTTATTTAATCCAGCAATGCAAGTCTTTCTGATAAGTGTAATGATTTTTCTTTTATAGGAGCAGTTACAATATGATAGGTCTGTCCTGTGTTATGTTTTAAAAGTATTTTCTGTGTAGTCACAAATAAAGACTGATGCAGCATGCAGTGTGTTTATTGTGAGTCACAATACTGTCATGGTACATTTTATCTTTCTATAAAGGAAAGGTTATGTTTGTAATGTGCAGTCTTACAGCACACCCTCTAAGGCTGGGTACCATTAAGATTTCATTATTTCCATTTCCTATTTCAGCTCTTCTTATCAAATCAGATTCATGGTTTTTGGGATAGTAAAATACAATGAATATTCAGAGAATTAAAATCTGCCTCTCATTATTGTTGGCTAAGTTAAGGTCTCAAAAGAGGAACTGTCTGCTGTAACATATTTTTCCCCCTTTTATCTTAATCATAAACATTACTCTTTCCAATAAGGACAGTTTGACACAAATGATTATAAATCAATATTTCTGCTTCTCTTTCAAAATTCAGTCATGGTATTTCTGGTTTCATATATTATCTGTAATAATGTAAATATTGATTTTTGATGCAGTATACATCGGAGCAGTCTACCTTGCCTTCATTTTCCAACATAAGTTGAGAACAGTCTCAGCATAAAGAGCGGTGCAGAAATGAGTCCATTAACATGGAAGTGAGTTAGAATTTTAGCACCCTCTGTTCCCAAGGCTGAAAGTAAATGGGGTTTTAGAATAGGCTTTTTGATACATACCTGAAATAAGGTCCCTGACAGATGAGTGCAAATGAGATTTTACCCTTTTATTTTGCAAGATAAAATGTATCTAACCTTGACCCGCATTTGCATTTTCATAAATTCATAACAAGTGTTATCTCATGACACTTTACAACAGAGCAGGCTGAAGCCATACTCTTCATTTAATAGATACAGAAATATGCATACAGTATATACATCTATAAATTACAGGTATAAAAATATATACATATACATCCAGAGATGTATCCATCCAGTCAGAGACAAAAGGACTAAAAAGAAGAATTTATAAAAGCAACAAACCAATGGACACCCTGACCATAAGTCTGCATCATATTTGTCTCTGCTGAATATAGATTTATTCATGGTTCACTCCTTGAGATGTGACATCTCGTTTTCAAGAGGTTCCTCCTGTCTATGTGGTTGTTATTATGGAGGTATAAAAAATGACAACCATGGATAGAAAGATCATTCCAATATTAACAATTAAAACTTAATAAATCTGTCCTCATCATAACTGTCTCTGCTGAATATAGATTTATTCGAGTTGATCCCCTTAAATTTTGGCATCTTGTGTTCAAGAAGGTCCTCATGTCTATATGATTGTAAAACTATTTATTGTGGATGTATGGGCACTAACTTGATCAGGTCACTGGAAATTCTCAAACTAGAGCTGATGACGTGGTTTTAAGTGTGGCTGTTGCTTCTAAGTCAAACTGCCATGTTGTAGTTCCACAATAGCTTGGTAAATTCCAACTCTCCTTGATAATGTTTAAGCTTAAAAAACCATGAAAGTTACGTTACTTTGTGGAGAGTACCATGTTGCACAAAACGCCCAAGTTCCATGAATTTTTGTTTGCCACAGACTTTAGTATCAGCAATGATTCATGAACAATCTCATAGGCTTCTAGTTGTAAGGCACCAGCATGCTAACTTCCGAGTTGGCCTACAGAAATACATCATCCTTGCCCTGCTCTACATCAGTGGCAAAAGCCTTAGCATCATTAGCATTAGCATACGTTATCTTATATTTATATAATCATTAAGTGAATCAAATCTTTGTCTTTGGATCGTTTCTCATGCCCTGGATGCTTCATTGAAAAAAAAAAGAAATCACTTTAATCAAAGCATAAATGTTGTCATTTGAATGTAGCATCTCCTCAGGACTCCACATAGCCCCTCCCCCCCCGTCTCTGGAGCTCCTCCAAAACCACGCCCCCCGTTCACATGCACGAGCGCCGCTGATTTGCGACCATATGACTGATTCAACTCAAAACTGGTCCTCAGCACATCATGTTTTTTTTGCACGACACCAAGTCATGTCTCACTCAGCAGTAAGAAAACACCAAAACAGTATCATAGTAAAGTTAAAAAAACAAACAAACAAACGTGGCAAGTTAGTTAGTACTCATAACCCGATGTTGACTCTCGTTTTTTCCCTGGCTTTGTCCAAATTCTTTTTTGTTTCGGCCTTCTCTGCCTCCATCTTTCTGCTCTTCCTCTGTTTAGCAGGAGGAGCGGTAATCGGGGTATAGGTAGTTTCTCTACCATTCTCCACATAGCTGTCAAGTCTCCTGTTTTGGCTGGGACAACATTCCTCTGCCTCTCCAAACTGAGCTCCGTCATTAGCTGAACGGGGCGGTAATGCACCAAAATGATGGATGCCAACCGCTGTGAAGCCGAAGAAGAAAAAGCCTCGCGAGAACTGCCATCTGCAGTAGCCTGGGTGGCAGTTGTCGTGAGATTTGATCCCACAGCAGCAACAAACCAAGAGAAACGAAGTGTTTATTTTACATTTCTTGTACGCCTGTCTTAAAATGTAAGGGTTACTAGAGCTTGGTTGGGGTTGTCGGACGCCTCGCAGTGGTCTTCCCTTATTTTAAAGCCAAGACTTGACAGGCAGCATTCTCCAGCTTACTTGGATCCCTCTCAGCTCAGCTACGCGCATTGAATCAGGGACAGTGCCAGCCGGCAAAATGTATGCGGGGAAGGTGGGCAGAACGGCAGTACAGGATTTAATTTGTTTAATAAACTTGGTACCAGTAGCTGTGATTGGTTGGTGTTTTCCCTGTTTTACTCCTGCTGTAGACAGCGGCTATTTTTCGCTGTCTTTTAAAAACACATCATGCATTGATTGCCATCGGGACATAATGATCATTTTAACCAGTATAACAAAAATTGTATCTAAATAAAATTACCAACCCTAGCTTTAATATGAAGACTTAGACTGGCACAATAAAGTCTTTCACGTGGCTTAAGGAGGGCGGTGCACTATCGCCCACAATGGGCTAGCCGCCCCTGCACATGGCACTAAACTATAGATTAGGAGCTACAAATTGAGGATATAAATTCTTTGTTCAGTCGAACATTATCCTTTTGCAGACTTAAGTTCTAAAAATCTATATAGTTTTTTAGTTCTTGCATATCTTTACAAAAACAACATAATTTTAGAAGGAATTGGGGCTTTTAATGGGTGGCTAAATTTGTTTTACCCCACTAGAAGTTCATTTTAAATTTAATTTACAAAATTGATACATTATTTTGTTGAAAATATTATATAAAAGGGACCTATGAAAATATATTTTTAAAAATCATGGCAAAGCAGGAACAATGCACACTAATGATGAGTAAAAATATATACACACAAAGTCTGAAGTACAAAGAAACATACTAAAGATAGGACAAACTGTAATTTTAAATATTATACACAAGTGCATGCAGAAATTGCAGAGGTCTATTGCACTGCTCAATAAATATTACTGGTACATTGTGTTTCACAGAATTAATAACCCCACCCAAAAATTCTTACATCTGAAAAATTTCAATTTTAAATAAACCCTTTCAATTCAGTTATCTGTGCCAAATAGGTTACTTAACACTTTCAGTGAAATCTGTCTGAAAATAAACCGTATTTCCATTACAGACATATTTTTTAATGTACTAGAGCTTTTGGATATGACACTGACCTTGCACCTTTCCAGCTTGTACCATTGTGCACAGTATAAAATCAATGAAAACAGACAAACAAAATGTATCATCCTGCCTCCAAATGTAGTAGTTTTATTATTGCAACTTAACATGTGATATGAAATAATAAAGATCAATGTAAATATAGAGAGTATTGTTATTTTATATGATTGTATATCATATGTTTAGTTGCTATAATAAAATGTTCTATTTGGATACAAAAATTATACATTCTGTTGGTGTTTCTTGCTGACTGAACACTGCACACAACGGTACAAAGTAAATGTCGTATTATGGAGCCACAACACTGACAGTAAGATTTGGTACTGAAAAAGAAACATTGAAGAAAAACTTGCATTGGCACTGAAACAAGTATTGGCATTGTAAAATGTTGAATTGAAAAATAAAATACAGACATTAAAAAAAAAATATTGTTTTTTCAGGATATTTTGTTTGTTTTATGATGTGTTTCTGATTTTTTTTTTCACTCTCTTTTTTTTTAGAATCACAAATGTTCAGTTTCCACTTTCTGGTTTTCAGTTACAGTTTTCTTTTTTCCAGTTTCAACTTACTGGCAGTTTTTTGCTGTGGGGGCGGGGCCTGGAGCGCGAGAACGCGCTTCCAGGCTTTGAGGAGAGGAGCGCGGAGAGCGGCCTCTGTCGGCTACCAACAACACTGTTCTCCCTGCGGCTGTGATCGACACTGGGACTAATGGATGCAAGTTCACCTGAGCTCCCAAAACCAAGAGAAAGAAACAGACTTACTGGCAGTTTTGGGAGTTCAGGTGAACTTGCATCCACTGGTCTCAGTGTCGATCATAGCCGCAGGGAGAACAGTGTTGTTGGTAGCTGACAGAGGCCGCTCTCCTCTCCTCAAAACCTGGAAGCGCGTTCTCGCGCTCCAAGCCCCGCCCCCAACCCCCACCCCTCCCCTCCACGTCAAAACACTGCCAGTAAGTTAAAACTGGAAAAAAAAAACTAACTGTTACCAGAAAGTTGAGACTGAAAAATCTGTGACGCTAAAAAAAAAAAAAGAGAGAGAGTAAAAAAAAAATCAGAAGATTGGCATTGAAAAACACATCATAAAACAAACAAAATATCCTGAGAAAACAATAGTTAAACAATAAAAAGAATAAAAACTTTCCCTCAGAAACACCATGAACCAGGACAGGCTGAATGCACTGGCCACGCTGTAAATGGAAGAGAGACTGGTGACGGATATGATGGATTTCAATCAGAGGGTCATTGAGAAATTTGCAGCCCAGAAGGGAAGGAGGGCAAAGTTTCTGTTCAAATAGTGCATTGTTCAAAGTGGGATGTATTGTGATCATGTATTGTCTTTAGTTTTTTTCACTGTAGTATGGAGTGCTTCTTTGGTTTGTTTCCTCCAAAGCTGCGCCTCCCTTAAAATTTTTAGCACCATCCTCCACTGGATTTAATCATAACCTTTTAAACATCCAAACGAATAAAAGATCATAGTTAAATGAGTTGAAATGTCTATAAAATAAAGAGTGTTCAATTTATCATGTGAAGTGTAGTGTGAGACTGTCCACTAGAGGGTGCTACGTAAAAACAATCCACACCCATCAGGACAGATACAGAATCAAACGCTCTCACCTGGCAAGCAGCACACATTCGACATTTTTGATCTTCCCCATTATCAGAGCATCTGATGGCTGTTCAAGAAGAGGAGAGACACTCATTTGGACTTAGAATCAAAATGATTTAACAGCATTTCGACTAATGTTATTCAGTCCTGTAGCACACTTTTGACGAAATCTTTTATAGGCTGGGAAATAAAAAAGAGAACTGACCTTTCTATATGGTGTGTCCACATGTTGCTCAGTTCTTCCTCCCAAGAAATCTGGATCACCGAGGCCTGAGCCACCAATTATACCAGTCTAAACAAACATTTTAACACATCATCAGTTCAGGTCCAGGACAAAACAGGGATGTGATTAGACCAAAGTGCTTTGATTTGCATTCCAGTTTCATAGAATAAATCATTATTTAAATAAATAAATAATAAATCTATGTAATCTATATTTTTCATTTGTTTTTAACATAATTATGAGATGTTGTGGAGGGAAAAAAAAACACAGCTAGTCAACAAATAGTATATTAGCATTCATACAGATGATCCAATACACATCATAGCAGTTCACAGTTACTCATCCAAAACCAAACTCAATTCTTTCGTTTCCCTTTAAGCTATTTTTTACATGTTCACTGTTTGTCCAGTGTCAGTTATTAATGTAAGTATATTTATTCAAATAAGTGAATAGACTCAGATGTTTGCTTTCCTGCTTACAGTCAGTTACTTTCAGTTCACAATACCGCGCCCAGGTAAATAAAAACTCAGAAAGTCAGCTGAAACTTATTTTACTCTGTATTGGTTTGACAGCTGTTAATTCTACCAGGCAAATCATACGTATAGATAACAAGTTGATATCTTATCAACAACCCAAAAGGAATATCCTGGTTAAATAAATAATAATAATAATAAAATAGAATAAATAAAAACCAATAAAGATGAATCCCAGTAATTCAACAAAATAAATAGTAGAAAGAACTCGGAGAGCGCAAACCTCCACCAAGGTAGGTTTTTTACCAAGTGCCCTGATCATTTTTTTTGTGGAGTTATATGCACAAATGCTGAAAATTGTCCTATCTTGCAATATAAAAGAATCCTTTAAAAAATTCCTGGATCCGGATGGTGATCCGGATCAGTCCCAAAATCATTTGTTCCTTATCCCATTCCACACATTTCCTGAAAATTTCATCCAAGTCCGTCCGTAACTTTTAAGTTATTTTGAACACAAACAAACAAACAAACCAACGCCAGCAAAAACATAACCTCCTTGGCAGAGGTAACAATTATTTCATCTCTTAAAAATAGCATCTATGACCACATTAAGAAGCCGTGTGAACACGGATCAGTTTTTTTTAGTTAAAGTTAAATTCAGTTAAGTCAACATGAAAGATTCTTTATATCAGAATTAACCTGGGTAAGAGCATTAACATGACCTGAAAATCTATCCTATTGATTCCTCTGGCACGGTTTAATTTAAACAGCTAAACACCGCAGATTAAAATATTACTTAACTTCACACAAGCAGACCAGTCCCTGCAGGGTGTTGGAAAGTCTATCACAATAATGCAAAAGACTTGGAATGAAAGTCCATCAGAATCACTTGCATGATGCAGTTTATACTGTGGAGGGAAATAGATTCATCTTTGTGGTTATTCTGGGTTCACTGAGGCAAAAATAAAGTGCTGGCCTTAAACAGCTGCTTCTTGCATATCTTATCAGTTTGCTTGTATTTCTATATATTCTCTGTTATCTTACTTTTTTTTTTTGGGGGGGGGGGGTTGAAGTTGTTTAATGATGTTATTATTATTATTATTATTGTTATCATAAGAGCCGGCCAAAAAATCTAATATTAATTAAGACTATAATCACTGACAACCAAAATTAAAAACATTGAGTGATCCAGATTAACAGATCATAGTGCCACATGACACGAATGTTTTTTCTTTTCCATTTTATTATTATCATTATTTTGACGTATTTGTATGTTCATATGTATTGTTTTATGAATTGCCTGTTCTTTAATGTTCAAAATGACTGTGTCAAAAGCACAAACATTAAATTTAGGTCTGTGATGTGTGTTTTAAAATCAGTAAGTAATCATGTTTTATAATTGTGATCTCAATATATAATAAATCATCACAACTAGAACTTTGCCATAGTCAGGCAGCCTGAATTATTATTATAATTTGGCATTGCTACAGCACCACTTAGGATGACAACATACTGACTTTAATTACTGCTTAATAAACATAAAAGATTTCAGCAGTACTAACCTATTATTTTTAAATACAGTGCCTTACTGGTAACATAACAAAAACACTGTTAAATTACACCCGACTGACCATTTTCCAACAGATCCCTTCTGTATTCCTAAAATACTTTACCGCTGTCCAAAGTATGGCCTGCCCAAAGTAACAGTATCATGCAGTATTTTTTTAATTTTGGGAGGAGCATCACCTTCTTAACTGCACATGGAAAGCTGGATACATGTGTTTCTTCATCCATTGCCATCTTTCTAATTATTTGGTGAGTATCAATTTAATTTACTTCGTCTATTGGTTAAAAAAAGCCCTAGGCTTATGAGCTGAGCGATGTACCAGATTTTTTGCATCATTGAATACAGAATGTTATGTGCATGTCTGACAGAAGGATCCAGCGGCTAACATAAGCTAGAATTACTAGTGTATGTAAATTGGCAGTAAATTAAAAGATCATTAGCAGGGAAGTAAAGGCTTTAATAAATTCACAAATTAAATCATCTATATGTTGACACTGTTAGGATGCTTCAAGTGTTTGTTCATCTGAATGAATGAATGAAAATGCCCCAATAATATCACAAAAATTGTTCTGTAACAGTAAAAACTTCACATCTCTGAATGTCTCTGAGCTACAGTTGTTACTGGGGACAATTAAAATGAGGGTCAGTAGGCTAACTGTTATAGAAATATTGATCCAGGACCCTATATAAACATATGGGCAGAATATTCATAATGGATTTTAATAAAAGGTTTACCACACATTACACATAGCAAAATGCTTTTTCACTGGTCAAGACAATTCATTTAAATGTGGACTACAAATCCATAAATTTGATTGTGTTGTTACTCTGAATGAGTAGCACAAATGGATTCTTACACAGTGTCTGAGGAAACTTTTATTTTTCAGGGGTTTCAGTGGCGTAAACCCAGAGAGAGGCACCAAGGCGGGATGTGGCAAAGTCAACAGCAAACAGACAACAATGGTCAATGCACACACATCTTCTCTGCTGAGGAGACTTATGGATTTTGAGTGGGACTTCATTTAGGATGGTGAGATTACTTAATTCCATTACTCTCACACATTTATCAAAACACCAGCTTGTATCATTCCTCTAATTCTTTCTCCCTCTCAATCTTTTTTTTCTTCTTCCTTCCTCTCCCTCCCTTACATAGTAGAAAGTCTGAATCCCTCTTCCATTCCTCTTCCCACTTTGTCGTTTCTTATTCTCACAATCATTATTTCACTCTTGAAAGCTTTAATTCCCACACCTTGTATTCTTTCTGTCACTCTCTCAGTTTCATTTGTGTTCTGCTTATGAAACTATACATAAAACTGTTTGAATGTTCAAGGCTAGGATATTTTGGCTAACTGAGGGGTTGGAAATATAATTTTGGGAGATGTTTATGTTTGTAGATGACATTATGGTAGGAGGAAATGTAGATAACTCCTGCTGATTTTGTATGTGAGAAGTTGCTATATAAGTTATTTTTAAGCTCATCTCTTTCTCTCTCTCTCTGTCTCACACACACAGGTCTATCAGAGCTGGACTGAGAGAGCTGTCTTCGAGTGGGCCATACTGTAAGTCATTCACTAACCACTGCCATCACCCAGTACCCACCTTGGGCTTCTGCCTTATTTTCTCGTTCCCTGTACACTAAACCTAAATGTAAAGTTTATATTTGATCATGATGTAACATGTCCGGTGGTGTCCATTATATATTTACTTTTATTTGAACTGTCTTTGACAGACGGACAAAACACTTTTATTTAATACTTGTACAGTTTGTACAGGTAAGTACTGTAAGTATATTTATATGTATGTATATGTATTTGTGTATAATATGCATATATGTGTATCTATAAAAAGAAGAGTTTGTCTTCAGCCTAAAGCCTTGTAAAGTGCCTTGAGATAACACCTGTTATGAGCTGGCGCTATACAAATAAAGATTGATTGATTGATTGATTGATTGATTGATTGATAATTTTGCCTCTTGTATTATACTATATTCAGCAAAAAGCTAAGGGCATTTTGAGAAAGAAGGACTGTCTCAGATTTTTGTTAACCTTGTTAGATATACAATTGTTCTGCATGTAAAGGTTGCGACTACATATCAAAATAAAAAGTAAAGTGCAATAGGAAGCTGTGGCTTTTTTTCTCTGATATTATAATCACATGATTGAAAAATCAGTGATATAGCTATGTTCCTCATTCAGTTCATACATTTTGTTATGGTTTGCATTCTGTGTCTTTAAAGCCAGCTTTTGATAGAGATTTTGTGAAGACTGATAACCAGTAGGGGCTAACATAGCATTTTTCTTAACAGAAGTACCTTTAATCATATAGCGCCACTATTCCTATGTGTTTTTCCTGCTAAGCCAGTTATAATTCAGGTTAAAAACCGGTTCATATAAATGTATGTAAAAAAAAAAAATACAGTTATTAGTAAGTTGTTGGTAAAATACTGTAAAGTAATAAAAAATCAGTTTATTCTATATTTTTAGTAAATAGTGCAAAACCATAAATTTTAGTGACAGTTAAAAATGTAAATTTTACAGTAAAATAATGGAAATCCTACAGCCAGTTTTTTACTGTTTATTTATATAAAAATTTTAACAGTGTAGTCCAGTCTTCAAAATGGGCGCCCGTAATCGCTCCAAAGGTAAAGGCAGAGTCCTATCGCCCATATTATGACAAAACATCCCAAGGTGGCGAAGGCCCTGCCATTATCTGGAGGTGGCGATGTTCTTCCCCGAGGTTGTAGACATTGCTTCTGGGGTCTTCTTTCTGCCTGATATGATCTGTCAAAATATCAAAACAGGTATCAAATTCTTTGTGATTGGAAATCAATGCATTTAACACAACAGACTGGTGAGAGTGCCTTGTGAAATTCCACAGAGATGGCACATCAAACTATGAAATAAAAACAACTTTATTTCACAGCTGTACACACTCTTTAGCATGGACAACAAAACATGTACTAAAGACATATCAATATAAATAAGAGTTAATGGTATCATTTTTTAATATGTATATAAAGATGCCAGGCCAACAATCAGAAGAGATCATTTACAATAAGAACCACTAACAACCATAAACTTATTGGGCTCTAATTTCGTAGACCAGGCGCCTGTGCCGTGCCAAAGGGGTGTGTCCAGGACATTTTGCAAGTTTTGTGCACGGGGCAGTCTGGTGCAGGGAGGCACACCCACGCCTCCGTCTCTACCACCGGTGCAAATGGCAGAGAGGGAGGAGGGTAGGCATGAGTGGGTTTAACACAGCCGAGTGTAATCTTCACCAATCAAATGAACGCCTCTCCTCGCCTTTAAATGCGCTGCGGGCGAGGCGCGGTGACAATTTCACCTCGGTGGCGAAGATGGTCAGAGCCGCTGTCACTTTTACAGCGCAGAGGCCACCGTGTGGACCACCTCGCGGGACAGATGTGATCTGTTCCTGTGTTATAATAGGAGTACAAAATTAAGTGATAATTACATTTAAACACAGCAGCAGGCTAATCCATTCATCATGCTTGTGATCCACTTGCATTCCTGGTTTGTCATCGCCAAATAGCAACGCCTTTGGTGAAAATATATCTCCTCCTCATCCTCCTTGCAATAATGTACTCCATCTTTTTAGATCACGTTACGAATAAAGATTAAAACAGAGAAATATGGGCAATCACAGGTAAATCCTTAAGACACCGAGTGACTTCTATTTATTCAGCCAGCGTCTCTCTCTTTTTTATTTTCTATTTAATTTCATGAGATGAGAGCAGCCGGATACTCCATATCAGATGATTAGGCTGTTTGTGGTTGGCTGAGAGATGTGAACTTGTTAGTTATGACAAACGTCTCTGATCTGACATCAGATGTGACGGGACAATTTATATAGATACAAATGTATATGCTGGTTCAGACGGTTACATTAAATAGTGGTTGCTGTGATTGTTTATTGCATTGAAATGTGCCTGACACTGTGGATACCTGCCTGTGAGGTTTTGGTGATGTGTGTGCACTGTGTGCCTGTCAGCCAAATTACCACTGCCCGGGGAGCGCCTCTCCTGCGCCGAAAATAGACCAAGTTGGAGCTGGCGAGCTTTCAGCGCACCTTCCGCGCGTTTTTTTGGCACAAAATTGTCACTGCGCCGAGCTGAATCTTTCGACACCTCCCCCTGGTGCGCCATCACACCCATCTCGGCGCAGCCCGTCTACCAAATTGCCATATTGGCTTCGCACGGCAGTGTGCAGGACGAAATTACCACTGCGCGGGGTGCGCCAGGCTGCGCCAACCTGAGTTGCGACAGGAAATTAGAGCCCTTTGTGTATTGTCAAGACAGCCTATTAAAAATGTTAAAGGGATAATTTTAATATTTCTAAAGTAGGGTAGTTTGAGGAACATGTCAGCAGTGCATACATTATCCATAACAATTCTAGTCTGTCCTGCCCCTTTAAGGAGATAACCAGTACAGAGGTTAGTGTGCACATAGGCTCTGAGTGAAATCAAACTAAAAAATAACACTGTGGGGTTATCGTTGATCTGTAATACCAAAATAAAGAGGGTTCACTAGCAGAAAAGTGTACAGTCACCTTTTTTAAATCTAAATTATACTAAATCATTCATAGCTCTTGGCTCCATCTGTTTCAATGTACTGCCTATAGCTTCTGCTCTGATTCTCTCCTGTCAGCGGCAAAGCTAACTGATAACACTGTGGCTAATGTATACTGACATGAGCCCCATACAACATCACTTCATTAATCCTTAACTTTGCCTTTATGTGTAGATTAGGACTTGTAATTGTATGTACTTTCCTTACAAGAAAGGATGCCTCTATTTTTTTTGGAAAGTGGAGTTGCTCAAGGCAGTGTTGTAGGACTCGAGTCCAGGACTCGGACTCGAGTCCGACTCAAGTCCTGATTTGTTGGACTCCTAACTTGACTCGGACTCGTGTGCTGATGACTCGGACTTGGAGGAAAAAAAAAAAAAACAACAACAACAAAGGAAGGGAGGAGTTGGAGGACAACTCATAGAAACTTATCACAGGGTGATGTAACCCCTGAGAGTCGTTACCCTGAATGGGTCATTAACTCCCCCTGTCATGTGAGGTGTTATGGTCACATGTGACACCTATGGTCACATGTCACACCTGGGCACCTTGGTTTTTCCCTTCTTTAATGGGAGGGAGGGTATGAATAAATTTGAGGACTATATATATATGTGTGTGTGTACATATATATATATATATATATATATATATATATATATATATATATGGGAAAGTTATTTTAAGTTTATTTAACATTTTTCAAACATTTCAGTTTAATACATTCTTGAAAAAGAACAGCAAACTCACAACACTTGTTGCTTAAATTTGCAGTCCTCTGACAGCTAATAAAGTTCTGTTGAAATGAATAAAACTGTATTATTTATTTTTAATGAAGACATTTTTAATTTGCATGTAATTTTTCAGGCTTTGCAAAAGTGGAGAGCTGAAGAGCATCTAGCCTCTTGGCTCAGACTCAATATTGAGGACTCAGACTTAGGCTCGGGGAATTTTTCTAGTACTTGGGCTAAGGTACTGAGGGTTCGACCTGGACTCAACTCAGGTGAGAGGACTTGACTCGGATTTTCTTTTTGGTGACTGGGACTCAACTTGGGGTTTTTTTTTTGGTGACTCGGACTCGACTCGGACCCAAACACTGAGGACTCAGACTCGAGCTTTGGCGACTCGATTACAACACTGGCTCAAGGTCTTTTGGCACTAGTAAATATGATTGCCACTAAAGCACCGGGCTAGCTTTATCCCTTGAGGAGTGACTGTCAGGTTAGGAAGCTTGACGATATATATCTTAAGACCAGTTGAAAAATAACAGGAATTTGAATGTTGCACTGCTGGATCTAAGTAGAGCTTTAAAATGCAAAAAGAAATGGGAGTGAGGGACAAAACATTTTCAGCAAGCAATTTTTTGAAAACAATACTTAAAATGTTTATTGGCTAATTGAAAGTTTAAGACCATATACAAAAAAAAGCCCCTGCCCATCTTACTTAGTGCTGCTTTAAGCACTCTTTCATTTACTAGAACTATAAGTCCAATCACACAATGTAAATAATACTGACACACAATAACGTAAAATCTAATGGGTTTGCTAACACATACAGAGCTAAGCCAATGTGTTTGGACCTCTATGATGTGTTAGAGTGTTCAAAAAAGTTTAAGAAGGTTTATCTCTGACTTCCTCACACACGACACAGTTCCTCAGATACGGTAAGCGACTAGTACACTCCCTCTTGCAACATCCGTCCATCCAAAGCATCCGGCTGCCTCAGTAACTCTGTTTCCATAACGACCGTTTATTTTCAAAAGTATCTCTACCAAAAGTCTCTTTTTTTGTGAACAAAACAAACGTTTTAATTGTTGAACGTACACAAAAATGAACAAGGGATATATACAGGAAGCCCTAAAATATGTTGCCGGTGGCCAGGGTCACTTCTGCGTTCAGCCTGGTCATGCCTTGCTCCTCCAGGATTTTGATCATAATCTGAAAAACAGTTCAATTTATGCAATCATGTTTTGTGTTGCTCAAAAAGAGTGCACTGTTTAATATTTATGTTTTCCAAAAACATAACATATTGACCACAATAACCCAATAATTTCCTTACATTTACCAAGCAAGCTAGATTGGCCATTTTACCTCTGACGTCAAGCACAAAATCCAGCAATCCTATCTCCCCTGCCTTGATTTGTGCTCCAACACCTCTGACCTCCTGAATGACCCGCAGTAGCTCAAAGATCTATTCAAAAGAAAAGTACAAGTCAATAAATTCATCTTTAATATGTTATATCTAAGTGAAAAACATACACATGACTGATGACAATTGCATTTACTCGCTCGTCACTAAGGTTCAGGGCTGTTTCAGCTTTAGTGATGTGGATGGGTGCCTCTACACTCCACAGGAACATCCTACTGGAACGGATTGTTCCATTGAGTAGGTCATCATAAAGGCTCTGAAACCAAAGAGAAAAGGGTGAACATGTTATCACTGATAAAGAATTCAATTACTTACAGCACAGTCTATTTAAAAGTTACCTTGATCTGATCTTTGGAAAAAACTGCCAAAATCCCTTCTTGCTCAGCAGCATCCATTTTTGTGCAGATAAAGAGAATGAAAAAACACTAGGAGTGCCAGCAGCTACTAACCAGGCATTACTCGGCTACAGTGGACTCTGAAAACCATTTGTCCAATCATTTATCAGTTAGCATCTCCAGATTATAGACAGGAAGATAATTCATTTGACATTTTCTGGCGAAAATGTGATTGTAATGCTTGTGGGTCAAAACTGCTAGTCTCTCTCTGAAAAGTGCAGGCTTGGTATGTCAGTCAAGTGATCTTTTTGTCTTGCCCTTTGCTTCTGTTATCTTTGTGTGACACTACATAAAGATATTTAACTAGTAGTACCTTGGTCTGCCATTTGTATCCATGCGCCCACGGCTGAATGAGTCAGTGTTGACAAATTCATGGCCCTTTCCAGCACAATCTTTGTGCAGCCAGCCCTTGCAGATTTGGCACTGCACCCATTCCAGAGACCCTGCATCTGGGTATAATAGCCTAATAGCATGAAAGACATGTTAACATTTCATGTTTGAAATTCAACACAACCAAAAAAAGATGTAAAGGTCATAGGAACAAGACCAAGAAAAATGTAAAGGTCATAGGAACACGACCAAATAAAATGTAAAGGTCATAGGAACACGACCAAATAAGATGTAAAGGTCATAGGAACACGACCAAATAAGATGTAAAGGTCATAGGAACACGACCAAATAAGATGTAAAGGTCATAGGAACACGACCAAATTCAATTTGTTTTCTATGTGTAACCTCAAGATTGCCATGTACTGCTGGCCTGTAAATTCTGACTCGATCGCTGCAAAAAGGAAGTCTAGAAAGAGGATCTCTTTCTGAGCTGGCTTGATGACCTAAAGAGAACAGTCTTTGTTTTTATAAAACAAGTAACAGCAATTTCATATCACAGTGCTACATGTTACTGTTTCCTGAATAGAGGTGAATGTTCCCCTGGATAAACTTGGTGCCTGGCTGCAATTTTGAGTATTTGAGAAGGAAGTGACAATATACCATACAAACAAAAGACAAAAGACTCTTCAATACAATGGTCAATATTAAAAGAAGTCAACATGGCATTTATTACCTCTGAGGAAGTACAGATACTCACACATATTTGGTAATGACCAGGTGTCCAAAGTGGGATGACAATGGCATCCTTCTGATGGGCTTGACTCTTCCAAAAGACATTCACAATCAAAGATTTAATATGAATGAGTTCAAGTCCAGCATGGCACTGTATGTCTGACATACAGTATATCACACATACTTACAGGTAGACTTGCCATTGGATCTGCATTGTGAGGTGGTAGCCAGGTGGGACAGACATACTGATCTGCTATGTAGACATTCTTCCCCTGATAAAGCATCGAAAAACAAAGACCTAATGAAAGGAAACTTAATGAAATTCATGTTTATTAACAAGTTGTTCTACAAAGCATAGTACCTTGGACAAAGCAAACTTCTCTAGTATTTCAAAGCAGGCATTTCCAATCTATGAAAAAATAACTTTGTTAATTGCAAAATAAACACTGTATTCATAGCACTATGTAGCACATTTAACTTACGGTGGACTCCATCTCTTGTCTCAGGCCCAGTGTCAGGAAGTCTGATCGAGTCAAGCAAGCTTTAAATGTGCGTACAATCAGTTCATTGCCTGGTCTGTTGGTGTCCAATATGTACTTGAGCTGGAGAAAAGCAAACCACCCCATGCCCATGCAATAGCTAAAAAAAAGGAATTCCACTTGTTTGTGATCTTGATGCAACATAAATGACCAGGAGGACCTTTTAGCTTCCACAGAGTCCAACTTTGTGACACTTGCGCAGTGAGCCCCACAGCGTAGTCCTTCATTTGAGGCCTTGGGTGGAGCCTCACAGTCGATGACTGTTTCTGTCTGTGGAAATGTGATTTCTAAAGACAAGGATACTGCTGACACACTCGTATCCTTGTCAGGCAAAGTTTGTGGACCTTAGGGGTTAGGATAGAAACACACAGTACAAAAACAAAATTCTGAAATTGTCAAATGATTTGATGAAAGAGAAATACACCACAAGGAAGGGGCCAGATCACTCAGGAGGGCTCAGAAAAGCTATCTTTTGAAAAGTGAAGCTCAGCGAAAACTCAGACAGGAGGACCTATATGTTCATTCAGTCTCCTCTTTTATTCCTCACTCTGCCTATATTTAGTTCTGATATCTGCAAATAAGATGTTAAAAGACATGTCAGGGAACTGTGCCATAGAATAAGTCCACTGAGATTTGTTGAACTAGAAATTGGACAAATACTCTCACCGAGATCTGAGTTTTTGCAGTGTGTGTGTGTGTGTGTGTGTGTGTGTGTGGGGGGGGGGGGGGCTGTGTGGTTTTGTATATAGTCTGACATACATACAATATTGGTTGTTGCTCCTGGTTATCCCTCCCTTGACATCTGATATGAAAATTTACATCAGTTGTGCCTTACATCAATCACAGACGACTGAAAACCTTCATTTGTTGTATATGTCTATATTTTGTCAGTCTGTTCCTATTAAATCCTTTTCCATTTTATTTCCCTCTTTCTGTTCTCTCTCTTGTATCACTGTTGATGTTACTATCTCACAAATAAAGCAGATATAAGGAAAGGTACCCAAAGACTGATCCTTGCCGGCCCACTTTTTTGGCACCCCAGCATACCTTGCCAACCCCAAGGGTGGAGCTAAAAAAGCTTCAGTCATTTGTTTGTTGCATAAATCCTTAGCTTCTGTGCAACAGTAGCTAAAACAAAAATAAAACATATTGAGCCACAGTTACATCACCAGTGGATCAGAGTGTTGAGTTATTTTCCCCTTTCTCTAAAGTGCCTGCCCCAACTCGCCGGGGGCCTGGAGACCAACAAAGAAAGCTGGACACAAATCAGGTTACTTTTTGTTACCCCTTTGATTGATCATGACCGGGATGCAGCAACAGCAGCAGCCCTTTGGAGCCTATCCCAGCTGACATTGAGTGAGAGGCAGGGTACATCCTGAACTGGTCAGCAGCCAACTGCAGGACCACATAGAGAGACAGACAACCATTCATGCTTACACTTATACGGAAGGGAAATTTGGAGTCACCAATCAACCTAATGGGCATGTTTATGGTCTGTGGGAGGAAGCAGGAGTGCCTGGAGAATCAAAAATGCATGTAAACTCCACACAGAAAGGCACAGGCTAATACAGGGAATTGAACCAGCAACCTTCTTGCTATGAGGCTTGGACAGTTTAGATTTTCTTAACACAGGGTGAGTAACATTTTAACTACTTGTTGTTGTTTTTTGTTGTTGTTTTTTTTTTACAGCTATTAGAAATGGTTTCATGAATAACACTATTTCTGGAGTGCACACCTTCCCTGCCATCACTGGAGAGCAGAGGGAGTTGGACGTAGCTGGCGTGATCCTCATTTTCTGGATTACACCCCGGCCCCCAAGTGAGGGTACAACTGGCAGTGGAAACCCAAGCAACGTCAATGCTTACTGCTCCAGACAGAACCAAACTGCACTGAACCAAATCAGACCACTCAGTGGAAATGCAGCTGAAGTGACAAGGTGCAACTGACTAAGTGGGATTGCCTCATGTGGGGTCATCGGCAGCACAGTCTGATAGTCATCGGCGGCACAGTCTGATAGTGGGCTTGGTCAGTAATTGGAAGGTTGTAGGTTTAAGCCCAGCTGTCACATGTGCAAGACACTTATCCCCAAGTTGCTCCGACTGATGTATCAGTGGCTTGTAAATGGATATAAAAGAGTGTGAATGTGTTAGTGATACTGATGGACAGCTGACTTAGGCTACGTTCACACTGCAGCCCTTAATGCTCAATTCCGATTTATTGCTCAAATCCGATTTTTTTGTTTGGCTGTTCAGATTACACCTTTAAATGTGGCCCGTCTACAGACTGCGATGTGAACAGCTCACGCTTCAGAAGTGACACGCATGCTCAGTTGAATATTAATGACATCACGCACAGAACGGTGTGATGAGGGCAACAAACACAGACCAAAAATGTGCTTCACAATGCTGGAGAAGTTTGTTCCCATAACGCAGAACCTGATGTTACAGCATCTCACCTTGAGTGAGCTCTTATTAAAGTTATTATGGGTATATTTTATTTCTTATGAACCTAAAGGCGGCCGCTCTTTCCCGTCGACCCCTGCCGATGAGAGATTGTTGCAGGAGAGAAAAACAGCTCAGAGCTATAGCGCGCTGAACAGGTGAACAAAGAGGAAAAAACTTAGTTTTATCATCTGTTCTGGTGTTTCTTAGTTTGTCTGAGAGCAGATCAGACAGGAGCAGACTGTTCACTGACTGACGCTGTCTCGTAGAAACACACAGTAGCGCGCAAATGCGCACGGATGAGATGGTCAGCAGTGGATCATCAGTGTCTTTCCGCGTCCTGTAAACTGTTATTTTAGCCTGATACATTCATTAAAACTGTTGGTGCAGTGTTAATAAACTAAGTTTATTCAGATATCACGATACAAACAGTGTAAAGATGTATGATTCATTCACGTTTATTGTTTATTGTGCGTGTAATGGAGACACCGGTCGATTGCACCAGCGCTCTCTCACTTTCTCTCGTCACTCCCCTTTATGCATTTTTTAATCATGCTTGTAGAGGGAAAATCAACTAAAGCTTTTTATTTAAGGAAAAAATGGTATAAATTAATAATCATGTCTATATATTAACCTCTCCTTATGTTTTGGCCATGAAGTGACTCTGAAAAAATCTAACTCAAGGTAAATTGCCGACCCTCTGCTCTAGAATGACGTCAAAGTCGCATTGAATGCGACCTGGCTGCTCAGACCGCGGTCGCATTCAAGAAAATCAGATACGTATCCGATTCAGTACCACATTCGAAAGTGGCCTGAATCTGATTCGAAAATGTCAGATTCAATGTGACTTGTGCTGTTCACACTGTCAAAAACAAATCAGATACAGGTCACATTTGAGCCAAAAAATCGGATTCAGGTCACTTTTGACTGCAGTGTGAACGTAGCCATAGAAACTCCAACCATCAGTGAGTGATTGTGAGAGTGACTGGTTGTGAATGGATAGAAGTGACATGTGGTGCAAAGCTGGTTTGAGGAGTTAAAAGACTAGAAAAGCACTATATAAACTCAAGTCCATTTACCATTTACCATTTATGTGGCCCTGGGCCTGCAGTTTTCCATATCTGACAAAGATTGTTAGGGCTGTGTACAATAAAGATCCAAATGCTGAAGCTCACAGATCTGTGAACTTTAGCTGACTAACAACACAAGGGTTTAAGTGCTGTGGACTGTAATTCCAGACTAACAGTCATTGGTAAATTTTCCCTCCTGATGCAACAGCCAAAATCCCTGCCAGGTACTCTGACTGGAAATTACCTAACCTGTGTCTGATGTTTGCATATGTCTAATGAATTTGACTGCATGGATACAGACAAAGTCATCAGGCTCACCTCATGGTAATGATAAGTGTAAGAAAAATATATACGCTACACATCAGAAAACTTCAAAACTAATAAATGATTTTTTTTCTTTGGAAAATTTGCACTGAAATGTCCTTTCAGTTTGAAGCTTTGGGATCAATCATTGAGTCAGGTATTGATTTTCTGCTTGTTTGTCCTTTTGCTTCACCACAGAGATATCGCTCCTCAAGTGCTGCTGGGAAATTTGGAGCATGTTTGTGTACAGAGAGAAACCTCGGGACAGGGAGTGGATAAAAGGAGGGTACTGCAGTGTGACACTCCACTTTTTCAGGGGATCAGGACCCAAGACGAGGATGAGGAGGACCGTGCTGTGGCTGCTGGCCTCGCTGGCCTTTGGATCACTCTCCTCTCTGGCTGATGGAGCTCCGCTGTACGTACCATTTACATTCTTATCCAGGGTGTGCTGAGTTTTATTATTTAACCATTCAAATTAGTTACAATGAAGGTTTCTAATTGCTATAGACTGATCAACAGTTGATCTACAAGGTTGTTAGAATTGGGTTGGACCCCCTTTTGCTCTTAAACTTATTTTCTTTGCATAGATTCATCAAGAAAGCTGAAAACATTCCTCAGAGATTCTGGTTCATGTTGACATGACAGCATCACATATTTGTTGGTTGCATATCCATGATAAAAATCTCAAGTTTCAAGACGTCCCAAAGGTTCTTTGAAACAAATCAAGCCAAATCTCAAAGCAGACCTTATGCATAACAATGCAGTATAGCCCCATTTACCATGTCAGGCAATAACTTAGAGATCTTGATAAATTCATTAACAGAGTAACTACAGATCCTGAAAAAGTCTTCATGTCTTAAAACGTATTTTGGAAATTTAAGGCCTTACATGTAAGAGGTCTTAAATTCAATGGCACTATGATTGGGACTGTTTTTGTCAAGTTTGTTTTAAATCTAATCTCCAACATTAATGAAAGTAACTGTATGTCACATCATAAGTAACAAAAAGGTCTTTGTACATGAGCTTTCCCATGTCTGCACTTAAGGAAAAATGTGTCTTGATATCTATCTATTTCTTAACATTTAGCCTGGCTCAATCAATTTAGTTAAAATACAAAATAACTTTTTTGAATTAAAAAAAAAAAGTTTATCAAATATCAGAAAATAAACAGAATAAATATGGATGACTCCGGTTTCAAGAGAAGTTCTGTCTCTTATTCTGTTATAATGGGAACACTAAGTCTCGATCGCACCAGCACTCTCTCTCTCACTCTCTCTCTATGGATTCATTATTCAATGCTCATAAAGGCAAAATCAACACAAACTCTTAGTATAAACCTGTACTGACTGATAAGATCATTTAAATCATGTGTAAGTTTCTGTCATGCATGAATAGAGGGAGACTTTGGCGCTGTTTTAGGTGTTCCTTGGGTTAAACCACTTACATAACTAAACAAATAAATACCGTCTCATCTGATTCCAGTCCTTTCTGCATGACACAGCAAAGTGTAATGAAAATAAAATAATAATTTAAATAATAATGTATTTTAAAATAGCCATTTTTACTTTTACCCCAGTATTCACAAAGAGCTTCTTTTACTTGTAGATAAATAAAATATATTAAAAGTAACTCTACTTCAAAGGGTAGAGTTAAAAGAGTAGTGTACTCTGCCCACCCCTGTGTACCTCATCAGAATCAATGAGCGGAGTCTACAACTGTTATGAAAAGTGGTATTGATCTGGTGCTGGATCTTAAGCAAGATAATCAATAGATTACTCATTAATTTAAAGTCCATTCAGGCTTCAAGGGAATTGTAACTTAAACTCCAAATGTGGTGATCAGTTCTGTCTCATAAATTTATTTCTATGTGTCAATTATTTCATCTTTTCTTCTATATTTTCTGTGAAGATTTAAATCACTAAAAAAATGGTTTACCCAAAGAGTGGACTTGCTCAACTTCCTGCATCAATCATCAACATAAATTCTTATTTTTAGACCAGTTAAACCTATTTACTGTTTAAATTAATCAACATCATTCCTCGCCAGTTTATAATCATTACAGATGTTGATGTTAATATTAGAACGACCTCCCATCCATGGTTGTATTAATCATACCTACACAGTTACTATCTTTACAATCATATAAATATGAGGACCCTCTTGCAAGTGAGATGCCACATCTCAAGGGACTAACCTTTAATCAATTAATATTCAACAAGTGACAAATATGTTGAGGACACATTTATGATGAGTGTCCAGAAATTTGTTGGTGTCATAAATTTTTATTGTTAGTCCTTTGTCTCTGCGCCTATACAACTATATGCAAAACTATAGTTGGGGGGGCGGAGGAGACTTATTTGGTATTGTCATTTGTAGTAATATTAATTGGGAATTGCTTTACATTTGAATCAATGTGAGCTTTTCCATTTTAAGAGTTAATAGTAATAAGTAGCTTTAATATAACTATACTGAAGGTGAATTTTTTACTGATTTTGGGGCGCCCCCTGGAGGCCACAGTGCCCTTAGCATTTGCCTGTATTGCCTAATGGACCAGCCGGCTCTGACTGTGTGCATAAGACTTCTAAATCTGTCCTTGTCTTTTGGTCCTCTCCACAGGCAGGTGTTATCTGCCCCCAACTTGCTCCGAGTTGGAACAGCAGAAAACATCTTCGTGGAGTGTCAGGACTGCACAGGGGGAGACATTAATGTGGAAATCAACGTCATGAACCATCCAACCAAAAACAAACGGCTGGCAACCACATCTGTGACTCTTAACAACGGGAATCATTACCAGGCCTTTGGACAAATAACCGTAACTTTACTTCCATTTAACTTTTATTTAAGTAGAAGTGTTTCCACTTAGATCGTTTTTGACAAGGTAACAGAATAAAACAGGTTCCACACAAATAACAAAGTCTGGAGCAAAATAAAGCAAATAAAAAAATAATATGAAGCAAACCATCCTAAATTTCTGATTTTGAATCTTTAAAGTAGTATCAGTCTATAAAACAATAAATCAACACTTTATTTATGCAGCACCGATCCCTTGTAAATACTATCTTAAGTTCTTACTTTAGATGGAGTTTACACTCTATGTGTGAGGTGTTGCACCACTACAGAAGGTTTCAATTGTAGGCATAAAATATTGACCATTTGCACATGGCGTCACGCTCTGTTCCATTTTGGCTGGACAGCAAAAACGATGCCTATAAAACAAAATATATTTCTATATTGCCAATAGTATTTGCTCGTCTGCCTTCACACACATATGAACTTGAGAGACATCCCATTCTTAATCTATAGGGTTTATATGATGTTCGCCCACCCTGTGCAGCTATAACAGCTTCAACTCTTCTGGGAAGGTTTTCCACAAGGTTTGGGAGTGTTTATTGGAAATTTTTGACCATACTTCCAGAAGCACAGAGTGACGTCAGACACTGATGTTGGACGTGAAGGCCTGGCTTGCAGTCTCTGCTCTAATTAATCTCAAAGGAGATCTATGTGGTTGAGGTCAGGACTCTGTGCAGGCCAGTCAAGTTCTGCCATACCAAGGTCTTTATGAATCTTGCTTTGGGCAGTCATGTAAGAACAGGAAGGGACCATCTCCAAACTGCTCCCACAAAGCTGGGAGCATGAAATTGTCCAAAATATCTTGGTGTGTTGAAGCAATAAGAGTTCCTTTCACTGGAACCAAGGAGCCAAACCCAACTCCTGAAAAACATCCCCACACCATAATCCCCCCTCCACCAAACTTTACACTTGGCACAATGCAGCCCGACAAGTACTTTCTCCTGACAACTGCCAAACGCAGACTCGTCCATTGGATTGCCAGACAGAGAAGCGTGATTGGTTGATCCAGAGAACACGTCTCCACTGCTCTAGAGTCTAGTCATCAACAAGTGCTTTGCACCACTACATCAACGCTTTGCATTGCACTTGTTGATGTATGGCTTGGATGCAGCTGCTCGGCCATGGACACTCATTCGATGAAGCTCTCTACACACTGTTCTTGAGCTAATCTGAAGGCCACATGAAGTTTGAAGGTATATGTAGCTGCTGACTCTGCTAGACGTTGGTGACCTCTGTGCACTATGACCCTCAGCATCTGCTGACCCCGCTCTGTGGTTTTATGTGGGTTACCACTTTGTGGCTGAGTTGCTGTCATTCCCGATCACTTTCACTTTGTTATAAAACCATTAACAGTTGACTGTGGGATATTTATTAGTGAGGAAATTTACAGACTGGACTTGCTGCTCGGGTGGCATCCTATCACAGTACCATGTTGGAGTTCACTGAGCTGCTGAGAGCGACCCATTCTTTCCCAAATGTTTGTAGAAGCAGTCTGCATGCTGAGGTGATTGATTTTAGACACCTGTGGACATAGAAGTGATTGGAACACCTAAATTCAATAATTTGGATGGACGCATGAAGACTTTTGGCAGTATAGTGTATGAAGTGCAATACAAATTATATTAGTCACAGTGTTATTGAGAGCTGCATTGATAATTGCATCCATCTAATGACAAAAAGATACCTTTAAAACCACAACACATTCTACCTCACACATTTTTTCAATTTGATAATACTCTGGGGGCTGAATGAAAAAGTTTTGGGAGGTCTGATATGGCCCCTGGGCTGCCAGTTGATGAACACTGTCCTACAGTGACACCTACAGATTTGATTTACTGAAACATTATTTTTGCTTGTTTTTGACACCAATTCTTTTTCAAGTTAAGGTAAACGTTCAGTTACAGAATTAACTCTGCAGTCGCTGAGATGTTGCCAACACCAAAATTTTAACTCTTCTCGATTTGCTGTGTACCTTACCCACTCTTAAGAGATTTAGTGTTAAAAAAATCTGACTGCAAACCCGGCCCTGCTTTTCATGACATTTTTTTTTTGTTCTGGCTTGATGTTGATTTCAGGTTCCGACTGCACAGTTCAGTAAAGATCCCAACATGAAGCAGTACGTGTACCTGCAGGCTCAATTCCCTGACCGCCTGTTGGAGAAAGTTGTCTTGGTGTCCTTCCAGTCCGGGTACATCTTCATCCAGACTGACAAGACCATCTACACCCCCGACAGTAAAGGTGTGTTCATTTATACAACGCTGTCAAAAACAAACTGCCTCTCGCCCAATGTAGGCTAGGATAGCCCCCAACAACCCAAAAGGGATAAGCATTATAGATGATGGATAGATGGATGGATAGTTTCTTGCATTAAAAGAGCCTTTAATTGGCTTTAATTCCATGTTTAACTCATGAAATTTAGCTTGCTTAGTTTTGAGCTGAAAAGTATAAATATAAACTCTTGTAAATGTTAGATATTAATTGTTTTGGTAAATCACAGGCATGTTTGATTGTTTTTTGATTATACCCTTTTCTTTGCAACAAGGGGCTTAAATTGAGAATAACATTAATGCGACTTACTTGGTAAACAGAGTTGTTCATCCCTGCTGTGGGTGTATTCAGGATATTTAGGAAGAATGTTAAAAAACCCTCCTTCAGCTTTGATTAGCTCTGTAAACCTCTGAATCCTTCTCTCTTTCAGTTTATTACAGGATGTTTGCAGTGACACCCAGAATGGAGCCTGTAGAGAGGGATGATGCAAATAATCAAGCTTCTATCACCATTGAGATTGTGGTATGATATTTTTCCTTAAAAAAAGCACAGAGCTGGATCAAATAACATGTAATAATCTGTAAATGACAGCACAAAGCCTTGTTTGGAGGTAATATGGCCAAATGCTAAACAACTTACGCATGTGACACCTCAACAGTCATTATAGGTGAAAAGAATTGCATGTGGCCCTCTAGTGAATGAGGTTATCCTAGGACCCTGTCCTTCAACAGAGGAAATTTGATGAGTGCTGTAAAACCCCTTTGAACCCCATTCACACGTACAGGAAAACCCTGAAATGATCTAGAATTTACCTGGATGAGCTGCCTGTGTAAATGCATATAGCATTTTTTGAGTTTTATTTTAACCAGACTTCTCCCTAAAAATTACATGCTGACCCTTTGTTTATGTATATATGAATATATATATATATATATATATATATATATATATACATATATACACACACACACACACACACATATGTACATATGAATATATATATATATATATATATATATATATATATATATATATATATATATAAATGTGTATATATATATATATATATATATATACACACACACACATATATGTGCATATGAATATATATATATATATATGTATATATATATATATAAATGTGTATATATATATATATATATATATATATACACACACACACATATATGTGCATATGAATATATATATATATATATATATATATATATTCATATATATATACACATCAGGATGGCACATGTGAAGGGTCTTCATTGAATAAAATGTGCTGAAAACAGGAGTATACGTTTATGTTTCTAACAGATGGTAAAAAATATTCTCCATTATTTCTTTTCAGACCCCTGAAGACATTGTTTTACCACTTGATACCGTCTCTCTGACATCAGGAATCCACAGCGGGCATCACCAGCTAGCAGAAATTGTCAGGTTTGTACTTCATCTTCTAAAAATAACTTTTCTTGTTTTGGCCCTGAAAAACACAAAGCCATTTTTGCTTTTTTTAATTTTTAATTTTTTTTTTTTTTTAAAAAAGGTTAGTTCAGGTTTTCTGATGTGGGGTTTGAGCTTTTTCCCTGGGGGTGGGGTATCTTGGGGATGGATGCTAGCCTGTACGTAGCAGTACATGGTGCCACCAAAAGCCTTGTAATTAACCCACTTACAGGTTAAATCTTCATAAAAATAATATGTTGGCTTGACAGTAAGCTACAGTAAGATTCTTTACAGCATTTAACTTCTACTGTTTAGTATGTAGGGACATAGAGGTTATTTATCCCTCTGCCATCAGCTGCTCAGGTCGTCAGAACAACAAACACTAACGTCATTAAAATGAAAGTAAAAATGAGTGATTTTGACTCCAGTAACTACCACATGCAGTTAGCTCTGCTGGACCTTTCATCAGAGCTCTTTAATTTTGGTTAGTCTTCAGACAGCTGTTACATGTTTAGACTTGATTGGTTCAATGGGCACTGCAAATGCTTTGTTGCTGCAGAGGGGTGAGTCCTGATGTCCGTATTTTAAAAAACAAAACAAATTTTGTGGCTTATATCTGGTTTTGCTCCAGTGATCACTACCTGACCCCACTGCAGCACTCTGGCCTGATCTGATGAGAGGAGTGCTGGCTGAAAGATATGTAGCCCTTTGTTGCATCAAAAAATAGCTCTAAACACAGGGGCTTTGTCGAGGAAAAGTTAAACACTGCAAAGAATCTGACTGTATTGTATTGTCCAGTCAGTGTAATTCTTTTAATAGTTTTAACGTGGGGTTAAAACTATTAAAAAATGGTTTTAAGTGGGTTAATTTTGAGGTTTTCAATGACAACACCATGTGGTGCCACCGAAAACCTCAAAATAAACCCATATGGTTCATAACATGCACTAGCTAGCATCCAGTCTGGGATATCTTGCCCCAGGGACAAAGTTCACAAGTTACTTTATTGGCTCTTATGGTATATGATACATTTTTTGGACAAAGGGCTACTGAGAAATCTATAACCTTTAGTTCCAGTTTTATAAAGTTGGTATGATAGAATTCCAATAGCACTAGTAATTATGAGTTTTAAATGTTTCTTAAAAAATGTGTCTTTATGTTGTAGTACTGGAGTGTGGAAGGTTGTGGCAAAGTTTCAGAACAACCCACAGCAGAGCTACTCTGCTGAGTTTGAGGTCAAAGAGTACGGTGAGTCTGTTGATATAAGAAGTATTTATGTATCAATGTGCTTTTCACGTGTGTAGGCACTTAATCAAATGATTTATGTATTTTCAGTTCTACCCAGTTTTGAGGTCAAACTGATACCTAAGAGTGCCTTCTTCTACGTGGACAGCCCAGATTTTACTGTGGACATCAAAGCTACGTACGTAAAGTTTTTTTGTCTGGTGGATTCCAACAGTTTGTTTGGCACATTCATTTGAAAAAAATAAAAAAGGTTTTAGGTTGTGTTGTTAGGCCAGCTGTGAGATATAGTTTAATTTTCACCATTATTTTAAAATTTGTTTATAGATACCTGTTTGGCGAAGAGGTGGATGGGACAGCCTATGTGGTATTTGGGGTAATGCAGGATGGTCAGAAGAGAAGCTTTCCTGGCTCTCTTCAGAGAGTGCCGGTGAGTACATGGATGCACTGTTTGTGTTCGTCAGACTGGTAGCTGAGTCATTTTTGTTATACAGCTACAATTCGGGATTCACAATATTTTGATTTTTGCCAATATTGAATATGCAGATGTTTCCAAACTCATTATAGCAGGTCACAACATCAATACATGCACATTTTTTGACAAGAGTACAAAGTTTCCCCTTTATTTTTCATTGTCATTGTAATGATCAATTTGCCTAAAGGACAGATGTGAAAAAAGAAAAACATCATTTGATTCTGGAACAAATGATACTGTGTTGTTTTTTTTAATGTAGACAGTCAGTGAGCAGGTTAATGCTGTTGTCTCACTGCAAGAGGGCCACTGGTTACTCTCTGGGTTGGCCAGGGCCTTTCTGTGTGGAGTCTGGATGTTCTCCCTTTGCTAAAATAATCAACACAGCAGTATATTTGTCAGGATTAGTTTAAACTTAAACTCAGAAAAAACAAGACGGACCCAAGTGCAGATAAACAGGATGTCCTCTAACATAAACTAGGAAAAAAGGCTCAAAAAACCAAAGATAAATTCTTTACAAGAAAAGTCAAAATACAAAACAAACTCTTTTACAAAGTATCAAATTAAACATGCTACCTAAAAAGAATAACCACAAGAGGCTAACTCAAAGTACAAATCAAAATCACGACAAAAGGTTCAACTTAAACAGACGAACTACAAACATTGGAAAACACTGGAGGCCCTGGAGACTTCCGCAAGGAGTGTGACATGGAAGTGACGGACGAATGAACCGACAAAGTCAAAGGGGAACACAGAGACTAAAACACAGGTGAGACAATCGCGCAGGTGGAGGTCTAAACAAGGAACAAAAGGAAAAAAAAAAACATTCTAAATTTAACAGAATTAACTAAACCATGACAATATTGCCATTTACTCCTAAGCAAAATGTTTATAAAAAAGAATTTACAGAATCAATCAAAGACCTCAATTGCTATGACAGGAGTTGGAAGAAAAACTATAGTGCTTTTTTAGAAGTGGAAGCCAAACTATAGACCAATCCTGAGAAATACCGGAAGTTGACGAGCTGGTGGTGAAAGTCCTGTGACTAGCATACATCTGAATGAGAGTGATCAGCACAATCAACAAAAATCAAAGTTTTTTTGTTTTATCACTGTAAAAAAACATCCTCTCAACTCTCTTTGTGTAACTATCAGGTGGCAATACTCCTTCTTGTTCAGTGCCAAAGTTATTGAAATACGTAAGCAGCACATGGCTAATTGAATATTCATGAGATGAACACGGAGTTGGAGCTGGTGGTTAGCATGCCCAAGGCTATCCAGGCTCACAGCAGTGAAGACGTAAATCTGATGGAGGGATAAACAACAAAAGGACAGCACTTAACTATTACTGAACCAGAGGACCCATTTTTCACGGCTGGATGTTAAAGTTTAAGGTGAACAGCGGTTGCAGCTGAATTCATCAGGTTATAAAGATTGTCAATGGGTGAGCAACATAGTTCATTTAAAATGCAGAGTTTTGTGTTGGTGTTTTGAAGGACATGTGGCTGTGAGCTGCTAATCAGAGCTAATAAGCTGTGGGCTAAGTGGGAGTTTACTGAAGCTACTGGTTGCTAAATGTGTGACATGAAACAAAAGACAGATCAGTAGCAGATTGTCATACTAAATGATCTATTCTATCCAACTTGCACGCAAATAGATGGAATTATGACTTTTTCCAGTCATTTTGGAGTTCTGGTCGTGTGTAAACTGTGTTCAAAGGCTTAAGAAACAGTACGGTTAGCTCGGGCTGAGGTTGGGTTCAGTTTGTTATCGTCTTGAACTCAGGTGAATTTTCCGATTGTATCCGACTGCAGGCCGCAAAACAAAGGCGTGTCGCAGAGTACAGTAGGCGTGTCGCAGAGTGACGTCACTTTAAAGGATAAGTTCGGTTTGTACAGCTTTCACATAGTTTATAGAGTGAAGTAGAACAATATACTCACCCAGAAGGCTTTCCTGATCCAAACAGTGCTTTGGGAGATATTTAGATCCAAATCGAGCGGCGGACATCTGTATAAATGGTTACAGACGGGGCATCTGTAGCGTCGCTCCTAAAACTGCATTAATCGTCCAAAAACTCATTAGTTTCACCAACATTTCATCATGGTCCGCTTGCGCTACCCCTCCACGACAGTCCGGTGTCACTCCATCCATGTTTTTGTGACTGTGCTGACCTCTGAACTGAAAAGTTTCTTGCCTCCGCGTCCTCCTTTCGATGAGCTCCTCATCTGTATACTCTGGCTCGAAACTGTAAGGACACCCATCATATTCAAAGTTCTCGTCCACAACATCTTCATCCGATAGATATTCGTCCATTTTGCACAAAACTGGAAGAAGAAAGTTATTGTGTAGCCACCACTCGCCGATGAAACAATGAGCCGTACTGCGCATGCGCGCAACCGGAAAGAAACTTTTCAGTTCAGAGGTCAGCACAGTCACAAAAACATGGATGGAGTGACACCGGACTGTCGTGGAGGGGTAGCGCGGACGGACCATGATGAAATGTTGGTGAAACTAATGAGTTTTTGGACGATTAATGCAGTTTTAGGAGAGGCTATACATGCCCTGTCTGATACCATTTTATGGATGTCCGCGGCTCGATTTTGGATCTAAATATCTCCCGAAGCACTGTTTGGATCAGGAAAGCCTTCTGAGTGAGTATATTGGTCTACTTCATTCTATAAACTATGTAAAAGCTGTACAAACCGAACTTATCCTTTAACTGACATCACTCTGCGACACGCCTACTACATGCGCTTCTTACAGGGATATAACAGCTTCAGCATGGTCCAGCTGAACGTCAATGTTTTTGCCTACCCATTCTTTGCTCTATAATAAATGTATTCAAATGCGTACAAATACAGTTAAGGGTTAGGGTTAGGGTAAGGGGTTAGGCTTAGGGTAAGGGTAAGGGGTTAGGGTTAGGGTAAGGGATAGGTGTAGGGTTGGTTATGGGGAGATTAGGGAAGGGTTAGGTAACACAACTAAGTGCAGCAGCTGTTTGACGTTTGTTACATGAAATATGCTAACACTTACAGTCTGGACACGATCCGCCATTGCTCACCACTAAAACTTTCCCATCTCGAGTGGTTCTATGTGATTTCCAATGAACTAGCGTCTCCCCATTACATAGCGTGTCGTAAAGTAGGCCTGTTGCAGAGTGGCGTCACTCGAGCGACGTCACTCTGCGACACGCCTACTGTCCTACTCTGCGACACGCCTCTGTCTTGCGGCCTGCAGTCGGACCCCTCTGAAATTTTCGACTGAAATATGTGGCTCCAGCCTTGCTCTTGTGAGACATGATACTGGATCAGTGTTTGTGTTTCTGTCTGTTTTGTTGCCGTTGGAGGCTGGTTATGCTCGATAGTTGTTTTTGACTGAATTCTGGAGGTTGGTCAGCTACAAGAGGCTAGCGTGAACTCTTATCCTAATTTCACATTTTTTATGTTATTTTTTAAATAGATAATTGACGTGAGTAAAATCCTTTATCTGTGAAATATATCTAAAGTCTGCTGCTCAGACAGCAGGTGGGAGTAGAAACGTTGTTCCACTGCAGTAATGGCGGCCGCTTGAAATGGCAGCGCCACTAATCAGCGGTAGGATTGGTCTATATGATGCAGCACATGTCCCTAATTTTGAATTACCTTTCGTTAAGGTATTAAGACCTGTACTTTTGGTGTGTTAGGGACCAAGGTACGTTTTATCAGTCTGTTTCATGGGTATAAAAGACACAAGCAGAAACAAACGCAAAAAACAAAAAAAAAACAGGAAACTTTTTTTTTTGTTTTTCCGTTTTCACAAAAAAATTAAAATGCCACTCCATATGTAGTTTCATTAGTGAGCGGGACTTCGAAGCCCGCCTGTGTGGTGCCCTTCAAAATAAAGGTCTTGCCCTTCAAAATAAAGGTCCTGCTCTGGCAGGCATGGAAAAACTGACTTTCATTGTATTGCCTGCCCCCTTATATACCTATTCTAAATTAAAGCAAGTTGTGTACACAGTACAGGGTTTACACGGAAGTAGGCTATCTATTGAGTGAGAGAGAGAGATTTATCAACGACAAGACACACAACAAGACAAGACCGATGAGGTACACTGAAAGTAGGTATTTAAAATGACCAGCAGGTGTCGCAGCGCGTTAAATTTGCCATCAATCATCCCCTATAACCATCCAACTGATTTATACATGGATCTCGATTTATGTTAGCAGCATGCCCTCAGAAAAGGCTTTAGTTACAATATACCCCTACCCAGCTAGAACAACACACCACCATGTTTTTTCATATCCAATAAATGTGTCACGTTCATGAAATAGATTTGCTTTTTTCTATTATTCAGGCCTCCCCTTATATCTGGAAAAAGAGCCAAGATAAGTCTGTCCAATTAGGCGTGAGGTGACAAAAAAAAAAAAAAGCCTGGAGTTTCATAATGGTCACTCAGCTTTCCATCCAAAGTGCAGCGGTAAGAAGTTGGTACCTGCCCATCATAGCTAGAAAGTCAAATTCATTTTTCTAGAAATAAATACTGATATAAATAGACTTTTGTTAACTGTAGAGACACCAAACTTATACAAATGATTGAACAACTCCTCTAGTTTATACTACAGCTCTTATTTTAGAGAAATACGTTTTTATTTAATTTATATGAATTTTTTTATTACTTTTATCAACAGGTAATGACTATAAAACCTGTAAACTGTAATAACTGTACTGGTGTGGACTGTAGTAGCACCAAACTCATACTGATGGTCAAACTTATCTTCTAGTTAATACTGTTTGTTTAAATTCAATTTATTTGGTGTTTTTTATATTAACAAATGTTATTAATAGGTAATGACTATTAAAACTGTAATAACTGTACTGTTAATGACTTTAGTGACACAAAACTCACCCTGATGATCACACATCGTCTCTAGTTTATCCTACAGCTTTTACTTTAGAGAAACAGGTTTTTATTTAATTTATATATATATGTATATATATATATGTACAAATATATATATATATATATATATATATGTGTGTGTGTGTGTGTGTGTATATATATATATATATTTATATGCTCCTTTATTGCAACGGCTGCATTTCTTTTTTATGAAAATTTGATGTGTTTGTCTTCCTTATAAGTTTCCATCTGAAGCTGTTTTTTCATTTGGAGCAATGTATGTGCATGTGTCTTCCCTGTTTTGATCAGTATATCTGTGATCTACCTCGCGGTCTTTTGAAGAAAGCAGTGAATGCGCAGTTATCTGAAATAGTTTCATCTGGCTTGACCGAGCAGCTCCTTCTCATCCTGCATTGTGAAATGCATTAAGCCAGCGTGCTCAGAAGGGACTTGGTCAAGCCTGGCTTTAGTTGGTTATCCTGGATGTCTGAATTCCACTTTGGTAAAATAAAGAATTTTTTATTTTTATTCCAACTTTGCTTTTTTTTGCACTTGTGTTATTATTATTATTTTTTACAATTATTATTATTATCATTATTAGCATATAAATAATGACACAGAATAACAAATTCATCAATCAATTTTAGTGCCTTGCTTAATAGACACCCAAGATATGATGCTGACGACCAGGACATGGAACCTTTAAGCTATTATCTTGTAAGGCCCACAGAGTATGGTGTCATTGTTGCAGGTCCCTTATGAGATAAAATATACATTTTTGTTTGTGTATGTATTTCTGTTTTAGTGAGGGCTGAGCACAATGGTATTTTTGACAGCTAGAGGTGAAGCTAGAGGTTTTGACAGCCACAGTTGATTCAATCTACTGATGCTGATATTGAGCCAACAATGTTGTGGATAACTTTATAAAATATGTGCATTTACAGCAGTGTTTTTTTAAAATGCAGTTTCCCACTCTCCAGGGGGTTGCCATAGAGTGCTAGCGAGGATGTGAAAACTTAAATTTTCAAATAATATTGTTTGTGTTTATAAAATGTAATTTATTTTATAATATAGCAAATTGAAATCTTTAGGAAATCTATAAAAATAAGTGGGCTTTGTGGAAACATGGCTGAAAGTTTCTAGACCTGGTGCACAAATGATTTTGCCATTTTCCCTCACAAGGCCTTTGAAGACCAAAAAGATTTTTTTTCACATGAGTAATTCATACAAAATTTGATTTTGTTTTAAACCAATTGATTGCTAATGTGAGCATACACTGTCAATGTAATTTTGGATTTTGCATTTCAAGATGTTGTATTTTGGATGTTGTATTTTGTTACATCAGATCCAGAGGGGTGTTGGGATTGTTACTCTGAAGAGAGAGCACATCACACAGACCTTCAACAACATCAATGACCTCGTGGGGAGCTCCATCTTTGTCGCAGTCAGTGTGCTTACAGAATCTGGTAAGACAGAAAGACTGTCTCTGAATGGTTTTGTAATTGATTGGTGCTTGTCAAAGTAGCTTAAAATAACTGTCACTCCAAATATAAAACAATCAAGATTATTTTATTTGAACCACTTCATCACACTGCAAACATGCTGTTATGGAAAGTATATCTATTTATTAGTTTGTGTGTTAAATGTGTTTTTTTCTGCTTTAAATTCCCAGGTGGTGAAATGGTGGAGTCAGAGTTGAGGAACATCCAGATTGTCACTTCACCTTACACAATCAGCTTCAAGAAAACACCCAAATATTACAAACCTGGGATGTCTTTTGATGTGACGGTAATATACCATTTTTCTTATCATTTTTAATGATTCATACTTGAATGCAGCTTCATATATTGAATTTTTCATGACAGCTAACGTATGCTGGAGCTCCTGTTACTTTAAGACCCTCATCACCTTGATGGGGTATTTTTGTTGGCCAACTCAGTGAGTTAGCATTTTAGCACCTCCGGTTACCATTCCCCAAAGCCTACAAGATTTTAGAGCAGGTCTCAGAATAAATGTCAGACTTACAGTCTATGGCGAACACAAGCATTCAAAAATTGAACATTTAATTTTGCAGCACAAAACGCATCTGACATTACCCCGCTTTGAATTTTAAAGCATTATTGTGTCTTAAAAAGTATCATTGCTAATGAACTGCTAACAATCAGTATAAAAACAGTATTTGCATTATGGACCATAATGCAAATACTGTATTTTCCGGACTGTAAGTCGCTTCAGAGTATAAGTTGCATCAGTCAAAAAATGCGTCATGAAGAGGAAAAAAACATATATAAGTCGCACTGGACTATAAATTGCATTTATTTAGTGCTCTGATAGAGAGGTGCTTGCCTTGTATGAAGCGACAACACCAAAAAGCCCCACCTGCCTCATTATATTCATCTCCTTGGCAGCTACCAGGGTGTGGAGATGTAACTGCACCGTTAACAATTCTCTCCCCCGGCAGCACTTTGTTCAAGCATCCATCTGTGGAAGTCATTCCTCCAGTTCTGGCCATCTTGCTTTCAGCCCGCAATTAGCTTTCTTCATTTTCTTCATTGCAGAGTAATGAATAAGAGTAACCTCTGCTTTTCGCCAGTCCCTCACGAGTTTCTCACTCACTCCAAACTTTATCTCTGCTCGATTACCGCTGCATGTTTTACTACCTGCAGTTTGTTATCTGCATGATAGGATTTTCATTTTGGGGGCATTTTGTTTATGTCTAGCCTAGCCTAGAGCGCCCTCTCGTGGCTGTAGATGGTAATGTTTACTCTTTGGTTCATGTCTGTCAATATAAATTAACGTTTAAAAACGTCCTAAATTATGTATATTTTGATATATATGTTGCACCTGACTGTAAGATGCAGGACCAGCCAAAATATGAAAAAAAGTGCAACTTATAGTCTGGGAAATACAGTGTGTAAAAATTGAGATGATGATGATGATAGATAGATAGATGGATAGATAGATAAATTCTAAAAAAAATGTAAAGGGACCTCGGATGTGACATTTTGGTGACAGCTGCAATTATTCAGGTGCCAGTTATGTAAAAAGTGGTAGAGAGTACTGTTATTAGTGTCTTGACTAAATGTCATTGCCATAGATGCCAAACCCTCTCTGCTGTCTCTGCTCAGTGAACAGCCCAATATTGCCATTCAGCTAAATACATAGTCATTACAGGAGCTTTATAACATGGCCTGAAACATGGGACATTCAGTCCTCTTATTTGTACACAATGTGTCTCCAGCACCGACCAATGTGACAAACAAGACAGACCACAAACTCCTGATGCCCTCCTTGCCTTAAAATTTGCCTATAATTATGAGCAGGTAAATGGGGGGGAGTGGACGTTTCCTGAAAGTTAGTCTGTGTTTCTGATGGCAGGTTGAAGTTCTGAATCCTGATGACACTCCGGCTCAGGGTGTCCCAGTGGTGGTGGATCCAGGCCAGGTGCGGGGCAACACTGCCCCTAACGGCATGGCAAGGCTCACCATCAACACAGAGGCTGGAACGAACCAACTGTCAATCACTGTGAGTATTTCAGCCTATCACTCTTTGACTGGACAGGGATGGGTTCACAAGAAAAACCCTAGTATGAAACATGGTTTAGTCTCTGGGTGACACATGGACAAACTGAACTGTCAGTGTGAACTCAGAGCTAAAAAAAAAAAACAGACCCAGTTGATGCTTATCCTGTGTGTGTCCATAAAGTCATGTTTCCAGTTAAATAAGAATCTTGAACATTTATCCTGATAACATAGCAAAACTGCTAACAGACGATCTAACATGAGTTGATTTAACTTTCCGGTGAGACTTCATTCTCTGAATCTTCAATTGCAGGCAAAGACCAATGCTCCTGGTATCACACATGACAGACAGGCAAAAGCGACCATGGCAGCTACTCCATATGCCACCAACGGCAACAACTACATTCACATAGGTGAGGAACACCTCGACCCTTTAACAGGTCTGTGTCCCATGGCATACAGACATTTGACCAACTGTAGAGAGGCTGGGGTTTGTATATAGGTGAACTTAGATGGAGGTTAGGGTCAAGTCCTCTAGACATGAGCTGATGCTAATAAATACAAACAGTGTGTATGAAAATCTAAAATGACAGCCTATAGTGACAAAGATACTAACCAGTCACTGTGTGTTTCTGTTCTTAAAGTGTGCATTATACTGCAGTTTAGGGGATTGTCTTTAAAGATAGACATTCACTGGCCACTTTATTATAACCTGGCACACCAGGTAGACCATTAAATATATCTGACTCGTCCATCTGGAAGAGAGCCCATAGAAACTGTTTGGGGAGAGCAGAATGTTTCAGAAGCATATCTGGCAGGTGATTGAACGATCACCCTGTCAATAAACGTTTATTATGGGCCAATCAGATAATGTCAGAGGCGGAAGCTAGTGTGCTACAGAAAGTGAGCCACTTCATAAAGCAAACTTGCATCAAAACATGTCAGAGGTGGAGTGAAAACATTCTTACCATAGAGAAGTTTGTAGTGTTAATATTTTGTTTTCATTCAATGAAGAAATGTGGTCACGATCTGATAAAACCGCCAATGAAGCTGTTAGCATCTATGCTAATCCCTGTAGGTACAGACACCTTCTGCTGTCATCTCACTCATAAGTCTTCCTACTCTAAAGGACTCTGATTGGCCACCTTGGGCTGCTCCAATCATTGTAGTTTGGAGCTTGGAAAGATGGATCTGCCTGATTACAGACAATGAATCAGGAAGATCCAGCTGCTGTGCAAGGTGGATTTTATTAGGTACACCTGTTGAACTGCTCATGAACACATTTTAAGGACAACCTTCTCTAGGGTTTACAGAGAATGGCTTGAACAAGAGAAAATATCCAGTGAATGGCAGTTCTCTGAGCAAAAATGCCTTGTTGGAGCAGGGGGTCAGAGGGGAATGGCCCAAGTGGTTTGAAATAATAGAAATGCAGCAGTAAAGAAATAACCACTGATTACAGCCATGGTATACAGATGACCATCTCCGAACAAACAACCCATCAAATCTTGAAGCAGATGGGCCACAGCAGCAGAAGACCACACCAGGTGCCACTCCTGTCAGATGAGAACAGAAAACTGAGGCTAAAATTTGAACAGGTTCACCAGAATTGGACTATAAGCTTGAAGGAATCATTCCTGGTCGGATGAGTCTGGATTTCTGCTGCAACATTCAGGTGGTTGGGCCGGAATTTAGCAAAAACATAAATGCATAGATTCATCCTGTTTCTTTCAATGGTTAGGCTGATAGTGGTGGTGTGATGTTGTGAGAGATATTTTCTTGGTGCACTTCAGCTCCATAGTCACCAGATCTCAATCCAATTTGGAAAGCACCTTCAGGCTGTAGTAGGCCAGGAGATTCTCATGATGGATCTGCAGCAACTGTGCGACTCTATCATGTCAGTATGAGAAAAAGGTATCTGGTCAGTGTTTCAACACCTTTCTGAATCAATGCCACAAAGAATTTAGGCAGTTTTGAAGGCCATAAAGATTTCAATCCAGCACATGCAAGATGTACCTAAAGTGGCCAGTGAGTGTATGTTGTTGGCTAATTCTCAGTTTGAGACAGAAAAGAAGTGCACAGAATATGACAGCGATAAAAGCCATTGAATAGTAAACATGTTTAAAAGTTGGCACATGAAATTAGGGTTAAAAATTTATGTCTGAAATGGGCAGCAGCACTAAAAGAAACAGACTGTAAAATGATATCTAAATATCATATTTCAAAGTGTTATTTTAGGCTGGATATGTCTGAAAATAGGAATAAAGTATTTCTGCCTGAATATTTGTACGTCTGCCCATTTAAGGGTCAGAATAACATCAGTTGGTTGACAAAATTGATAACTGATAGAGGCGACCAGCTTGATGGACCTTTTCCATGTCAGGTACTCATTGTAAACTGTTATTTTTGCAGGTGTGGATGCAGCTGAACTGGAATTAGGAGAAAATCTGAAAATCAACCTTAACCTCAGAGGCGCACAAAGTGATATCACATACTTGGTCAGAAATATTTTACTCTTAAAATCTGAAAATTTATTTTTATCTGCACCTCACGTCTTGTGACTACACAGCTAAACTGAATAACTGTTTATGTGTAAATCTGTGTCTCTAAAGGTCCTGAGCAGAGGTCAGCTGGTGACACATGGCAGATACCAAACCAGAGGTCAGGTGCTGATATCCCTGATTCTTCCTGTCACCAAAGAAATGCTGCCTTCATTCCGCATCGTTGCCTACTACCACACAAATGACAATCAGGTGGTGTCAGACTCTGTTTGGGTGGATGTTAAGGACGACTGCATGGGCACGGTGAGACACACACTGAAATTAAAACGACAGTATGCCATGGCACAAACTGATGAACTCACCTAATCCAGCTCTTTTACCCTTGAAACTTAGCACATTTAAGTGGGGTCATCTCACATCCAGGGTATAGACTTTAAAATGCCAACATTAGACAAAGCTGCCTAGGAGATGTTTTTTTTATGACTGAGATTAGGTGTCGGCATTACTGACCAATCAGGCAACTCTTCAGTCACTTTCACACCTAAATTGTTTGGGAGAGCTGTTCTGATACAAGTGGACATTATGTGCTCAGCAAAGTTTGCATTAGTATACACAAACACAGCAATCGATCTTTTTCGTTACAAATGAACAGTGTCAAGCTCACCTGAAAGAGGTGGTCTTGGCTTGCTTCAATTGACCTGTTTGCAGCGAGGACACAATTCACCCTGCACAAACAGAGCAACCAGTTTGACTCATCAGCCTGCTGAGGTACTAAAAGTAGCAGTTGTAGTAATAACTGCATTACAGCTACCAGACAACCAGACACATAAGAAGGTACTACTTAATGATTATGTTTTGGATCCCACAGAGTCACTCTATGCACAGGCACAACAGACCAGGAATATAGTATCAGGTTGACATTATTCACCATCTCTGCATCTCAGGACCTGATCACACAAAAAGCACGAGCAGGAAAAAACAGGAAACTGTAACCTTTTTAAAGCTGCTCCATACTTTTCTTCATCACTGAAATGTTCTCTGCTGACATTTCTACAGGTGTCACACATACAAAACCAATGAAAACCAAGTTATCACTTCACAAAACCAGTACAAACCTAGTTATCAATTTATAATAGCATTGTAAACCCAGTTATTACTTTACAAAACCAGCGTCAACCAACTTACAAAACCAGTGTAAACCTTATTATAACTTTACGCTGTTACTTTTATAAGTCACCATGCTATCTGGTGTCCTCAATGGTCCGCTGTGGACCCTGACAAGTATTATAAGCCCCTCTTCTTCATGCACAGAGTTTGTCAACACCTAAATATGATCTTACATAGAACATTCAAATTTCACTATTAATCAGTGAGTTTTTATGTGGGTACCTTCACCTGCTAGCTTCCTTACCATAATGCAGAGTGCATCGCAATAACATTACTGGCAGACATAATGATCTAAGGCCAGGTCTCGCCTTTTGTGTGACTAGACCTTATGATGCGTTCACACTGAATGCAACTCGGCAATCAAGATCGGGTCGCCCACCCAAGTCGTGTCGCCTTTCCATAAAATTGTTCATTTTGTCACTGTTACGTTGCTCAGTGCCATCTTGGCTGCTCGAGTTTCACCGTAATCATATCACATCATATACATCACATATTTGTATGTATTAGCTGACAATATTCCAACTGTATCCTTTTCACCCATCTACCAACCGTTAAACACTGCAGCTGATGTAGACGAGAAAGGACAGGACCGCAGAGAACCACCACTTCTGTTGTATAAGGCGGAACTATGTACTCACTAACTAATGTTCCCACCCAGACATGGTTTGTCACTCTGATGTGATCTGGAATAAAAACAGTTGTTGTGGGTGTTGTCCCACACCCACACAATGCTGATTGGCTGTTGCGGTACAGCCACATGTGATTTCGCCTGAAAAGTTCAAATCTTTCAACTTGGCTACCGAACAATGCGACCTGGTGGCGTGTCCAAAGCAACCTGGTAACACGACCAAGTCGCCCAGATTGCATCTGTTGCATCGTGGGAGGGCTGGTAATGCCTGATCATGCCTGATCGCGGCTGTACATTGACTTTGCATGGAGAGTGATCGCACTGGTCGCCCAGGTCACCCAAGTCGCGTTTGGTGTGAATGCAACTTTAAGGTTGCAAAGTTCAGGAGACTTCTGAAACTTTCCACAATAACTACGGTGAATTTTTTAGGGATACACAGGAATTAACAGGAAATATATCAGTAATAGCCTCATTTTAGAAACTAAAGTCAATCTTCATTTAAAAATATTTATCATCAAGCACAACCCCATTCTTCACATAAACTTCCAAGAGAACAAACAAAACTTACTAATAATAAGTGAGCACTTCAAAAAATAATGCTGTATATATTATATATACATTTATATATATTTGCATATTATATATACAGTATATACATGAGCATACTTATTCATGTTCATCCATCTCATAACTACTATATACACACAGTAATCTTCTCTGCAGTATATCTTTTCTAAACTACATTTTATGTCATTTACTATAATTATTTGCATATGTTAAAAATATTGTGTTAATATACATACTTAAAATTACTTATATGCAAACAAATTGTTTTGGTATAAAACCATGTTTTCGTTAAATTACTTGTATGAGTCTTTTAATACTTGTCTGTAGTGCAATTTAAATATTTGCATGCTATTGCACATTTTTAAAGTGACGTCCAAGCTGTTACAGAGTTTGACACAACAAGCAGAAGTGCACATACATTTTTTAGAGTTTTGTGGATGATGGAACAAATAAAATTATGCTCACCCCTTAGATATACCCCCCCCCCCCCCCCCCCCCCCCGGTTTGAAACACCTTTTGTAAATTACCAGGTTACTCAGTTCATATTGCTTTATATAGCACTTTTCAAATTTATTATTTATTTTCTTGTTTTCTTTTAAACAAGATTCACTCTGAAAGACTGAAAAGCCAATAGAGATGTCATAATCAAGAATGTTTTAAGTTTGGGCTAACATGGTAAATTCATGTTTATGTGACATGTGTTGTTTGTATGACCTGATAATGACACACCTCACTCATTGACATCTCTACCTACCACAGCTGAGGCTGGAATCAACAAGACCCGTTCCGTCATACGAGCCTCGCAGGACGTTTGGGCTGAGGGTAACTGGGGACCCAGGGGCCACAGTGGGACTGGTGGCAGTCGACAAAGGCATCTACGTCCTAAACAACAAGCACCGGCTCACGCAGAAGAAGGTCCTTTATATTTTATTTTTAACTTGTTTGATGGAATTATTTTGTACCAGGTATGCATGAAAGCTCTGTCTGTTCTTTCTTAATAGCCTGTTACACACTACTCACTGCATACTGTTTGGGAATAGTACTTAGTGCAACTTCCAGTCAGCCATTATTTTGCAGGATGCTGGATCCAGCTTAAATGACATATGTTTTTGGTTTTTGAAACAAAAAGTTAATGCTGCAAAAATCATATGAGTGATTCATTTGGCTTTTTATGACTTTCACAGATGAACATGTATCTTTCAGATGTGTGATGCCCACGTAAGAATTTGAAAACTATTAGTTTACCTAAATTTGATAAGCTTTATTGAAAAATAAATTAGGGATGCACAATACTAGATATTTGCCAATACAGGATATGTCGATATTTCCAAACCCATTATTGCCAATACTGATACCGGTACTGATATTTTGTGTCAAGAGCACTTAACTATAATTGAGTTGTTCCTTTCATGATTGCAGTCCATTTGTTTGAGAAACAGACGTAAAGCAAAAAAATATTTTTTTCTGTAGTTACTGATATTTTTGATTCATTGAAGTGCTGATGGAGTTATAATGAAGTAAATCATCATGGTACATTTTTAAATTTGGCCTGTATTATAGCCAATAAATGAAATATTTATGGACAATTTTTATGGTCAAAACATTGGCTGAAAATATCCATAAAATGTTCATTTCTACTAATACGATACGATAATAATACGATAATTAGCTACCATAATCAGCTTTCCAGGCAAATAATTGCAGATACCTATATTGGTACAATTATAGTGTGCATTCCCAATAAAAATGTGAAAGATTTGTCACCGTTGCTATATATATATATATATATATATATATATATATATATATATGTATATATATATACATACATATATACACAAACTCCATGACTGAAATTAAGAGGATTCTGAGTAAATCGGAAGGTCTCTCTACACCGGACACAGACACTTTTTTAAAATACAAAAAGTCTCTTTTGCACAATATGAAACCTTAATTTTACTTTAAGTAACTGTGCTGTACTAATTCATGGTTTTGTTTTGTGTTTTAGTTAGAAAAACTTTATGTTTCTGTTCAAAATTACTACACCAGATTCTAATATTTCCCAGTTTTAATATATTATCATCATTATGACATCATAATGATGACATCATATTGTCATCATTATCTATGTCTGTTTCCCCCTATAAAGGTGTGGGATATTGTAGAGAAGTACGACACAGGCTGCACACCAGGCGGAGGAAAAAATGGTCTTGGTGTGTTCTCCGATGCTGGGCTGCTGTTTGAGTCCAACACTGCCTCTGGGACTCCGTACAGACAAGGTAGTTTTTCTTTCCTCTCTGTGTCTTCATTCTTAATGTATTTAATGTATAACTTCACAATTTGCTGCAAGTGTATCCAAAGACATCAAGAAGTGCACACAAATTTAAATGTTTCTCATTCTTAATTACCTTTGGTCAGTCTGAAGAGTATTTAATTCTTTAATGCGTCTCAAATGAGGATGGTCAAATGCGTGTATTTTCAGCTGTGTTTTGTTTGTGTTTTCAGAATTGAAATGTCCTGAACCAGCCAGGAGGAAAAGAGCCACCACTATAATGGAGGTCGCAACCAGCTTAGGTAAGACGGACAGGAAGAGTACTAAACACTAGAAAAGCACTAAGAGAGCACAGACCTCCACCAAGCAGCTCAGTTATGGCAGTAACTTTTCCACAACCCCTGTAAAAGATACAATTCTGGTTCACCAAGTGCTCCAATTGGACGGCTGAGTCTCCGCTCATGTCTGTCCATGTGGAGAGCTCCCTTTCAGTGCTTGCAAGGGAAGCTGGGAAATGGAGTCACATAGGCTTCAAAATGTCAGTTTGCAAAGTAACTACAATTCCCATAAGTAAAAGGGGCAAAAACTCTCACAGCAGCTAAAGACAAACAAATGGGACCCCCATAATAAACTTCAATGTCATTTTGTGACAGGCTGTTTACAACACCTCCCAACTCATACTTCTAACAAGCACAGTATGCTACATACTGTATGAATCAGCAGTATGTAGACTGCCAAATGGCTGTTGTTTTGCAGGATGCTAGATCTGGCTGTAGCCATCTGCCAACACCCCCCCCCCCCCCCCCCCCCCCAACATGCTGGTGCTTTGCATTGTGGGAAACAGTGCACAAGGTATTATATTCATCATATTAACAAATACAGTCTACTACTGCAGCAGTTCTCAACCTGTGGGTGGAGGCCCATGTGGGTCTCAGAGCTGTTTTTAGTGGGCGGTGAATAAATCAGGTTAAAATGTGGCAAAAATGTCTTCAGGGTATGGAGGCCTAAGAGGACAAACATCCATCAGAGTATATCAGAGTATAGCCACTAGAATAAACCAGAATACACCACTGGAAGGTGGGTCTGTATGTTGTTGAAATAAAAAAGAAAAACTTTGTGGCATAAACACCCCAGCTGCTATAGCCTGCAATCATGAGACAGAAGAGAGGATAATTCTGAGATTATCTAGAGCTAGATGTTGACTGGAGATTAATTCCCTTATCATTTTTTGAATGTCTAGTTAACTGCATATACATTCATCTCTGTTGAAAAAAGAGTGGTTAATAATTGAACAGTTGGTGATGGTATGTTGGGCCTGGTTTATAGAAGGCTTTCCATCGGTCTGATTGTTTTTTTTTTTGTTTTTTTTTCTTTTTTGGGGGGGGGGTTTAAAATGAAATTCTGGAGGACTTTTATGTCCCCACCAATGTCAAAATCAAACCTACGCCCTTGATTTCAGGTTTTTTTTGCGAGTGTGAATGTGGTTTCAGACTACATTCATACTGCAGACAAAGTTTTTTCCAATCAGACCCAGACCACTTTCAGATGTGGTCCTAAACCAAACATATAATCATATGTAAATGATCTGCATATCACAACAACTTTTGGTGAAGGTTTAAGGCATTTTGAAGGCACCTCTGTTAAGAAAAGCTGAGCTAAACAACTGTTTACACAGCAAAAATTAACCTGACAAAATAAAACTAACAAAACTAACCTTTTTTGGAAATACAAGGAGAATTAAAACAGTTTGGGTGGAATCCAGTTCATCCTTGGGTATAAAATCAGTCCTTCTCAAGTTGATGATCTGCATAGTCATTAAACAACTTTACAACATTCCTGTGGTTTTTGTAGGATGTGGACATGTGTCGTTCTTTAAAGACGAAAATTAAAAGTCTGTGCCACAGCTCCACACAGCGGCCAATTCTAGCTGACTCTCTCATTTTTCATTGACCCTGCTTCCTTGTTACCCGTATGGAATTAGATTTGTGCCAATGTTATTGAGCAATACATTTTAAGAAGCAAACAAGACTTTTTGAAATGAGCAAACAAAACATGAATAAAAAAAAATCAAAATACAAAATGTCAAACAACATAATAATCTGACAAATGTTACATACTTAGAATTATATACAATATATATATATATATACAAACAGATTTTGGCAGGAAAAACTTGGGATGGATTTAACATTTGTTAGATTGTTGAAAGTGTTGTTTGCTTTGTGAAAAGTCTTGTTTTATCATATTGACACAAATCTTATTCCATGGTTACACACATATTCCTTCCTCTGATTTCATCTCTCCGTCTACACAGTGAGCAAATACCAAGATGGAGTGCAACGTGACTGCTGTCGCGATGGCTTGAAGAAACCCCCTGTTTCATACAGCTGTGAGGTACGCAGCGAGTACATTGTGGACAATCAAGCCTGCGTGGACGCCTTCCTGCACTGCTGCAAGGAGATGGAAAACCAGCGCGAAGAGAACAGAGAGGAACATCTCCAACTGGCCCGCAGTAAGAGACACAGACATCAGATGGCGTTCTTATGCCTATTACATGCAATTATCATGACGAACAAAGGGCTCACTCAAATGTTTTTGATTCGGCTTCAGGTGAGGAAGATGATGACAGTTTCATGGACAGTAATGAAATTGTGTCTCGCACCAAATTCCCTGAGAGTTGGCTCTGGAACGACATCAAACTTCCTGCTTGTTCTCCACAGGAGCCTAACTGGTAGGTCCAAAACATTTGCAAGAAGTAGGGAAGTAGGAAAATATCTCACCCTTTTTTATGACCCGTGCTGAGGGTTTTGGTGTGAAGCACAGGGCTCATCCCTTATTTACTCCTGACGCATGTATCATTTATACTCTATGCACCCACTCTGTTTAAAGGGATACACAAACATTTTCTTTGTTTTTGTGTCTTGCCTCACTCACGAATCCATGACAAGCCGATAGACTCTATTCTTTCGATTGTGCATCAAGTAACAAGGAAGAGATGGGCAAAGCTTGCCATCTGCTAGTTTGCTTAGCTCAAACACTGGGAGTCAGTGGGAAGTGTTAGCCTGCCTCTGCCTACAGTCATCAGCTAAACACTTCAGCAACTCTAAATGGTCCTGTGTGCTTGTTGTGATTCATTTTTAACCACGTTATGTTACGTTTTTTTTTTTCTTCTACTATCGTCATATTATCTTCTTACACTTGTAAACAGAGGCTGGTGGTTTGCGTTCGAAATGTTTTGTTTGTAAATGAGTCAAGTCTTTTGACCAGCTCTTAGAGGTGAATGATGAGAACCAATTCACAGCTGTAAGAGAGCCGTTCGTTTGCGAGCCATTCTTAAATTTGCAGGCAATTGCATTTAAGAATGGCTCGCAAATGACCAGAGTAGGTCAACAAAACAAAATGCATGTATAAAAACCTGTGCAAATGTGCGCAAAACTGATCTGCCACCACTGAGGATTGTGTCTGTCAAATGAGCAAAATAGCATGCACAATCCATTTAGCATGTTTGCCTTCATGAATATGCAGAATGCATGCAGATTATCAGAACGCGAAAATACTGGGAGGAGGAGATGCAAATGTGACCATTTAGCACCCACAATGTCATTTATCAAATCCGCAACTGATTGCGCTCAGTGTTTTTGCGTCTATACTGCAGCGCCTCACATGAGAGGTTATTGGTGATGAAGCTGTGTAACTGTGTGAATGCTGTCATTTAGATTATGTTTAACTGGAATCAGAAAGAGAGAAAATTAAAAATGGCGGATAAAAATATAGCATGAGGGAAAAGTGAAGACCTTGTCCATCAAAATGACACAGCAAAAAAAAGGTTACCACAACCACAGAAATAAAAATTAGCGACATATCGTCTATCCAGCAGTGCCAGTTTTTAGCTGTGTGTATTTCACAGATGGCCTCCAAAATAGCATTTATTCTGGCAACACGGATATGTCTCTGCTGGAGTTCACCAGTGTGTTTGTTTGCCTCAAACTCTACGACTTCAAACTTAATTTTTTATTTACGTCCACTCTGCTCTCCCAAACTCCGTGGTGACAACCACGTGGTAGCACACACAAAGTCCTCCTTTAAAGAGGGCGTCCACACCACTTTTGCGACTGTTGTCAATTGCGCCACAGTAGGTCACCCGCAACATGCCCAGTAGTAGCATGTGCAATTTTTTTAGTTTGCACATGCACACTCGTTATTTGGGATCTTAGTGGATCAGGCCCCATGCTGGTAATTGCAAGGTTGCAGGTTCAAGCTCAGCTCTGGCTTTCACACAGCAATGTGTCATAAATTCCTTCTCTTACTTTAAAAAATGTTTGAATACAAGTAGGAAGAGTGTTATTTACTACACAAAAAATATCTCCAGTGTTTTTAAATAAACAATTTCTTTAAATTACAACAAAGAAAATCCAATGAAAAACTGAGTAGTGGGTTCCAGACATACAACTTTATTGATTATTCTAATTTTTGATTATTCTGATTTTAGCTTGTATATTAGGCCTCTGATGCACTGATATGATTCTTTTTCAGTGACACCACATCACTTGTGAGAAATGTTCCTTTGCAAGATTCAATCACAACCTGGCAGTTCACCGGCATCAGTCTGTCCCCAACTCACGGTAAGGACGAAGTGGCATGCTTTATAAATACTTATCCATAACTGTAAACTCCTTACTCTTTCATCTCAATTTCATTTTGTTTCTTAATTTAAGGAATCTGTGTTGGTGAGCCATTAGAAGTGATCGTCAGAAAGGAGTTTTTCATTGATCTGAGACTGCCATACTCTGCTGTCCGAGGAGAACAGCTGGAGGTCAAAGCAATCCTCCACAACTACAGCCCTGATCGCATCAATGTAAGTCTGAATCTCTCAGCTGTAAGAAATCAGGACAAGAACAAGCTGCTCAAACGGCTAAGTTCAAGCACTCTCTTAGAAACAGCAGTTAACAGCTCTTAATGTTTGGGGTGTCGATGGCGCAGTCTGATAGTGAGCTTGGTCAGTAAACAGAAGGTTACAGGTCGAGCCCAGGTCTGGCTGTCACATGGTGAGTTGTCCTTGGGCAAGACACTTAACCTCAACTTGCTCCTACTGCTGCATCTGAATGTTTTTTCCAGCCAAGATTCAACAAGGTACTTGACCAAATAATTCTAAGTCTTGTAAATTGTATAATGACTAACAGTCTGATACATGTGTGAAGTGCAGTCAAATGAACACCCAGTCCACAGAGGCAAAATCTGGGTTATTAACAGTCCAAAGTTCAGTACATGGTGAGGCAAACAAAACAGGTAGAGGTATCTGAAAACACAAGACAAAAAGGCAGAGTCAAAACTAACCGGGTCAAGATCATGAACGAGACTACCATGAAGCGTGCTAGAACGTAACATGAAGACAACAAACTGGAGACGAGACAGAAAGAGACAAGGGGTTAAATACACAAGGTGATTAGGAGTGATTAGACACAGGTGCGGGGAGAACAATCAGGGAACAGCTGTGCTGAGGAGGGGAAAGGACAAAGGGGAACAGACCTGAAACGGAGACAGGGGTTAGTGACTTCTAAATAAAACAGTAAACACAAGACATGAAATAAGAAAGGTAGAAAGAACTTAAGAGACAGGTGATCATGACAAAGACAGCGCTCACCTAACGCTAGTATTAGCCGATGTGTTATGGGAAGTGAGTTTCAAATGTACAGTGACTCCAAGCTTGTGACTGCTTCCAGTTCTTTGAGCTTTTGCTCCAAACCTCAGTAGCCAATCAGCAGGTGCCTCCCTAAAGCCCGCCCATGATCAGAATGGGCCAGAATTACAGACAAAACCCAAAGGAGCGCAAAAAAACAAGTTTGGAACACAAAAAATTATTGGCACAAACAAAATTTTGATCATTGCAAACAAAACATGTATTGTTAAACAAATAAAGTACAGTTACTTTGAAAGATTACATAGGTATTTTGTTTGCAATTTATCTATTTTGATTTTTATGGTTGATTTTTGTTTGTTCAATTCATAAAGTGTTGCTCACTTCTTAAAAAAGTGTTGCTCAGTAACACTGACACAAATCTAATTCCATATGAGTAACAAGGGAGCAGAGTCAAGAAAAAATGTTCAATGTAAGAAGTCTGGAGAGAAAAAAAGAGTGTCTGCTAGAGAATTGACTGCTGTGTGGTGCTGTGGCACAGACTTTAAATTTTCATCTTTACATGCATTACTTGTTTCTCTAAGCTCCTCAAACCTGAGCCATGTTCCTTATTGTCTGTCCCTGAAGGTGCGTGTGGATCTGATCGAGGAGGAGCATGTGTGCAGTGCAGCCTCTAAACGTGGACGATATCGTCAGGAAGTCAATGTTTGGCCTCAGTCCACAAGATCAGTACCCTTCGTCATTATTCCCATGAGGGAAGGACAGTACCGTGTCGAGGTCAAAGCAGCTGTGAGGGACTCATCTCTCCATGATGGTATCATGAAGATGTTACGTGTGGTGGTAAGACAATCTCTCTATGTGTCTGTTTTGAGATATTCTTGCTAGGTTACATTATCACTACTGTTAAATACACTCACTGGCCACTTTACAAGGTACACCCTTTCAACTGTTGTTGTGCTAATTACATGGCAGCAACTTAATGAATTTAGGCACATAGACAACATGCTCAACTTCAAACTGAGCAAAATTGGGAACAAAGGTGATTGTACAGGCTTTGAACGTGGCATGGCTGTTGGTGCCAGACAGGCTTGTCTGAGTATTTCAGAAACTACTGGGATTTTCGTATGCAACCATCTTTAGGGTTTACAGAGAATGGTCCAAAAAACAGAATGATCAGAGTGGTTCAAAAAGGAAAGGCTGCAGTAACTCAAATAACACCTTGTTACAATCAAGGTATGCAGAAGACCATTTCTGAAGGCACAACACATCAATTTTTATAGCAAATGGACCACATCTACTGCTGCTCCTGTTCATTAAGGACAGGCTACACTTGTACTGGCTCATCAAAGTTAAGACGGTTGAAAGACTGGAAGATGTTGCCTGGTCTGATGAGTCTCAATTTCTGCTGCTGCATTTAGATGGTAGGGTCAGAATTTGGTGTAAACAACATGAAAGTAGGGATCCATCCTGGCTTGCAACAGGTTCAGGCTATTGGTGGAGGTGTGATGTTGTGGGAATATTTTCTTGACACACTTTGGGCCTTTTAGTACCATCTGAGCATCATTAAACACCACAGCCTACTTGAGTATTTTTGCTGACCATGTCCATCCCTTTGTGACCAAAGTGCACTCATCCTCTGAGCAGCTACGTCCAATACGATAACATCCCATGTCCATCCATCTATCCATTATTGATACTGCTGATCCTTTTTGGGGTCGCGGGGCTGGAGCCTATTACAAGTGACGTAAGCAGGAGGCAGGGTACACCCTGAACCAATCAACAGCCAATTTGGGGGCCACATCGAGAGACACACAAACATTCACTCTCACACTTATACCTAAGGGCAATTTGGAGCTAATGAGCCTAATGAGCATGTTTTTGCTCTGCGAGGAAGCCAGAGTGCCTGGAGAGAACCCACGCATGCACGGGAAGAACATGCAAACTCCACACAGTAAGGCCCTGACCGACACAGGGATCAAACCTTCTTGCTGTGAAACACATGCACTACTTGCTGCGCCACTGTGCCACCCACACTCTATGTCACAAAGCTCAAATCTTCTCAAATTGGTTTCCTGAACATGACAATGAGTGCATTGTACTCCTGTGACCTCCACAGTGACCAGATCTCAATCCAATAGACCATCTTTAGGATGCAGTGTAACAGGGACATCCCCCTCATGGATGTGCAGCCAACAAATCTGCAGCAACTGTGTGATGCTAAATGGACCAAAACCTCTGAGGAATATTTCTGTTGCTTCTTGTTGAATCTATGCAACAAAAGACAAAAGGGTGGCCAACCCAGTATGATCAGGGTGTCCCTTACAAAGTGGCCAGTCAGTTTATTTTTGAAAAACAATATATACGAGACTTCTCATGTGTGTCCTTGATGTTGTCCTTCCAGCCTGAAGGTGTTTTAGTAAAACATCCTCAGATTGTGATTCTAGACCCTGCTCATAAAGGTGTAGGTGAGTAGAACTTTCCTTGCTACAGTTCATACTAGCTAAATTTTGTGCCATGATCATTTCATAATTGACCCACTATGTCCCTCCTGCTTTCACATTTAGGTGGTAAACAAGAGGAAACCCTGAACAGTGGAATCCCTCAGAAAGATTTGGTTCCAAACGCACCAACCAGCACACAGATCTCTGTGACAGGTGAGGTACAGTCTTATGCCCCTACACACTAGAACAGCATTTCTGATCATTTTCTCTGTCAAGGTACCCTTAAAAATGTGAGAAACCTCAGGTAACCTCTGTCAAAATGTGCTCATAAAAAAGGAACAGTCTACACCCCTCTGATCACACTTACAGACACAAGCGGTTGTAATCTAACATATTTTTACCAATTCTTTACTGTAAGGTCCTGAGCCTTGAATGATGCACACAGTCATGATATTATTGTAGCTTTCAGGGCTTTCTCTGACAATTTTGCACATTGCATCACATGCTCTTGTCAGTGTTGTACACGTTTTGAACCTATGAAATCATCACTTCATCTTTCCTCACTGCTGGGTTATCACTGGATGATGAAGTTAATGCCTCAGCTTCAGGACTGTGATAAAACTAGCTTGTTTGCAGTAGCTGCTAAATTTTGTTGTGCACAATCCCAAAACATCTGCAAGATGGAAAAGTATGCTATTTGCATTAGCCTATTGATTTAGCAACTCAGACCTTAAAATTGCGATATCAGGAGAGAAGGCACTTGAGACAATCTTGTCAAAGATCATATACTAGTAATTATATGCTAATAATTTGTGTAATCCTAAAATATGCATTAAAGATTGCATATCATGCTTATTTTAATGTGTATACCCTTTAATGTATTTAACATATCCTCCATGTGATAGAGCACTTCTTTGACCAAGACAATAAGTCTGTGGGAACAGGACCTCTCCCCCTCACCATGGTAATGGCCCAGTATCTGCTTGAAATGTTCTGTCCCAAATAGACGTACCAGTGTGACAGCCTACCATTGTTTTAAGATCATTCTAAGCCCATTAGCTCATGCAAGCTTATTGCAGAGCAGAGACATTATAATTAATGCAGAGTTGTTGACAATGTGGTGCTGGGCAGCACCAAACTGACCAATCACCACAAAGTAGACGTGCAAACCAATCAGAGTGGACTGGACCCATGTGGGAAAGGGAAAAGGGAGCCTCAAAAGATCCTAGATATAGAAATTGTAAACATACCCTAGCAGTCAAGCAAAATGAATATATGAACCTGAGTTGAGGCAAAATATGGACTCTTAAAAATCTTTGGATAGAACTAACAAGAACAGACAGGTTTTTGGTTTTGACAGAACAATTTTCTGTAAATCAAGTGAGTGTTTGCTTTTATTAACAATTTTTTGAATTTCCTTTGCTGGAATCATTGGCTCTGGTCTCGGTGGTGTGTGTAAGACACACTGGACAACCTGTTTTAATGACTGTGAGCATTATTATACGTGGCATTTATGTGAACATATATAAATATGAATCAAAGTTAAGACAAGATATTGGTTCTTTAAGGTAGCACAAAGACAGGAGAAAGACTGCCTTCAAGCTTAGAAAATCAAATCTAAGACCCCTTTCATTTAAGGAACAAGATCAGTGGAGGGCACCCAGACTTCTGTTAACCTCTTACTATATCATTTTTACCTTGGAAATTTGTCTGCAACTTTAAAATTGATTAAAAAATGATTCTGTGTATGGCAATCACAGTAAGTGCTTTATGTTAATGTAACAGCATTTTGCTGTAATATTTACATTTACCTACTGTAAAATGTCTATACAGTAAATGACTGAAAAGGGCAACATGGCTTTTGCCTGCTCTATTGTAAAGCATCTATATATAACAATTTTTATGAATTGGTGCCGTACAAAAAAGATTGTTTGATTAATTGATTAAGAGAAATATCGTCACAACCAAAATTCTATTTTGCCCGGGAAAACTGACCAATGGTAGGCAAAATTTCTCTTCGTAAATATTTACCTTCTTTTATTTTTTTAAACTTCTTTTTATCACACAAAACATAACATACAAATATTAGATATCAATGCAAGCACATTTCCCGCTGGGCAGTTCAAATTGTCCACACATATGAGTATCCACAAAATGTCCACACATAACCCCTCTGTACAGGAAAGGTAGACACTTTCTGCAATTTGTGAATAGTTCACTGGCAAGGACCACATCACAAATAGTATGTATCTGACCATTTAATTAAGATTTTGGAATATGTGGAATAAGAGTGATGAATATACAACATGAGATATGTTGTGAGATAGGCGGTCTGGAAGGACGTCGTGAAGCTTGGCAGAGGGAGATTTCAGGATGAGGTTTTCGCCACAGCATATCTTGCCCAAGCTGATCTCAACCACATGTGAAGTAAAGGCTCTCTATCATTGCACACTGAAGTAGCCGTGGAAGTCTGGAGAGATAAGAGAGACTTTGGGGACACTTGTAATGTCACTTGAGAGGCTGGGGGTGAAGTTGATGGGAGTAACTTAAAATGCCATTTGTTCAATAAATATCAGTAGCCCATACTGGCAACACCCATGGAAAGTGTCTGGGAATGGGCAGGACCCTTAAAGTTGATCCGGTAGTGATTGGATAATGGTTCTATCAGTCACGTTCATTATGAGCCAACTAGATAAAGTAGTAGGCGGGGGCTACTACCATGGTGTGAAATGCGAAATGTAAGCCTAGAATTGAATGACTTTTGCCGAATCCTGTTTGAGTAGAGCAAAAGCATCACTTCTATTGAGAAGTGCTTTCAGTATTGTTATATGTCTTTTGTTTAATACGGAAACCTGCTCCGATCTGATAAAACTGCTCCTGAAGCTGGTAGTGATTATGTTGGTCTTGGTTTTGCCAGCAGCTCTTGTCTCTTCCTGTTCTGAAGGTTACTGATTGGGCCGTGCCTCTAGGGCCACTTGCAGTAATTGAGATTGGAGTTTGACTTCTCTCTTATTTGGACGAAGGGTCGAAGGGATGAAGGACAGAATAGTCAAAGGAAGGAGGGTTCGAGGGGATGTGGGGTTGAAGGGATGAGGGAAGGAAGGATTGAAGGGAAGGAAGGGTGGGGAGCCGGCGAGATGGATATGTCTGATAAAGACACTTAAATCAGTGGATCCAGCTGCTGAGTTAGATTGTAGCATGTTGCATTTGAATCTGGACAAGACTGACGCTGTTGATGCTAGAGCCGTGTGGGTAGGAGAGGTCAATGATAAGGCTCTTTTGATTTATTCTCAAGTGTGCTGCGTGGGACCAGAGTTGATTTTTGTTTCTCTGTGTTACAACCTGAATCCAACAGAGGAGTTGGCTATGGCAGGAGGAGAAGGAGCTGCACTGCAATGTGTGGTTGCAGAGAGAGTAAAGGAAAAGGATGTCTGGAAGACAGGATGTTTATAGACGGGAATTTTGTGGCCTGCGAGTGCAGGGTGAGACTCGCAGTCAGGTGCGGTGTGTAATACGACCTGATTCCTGACAGAGGGGGCAGTTGAGGCTGGCTAGCTATTTGATAGGAGTGGTGTGAAGAGGACCGCTGCCTGTGCCATCTTCAGTCTGAGGTTCTTGTCGACTGTGTAGTTGAGGCCCAAAACCTTACAGTGTTGTAGTCAATGGGCTCTAATTTCCTGGCGCAACTCAGGGTGCCGCAGCCAACGGTAATTTTGTCCAGCGCAATTTGGTAGACCGGCTGTGCCGAGATGGGTGTGACGGCGCACCGGGGGAGGTGTCGAAAGATTCAGCTTGGCGCAGTGACAATTTCGTGCCAAATAACCCTGCGGAAGGTGCGCTAAAAGCTCGCCAGCTCCAACCTGGTCTATTCTCGGCGCAGGCGAGGCGCACCCTGTGCAGTGGTAATTTGGCTGACAGGTGCACTGTGCGCACACGTCACCAAAACCTCACAGGCAGGTGTCCACAGTGTCAGGCACATTTCAATGCAATAAACAATCACAACAACCACTATTTAATGTAACCGTCTAAACCAGCACATACATTTGTATCTACATTAATTGTCCCGTCACATCTGATGTCAGATCAGAGACGTTTGTCATAACTAACGAGTTCATATCTCTCAGCCAGCCACAAACAGCCACATCCTCCAATACGGAGTATCTGGCTTCTCTCATCTCATGAAATTCAAAAGAAAAGAAAAAAGAGAGAGACGCTTGCTGAATAAATGTAAGTCACTCGGTGTCTTAAGGATTTACCTGTGATTGCCCATATTTCTCTGTTTTAATCTTTATTCGTAACGTGATCTAAAAAGATGGAGTACATTATTGCAAGGAGGATGAGGAGGAGATATATTTTCACCTAAGGCGTTGCACCTGTATCATTCCCTCTTGCACCTTATTCGCATTACTTACTGTATCATACTTTGTTATTCTATTTTGCACCTTATCTTTATTATTTTATTATATTTTTATCTTATTATTCTATTTATTTTTATTTCGCACCATACTTTATTGTATTTCTCTCACACTGTTTTGCACTGACTGAAGGGCTTTTGCAATTTCGTTGTACTTGTTGCAATGACAAATAAAGTTCTATTCTATTCTATTCTATCCGATACTATTTGGCGATGACAGACCAGGAATGCAGGTAGATCACAAGCATGATTAATGGATTAGCCTGCTGCCGTGTTTAAATGTAATTATCATTTAAATTTTGTACTCCTCTTTATGACACAGGAACAGATTACTCTGTCCTGCGAGGTGGTCCACACAGTGACGCGCATCGTGGCCTCCAATGTGCTGCAAAAGTGACAGCGGCTTTTACTTCTGGTTCAGTGTTTTATGCAATCAGCGTGCAACACGGTCTGTCTTGAAGTGTCGCAGACAAACGGAGTATTGAAGTATGGTCGAGTATAAATAGGCTTGTCAGCTGATTGGAGATGTGGTTTGTGGCGTGGTCCAGCTCCCGGATTTAAGTAAATATATTAGCCTCATGCTAGGAATAGCATGCGAAGGTCATTCAAAATACGCTTAGAAATAAAATAATAGAAATCAGATGAGTAAGCATCTTAACAAAAATGTTTCACATTTTTGGGTGAAACAATGCTCGAGATAAGTATTTTATTCAATAAAAATTGACGTGTGTGTGTTTTTTTTTTTTTTTTTTTTTTTTACAAAACTGTATATTAAATAGTTAAAGGTAAAGTTAAATAAATTATAATACAGCAAGTTTTTGGTAACTGAAGATGCATTATGTAAGTTGTACAATAATGTACCGCAATGAAACTGTAAATGAAAATACAGTAATTATGTTGTGAATTGAAATACAGTAATAATACCTAGTTACAATAATACAATAATTAAACTGTTATGGAAAATACAGTAATTATTCTGTAAATTAGAATAGAGTAATGCTACTATAAAGACATTTACTGAAACTAACTGGCATGTTGTTATCAGTAAGTTGATGTAAAGTTTACAGCAACCTTTTTAGAGTGACCACAACATTTTAACATCTCTTTGTCTGTGTAAAATGGTATTCTCATTTGGAGTACTTTGTGCATGTGCATGTAGGGAGAGAAGAAGTTTCTGTACTGGTGGAGAAGGCCATCAGCGGAGAGTCAATGGGATCTTTAATCTACCAACCATCTGGCTGTGGAGAGCAGAACATGATTCACATGACCCTGCCCGTCATCGCCACCACGTACCTGGACAAGACAAACCAGTGGGAGACTGTGGGCTTCCAGAAACGTAACGAAGCTCTCCAGCACATCAAATTTGGTAGGTAGAACTGATGTGTCTATGAGCACAATGCCAGAGGTGTTTTGATTAAAACCTTCGAGAGTTCAAAAGACTTCGGGAAGACCCCATCTTCAGGATAAAGGCAGGGTTTTGTTATAATAATATCTGAATAAGGAAAGTTACAGTGGATGAGAGGCGGGGTCCATCCTGGCCTGATCTGTAGAGACAAACAATCATTCACGCAGACTCTCACACCGAAGGGCAATTTGGAGTCACCAAAGGTCCTAATGAGCATGTTTTACTCTGTGGGAGGAGACCGGAGTACCTGAAGAAAACCCACACATTCACAGTTAGGTCATGCAGACTCCCACAGACAGACCTTGACCAACCTTGGGGGTCGAACCAGTAACCCTCTTGCTGTTAGGCATGAGCACTAATCTGTGTGATCACTGTGCAGCCTTCATAATTCATTTAGATTTAAATAACATTTTTTTCTTCTTTTTACAACAAAAAAACTATTTTCCTTCATATTAGCCTCAAATATTTCTAACATTTTACCACTGGGGTTGTTGTGCATTTATGAACAGTGGCCAACGATTCACTGTGTCATGGGGGGCACCAGAAATGTTGGGGATTTTGGTGCCACTGTTTAACAATATTGGCTATCAGAAGTGATTAATTACATTAAGTAATGGGATTTAGTTTACATTAAATCCACTTCGGGGCACCACCCATAAAGGGAAATGATAGCCAAATTATTAAGTCAGTCTCATAAAGGTTACTGACTATCAGTTTGGAACCATGATCCATAATTAATTTAATAATAATAATAACAAGTCACTCAATCAAAGCTGAAGGATTTGTAGTCCTACAGTGTAGAGGTTGGCAGGATTCACTCTTATGCAACATTAACAGATCAACAACTGATTTTCAGTTCAACATAATTTATTAACAAACCAACATGAAAACATACAATATTTAACCTAACAAAGTCCTACCAAAGTGGAGAAGACAGTTTCTAACTACATCCAACTGGGGTTCAGGCTTTGGAAGGACATGTAGGCCTCTCTATTGTTCTTTTTAGAGCATGTGGTAAAGATCCCCACAGGATCAATCTGAACCCCAGGGGTATTTTCCTCCAGAAAATGATTTACATAAAATTGTTGACCAAGCTTTTGTGTCAGGCACTATGTTTAATTGTTAAATACATAAGTAACCCGCTTTATTATGAAACCTCTTTCCAACTGTCCACATACACGCACCTCATCTATCAATTTCTCATCCCAAGTACAATATTTTCAGTCCATGGTGTTATGAAGACCTCTAATGATGAATTGATAGTTGGAAAGACTTAGATGTGATCAAGCCTACATTAGCTTCCACATTTTGGTAGGAGTTCACAAGTCAAGTTGTTTCCCACATGCCGCAAACAAAAGAAGTATCAAAGTTCTCGCGGGAATAGTTGTTTTCCCCACCCCCCTGTTATGTATCAAATCAAAAGTATCAACTTTGCACCTGCAGGTGTGGGGGTGTTAGGTCACAGACACAGACAGACAAGTTTCACCCAGCTAAAACAGCTTGGGGTCAAAATGACCCCAGAGGAACACCAGTGCGTGCAATATGTGTTCATCATATTGAAAAAATATCATCATGATGATTTTATGCTCAATCAGTTGTCCCCAACAAATTAGTTAAAGTCATGAAATATGAAGCAAAAACAAAGAAGTCAACTATTATTTTTTTGAATGATCAACACTGAATGGGTCAAACTGACCCCAAGGATAGTAGGAGGGTTAAAACCAGAACAATATACAAGTTGATACAATGTCAGGCAGCCACTGAGCAGGATTGGGTCAAGAATTTATTTGTTTATTTGTTAAGACAGTTCTCAATTTGTTTTTTTGCAGGCTATGAAAGGCAACTTACCTACCGCAAAAATGATGGGTCTTTTGCTGTGTGGGCCAATCACAAAAGTAGCACCTGGTGAGACACTCAGATATTAATGAACTCCTACATTCTGACTCATTTGCAAATGTGATTGTGTCCTGTGAAAATGTTTAAATTTCACCCATCAAACCCTCTCTTCTTTTCAAAGGTTGACCGCCTATGTTGCCAAGGTGCTGGCCATGGCCAACCATCTGGTGGCAGTGCAAAGCCACGTGATCTGTGACGCCATCAAGTTTCTGATTCTGAACGCACAGCAGCCCGACGGCATGTTCACAGAAGTCGGAAAAATGATCCATGGAGAGATGATTGTGAGTAATTTGGATCAGTTTATCATTATGATGGTAAAAGGCAGTTGACTGTGATTTCAACAGTTAGTTTGGACTTTTTAAAGTGGGGTTGTATGAGGTTCATTGAAATAGTAGATAAGTAGCACTTGTGAGGCTATACATTACTGCAGATGAAGCCAAGAGTTTAGCATAATTTGGTGAATTATAGACCAGACTAAAAAAGATGGAGTCAGGCGGTTCTGTGCTGGAAAAGAAATCCAATGCTTTACTTTTCAGCTAGCAATCTCCTTTTTTTTTTTCCTTTATTTTGTTTATTACTCTTGGTCCCATCTGCATATTATAATCAACTGTCTTTTCTTTTCCAAATTTATTTAACACCCAAACCCAAGGGTCTCCATTCCAAGCTTGTTTGTGTTAAAGAAGGTAGGTTAAAAAAGGATCTCTCGCCAAGACGTGTATGTTCGGAAAATCTGTGACGTTCAGGTCAATCTATATCTCACACTGTGTGTATTTAAAAGACACGGCTCAGTGGTGCAGCAGGTAGTGCATGTGCCTTACAGCAAGACGGTTGCTAGTTTGATTCCCATGTCGGTCAAGACCTTTCATTGTGGAGTTTGCATGTTCTTCCCGAGCATGTGTGGGTTTCCTTCCTCCCACGGACCAAAAACATGCTCATTTGGTTTACTGGTGACTCCAAATTGCCCTTAGGAATGAGTGTGAATATGAATGGTTGTCTGTCTCTCTTTGTGGCCCTGTGATTGGCTGGCGACCAGTTCAGGGTGTACCCTGCCACTTGCCCAAAGCCAGCTGGGATAAGCTCCAGCCCCCCGTGACCCTGAAAAGGATAAGCGGTATCCATAATAGATGGATGGATGTTTAAGACATATATCTACTCAAACATTTTCATTTTAAATCACTGGCTAAAATCCAGTTAATGTAAAATTTTATGATTTTTCAAAATACAAATGACACAAGGACACATAAAATATGTTTGAGTCCAAATTCAAGTGATGATGAAATATTTATAGCAATGAATGAATGAATATACCACATAGCAGATGTTAGAACATATCTCATGGATTTATTTGATTGTTTATACACTACCTGGCCAAAAAAAAAGTTGCCACCCAAAAAAAGGTCACACACACAAACATTTCGTTGGATGCCTTAAGCGCTGATTACAGCACACATTCGCTGTGGCATTGTTTTGATAAGCTTCTGCAATGTCACAAGATTTATTTCCATCCAGTGTTGCATACATTTTTCACTAAGATCTTGTATTGATGATGGGAGAGTCTGACCACCGTGCAAAGCCTTCTCCAGCACATCTCAAAGATTCTCAATGGGGTTAAGGTCTGGACTCTGTGGTGGCCAATCCATATGTGAACATGATGTCTCATGCTCCCTGAACCACTTTTTGAGTGGTAAAGTGATCGCCGATCACAATCATTCAGGATTGTTTTCCAACCACATTCCTTCCTCGAAGACGATGTTTCCCCACTATCCTTCCAGTTTGTAATAATGCGTTGGACAGTTTTTAACCCAATTTTAGTAGTTTCTGCAATCTCCTTAGATGTTTTCTCTGCTTGATGCATGTCAGTGATTTGACCCTTCTTAAACAGACTAACATCTTTTCTACGACCACAGGATGTGTCTATTGGTTGTTTAAGAAATGAGAAGCTACTCATTGCACCAGCTGGGGTTAAATGACTTGTTGCCAGCTGACAGATAATCGCTCATGTAGTAATTATTCAATAGGAGGCTCGTACCTATTTGCTTAGTTAAATCCAGGTGGCGACTTTGTTGTTTTTTGGCCAGGTAGTATATTATTATGCCTATGGTCCTATTTGAACTCTTTTAGCTAGGCTTGTTTTGATTTAAGTGCTTTTTGACTTATTTTGATTATTTTAAGTATTTTTTTAGAGTCAATTATTTATAATGTATGATGTATTATTATGTTTTAGCTACAGCCAAGTGCTAAATCCAATGAGGATCCTAATAAACATAGTATTGCTTATGTTCTCTGCTGGTCTTCCCCTGACAAGGGCAGAGCTGATCAAACATGGCTAATGTATTTCCTATTGACATAAACATGTTTGTGTTTGTGCATGTACAGGGCGACGTGCGGGGCTCGGACTCGGATGCCTCCATGACGGCCTTCTGCCTCATTGCCATGCAGGAGTCCCGTGCACTGTGTTCAGACACAGTTAATGTGAGTACAGCTCCAACATTTTCGTTGGCCCCTTTATACAAACCCAATATCTTACAAATCTCTCCACTTGTTACTTTTGGTCAGGGGTTCACTTCACATGCTTGATTCAGGGTGAGGAGGGGGGCTGTAGCAGTTGAGTGCAACCTCACTCTTGCTTTATCCAGCTGCTCTCGTACTGCTCAAGCATTGTGCAATCATCTCATCTTTAGATACAACTCAGGAAAGAAACTTAGAACACACTCAGCTACAGCTACAGTGCTAAGAAATGGAATCATTGAGACTTATCAAAGCATGTACTCAAGATTTAATGCAAAAACATGCTTTAATTATCACTTCACAATCCTGATTTAGGGAAGGGCCAGGTTTCTAGAGCAAAAGATTTGTTATAAAATGCATCATCTTCTTTGGTTGCACAATTGTGCAAAATGATACAGCTACTGATAAGTGAGAAATAAAAACCTGATAGGATTTTTGGGTTAAATCCCCCAAGTTTGTGTTAAAGCAAGTAATTGTAATTAAATATAAAGCTGTGATGCTCCAAGGTCTGAACTAAAGATTAAAATCTAAAACACCCCAGCAGAGAGGTGTTATTACCCCCGCCAAGAAGATTATGTTTTTGTGAGTGTTTGTTAGGTAATTTAACCCCTTTTGCACATACAATCCTATTATTATCAGGAGGAAAGTCTGGGCAGTCTGCTGGGATAATTCACTGGCATGGTCCTTCACACTTGCTCCTCTCAGCAGGGAGGGAGGCCAGGGGTCACCGACAGGCAGCTCACAACATCAAATATAAGTGGCCAAAGTCAGTGTTTGTAATATGCGGGCGGACAAAAATTTATTTCACAACTTATATCCTAACTTCAGTAAAACATGTAAAAAAAAGTGTATCAGTAGCATCAACTTAAGAGTTGAGAGGAGCAGCCAAGCACACAAAAATGACAATGAAGCAGCAGCACTGCGTGCACAATGATCACACTGGAGAAAGAAAGCTGCAGAGTTTCAGCTCTGTATTCAACAGCGGCTCTTTGGATGCACAAGAGACCCTGTGGCTGATCATTTTAGAGCAGTTAAGTACAGTTTTAAAATACATTTTCAGGGTGTTGAAGTCAGGGCACAAGGAAGAAGTGATACCATTTTGATGGTGATCTGAACCTGGATGCAGATCAAGGAACTTTTAACAGGATCTCTTAACAGTGGAAGATAAGGCTGTTTCCCACGTTTTTGACAATAGATGAAGTTTGCGCTCTCTGTGCACTTCTTGTTTCCTATTGTATTGTTCTTTCTGACACATATTGTTGATCTCCATCTGTTTTCATCATATTTTCATTATTTATTGTTGTCCATCCAGAGTTTGCCGAACAGTGTGAATAAAGCCGTGGCCTACCTGGAAACCCGTCTGCCCCACCTGACCAACCCATACGCTGTTGCGATGACATCATACGCCCTGGCCAATGAAAACAAAATGAACAGAGAGATACTTTACAATTTTATCTCCCCAGGTCTCAGCACACATGTCACTCAAAACAACTGCATTGATATGCTGATTATTATTCAGTGCTAAGTTTTATATAATTCTGAGGTTATTTAGGATCAGTTGCTCATTTAAAAGATCCCACCAGAGCAAGTGTCCCGAACAATACACATACTGGTCTTAAATTGATCTGATCTAATTGATTTCTCATTTAAAAGATTTAATATATTGAGACAGTTTGTTCCATTTACATCGCAGGAATAAAAATGTGTTTGTGTTTTCCCTTCTCAGAGTTGTCACACTGGCCAGTACCTAAAGGAAAGATCTACACTCTAGAGGCCACAGCTTACGGTCTCCTGGCTCTTGTGAAGACAAAGGTGAGCACTTTGTGTTCTAACAGGTCATGATGAAACTGAAAACAAACCTTAATGAGCAAACAGAGAAACCAAAAGTGCAACACTGAGAAAATACATAAATACTGATATAGAATAAACATTTGAAAGGTAGATGAGGCATTTTGTTATTAAAGGGATAGTTCAGGTTTTAAAGTGGGGTTGTGTGAGGTACATGGCAAGAGCCTGAATGTGTGTCACAGTGTCACAGCTCAGTTCTCTCTCTGTTCAGAAAAACTCGGGACAGATGCTAAGGCTTTACATTGCTGTACATGGTGCCAAACTCCCCACGTAATTAAAAGAGTTGTGAGAGAAAACAAGCTACAAAAGCAGCATGGGGTCATCACACGCTGCAAACAGTTTTTTTACACCCACTTTCTTTTCCACTACCAAGCTGCTTGATGAGGCACTATTTTGACACACGGCACGGCCTACATGCCCCTTAGCCAGCAGCATAAGGATCAAACTACGGTCTTACCTGAATTTTGCCAAATTTTGTGGGCTTCTTTTTTTTGTAATTCACATTTTGTTGTTTTTTTGAACATTAACAACAATACTAAACGTATATATAATAAGAGAGAACAAAAATAAGCATAATAAAAACAAAATAAAGAAATATGCCAGCCATTAAACTAAAATATGCAAAATAAAGGAGAGGGTTAATCAGTACGAACGTTCACAGGGCAAGCATTGGCATTGTCCATCACACCTCAACTGTTCACACATAGGCGATGTCACCCACATTCACTTTCATCATAACCTCATGTCACATTTGGAATCTTTATCACAGAGGTATCTTGATTTACCTCGCATTCAAATTATATACCTGTTCACATATACATGACCATAATCTTCTAACCTCTGACATCAACACTTCATTTTTTTCCCAGAGAACTGCCACTCACTTGATATTTTTCCTTCTTTTCAAACCATTTTTTGTAAGCCCAAGAGTTGGTTGTTCATGAAAAATCCCAGTAATCTCAAAAACTCAGACAAACCCGTTGAACAAGTGTACTTCATGTAATTCTTTAAAAATTCAGTTTCCAACATGTCCACAGTGAATCAAAATTTCAGCCTTTCTTTTTCCTCTGTCCACACAGGCCTTTGAAGATGCTGGACGTGTTGTCAGGTGGTTCACTCAGCAGCAGAAGGTGGGCGGAGGTTATGGGTCAACTCAGGTAACACAGACTCTTCTCCTAATCCTGTTGTCATGACCTTACTTAGTAATATTAATTTGAAAATGATCTCTTATTCTCTCTGTCTCTTATTCTCTCTCCAGGCCACCATCATGGTGTACCAGGCTGTAGCAGATTACTGGGCCAGTGCTAAAGAGCCGGAGTACAATCTGAATGTGGATATTGTGTTGCCGGGCAGGTCAAATCCTGACAAATACTACTTCAACAGACAGAACAGCTACCAATCCAGAACATCGAAGGTGAGACCTCTCTCTTACACAAGCTCACAATGGCCCAGTAAATTTATTTACAGGTTAATTGTTTTCTCAAACTGTGTATTTTTGTTCTGATTGGAAAATTCACTGTTTGCATGGACATGATTTGATAGCATGTATACACACAGTACATCCAGCTTCTGTCAGGAGAAGTTTTAAGGCTCAGACAGAGCTTTCAAACAAGTGTTCTAACTTTACAAAAATGATTCCTGTTAAGTTTTAATTAGCTCTGCCAAGAGGATCATGTTTTTGCCAGCGTTTGTTTTTCCATCTGTCTGTCTGTGGGGATGATAACTTAAAAAGTTCTTGATGGACTTCGATTAAATTTTAGCAAATGTGGATAAGTACACACGAATAAAATATTAGAATTTAGTGGTGGTCCAAATGAGATTGAATACAGGAATTGTTTGTGTTTTTCAGCAAACAGTCTGATCAACAGTCCCTACACTGTTGAATTAACACAAAAAAACGTAAAGTTACCTAATAATAGCAAGGGTGTGCACATCTTGGGCTCTAATTTCGTAGACCAGGCGCAGGCGGGGCGCACCTGCACCGTGCCGCACCTGCGCCGCGCCAAGGGGTTGTGTACAGGGCATTTTGCAAGCTTCGTGCACGGCGCAGTCTGGCCCAGGGAGGCGCACCCACACCACCGTCTCTCCCACTGGCGCAAATGGCAGAGAGGGAGGAAAGGAGGCGTGAGTGGGTTTAACACAGCTGAGTGTAATCTTCACCAATCAAATGAACGCCTCTCCTCGCCTTTAAATGCGCCTGAGGCGCAGTGACAATTTCACCTCGGTGGTGAAGATGGTCAGAGCCGCTGGCACTTTTGCAGCAACTGGGAGAGCACAGAGGCCACCGGGCCGCGCATCGGAGGCCACGATGCACGTCACCGTGTGGACCACCTCACGGGACAGATGTAATCTGTTCCTGTGTCATAATAGGAGTACAAAATTAAGTGATAATTACATTTAAACACAGCAGCAGGCTGATCCATTCATCATGCTTGTGATCCACCTGCATTACTGGTCTGTCCTCGCCAAATAGCAGAACCTTTGGTGAAATTATATCTCCTCCTCATCCTCCTTGCAATAATGTACTCCATCTTTTTAGATCACGTTACGAATAAAGATTAAAACAGAGAAATATGGGCAATCACAGGTAAATCCTTAAGACACCGAGTGACTTACATTTATTCAGCGAGCGTCTCTCTCTTTTTCTTTTCTATTTAATTTCATGAGATGACAGAAGGTGGATACTCCGTATCGGATGATGTGGCTGTTTGTGGTTGACTTGAGAGATGTGAACTCCTTAGTTATGACAACCGTCTCTGATCTGACATCAGATGTGACGGGACAATTAATATAGATACAAATGCATGTGCTGGTTCAGACAGCTACATTAAATAGTGGTTGTTGTGATTGTTTATGCATTGAAATGCGCCTGAGTCTCTGGACACCTGCCTGTGAGGTTTTGGTGCGCACTGTGTGCCTGTCAGCCAAAATCCCACTGCCCCTAGTGTGCCTCTCCTGCGCCGAGAATAGACCAGGTTGGAGCTGGCGGCCTTTCAGTGCACCTTCTGCGCGATTTTTTGGCACGAAATTGTCACCGCGCCAAGCAGGATCTTTCGACACCTCCCCCTGGTGCGCCGTTACACCCATCTCGGCGCAGCCGGTCTACCAAATTGCCAAATTGGCTGCGCACGGCAGTGCGTCAGACAAAATTACCACTGCGCGGGGTGCGCCACCCTGCGCCACCCTGAGTTGCGCCAGGAAATTAGAGCCCCTTATCTCATTAATAAACCTTGTCCCTGTCTCTTGTAATCTTTAAACAACTCCACTGCTTCCTCATGAGTTGTGCTCCTCTTGATACTAATTGCTGTGACCTTACCAGGATGCTACCACACTACTACACCTAAGCTCTTGATATCATGAATCTAGCTGTTTTCTGTGTGTTTGTTTCATCTGCTCATCCCTGTTGTTCTGTCTGTTTGCAGATCAATGAAATCAATCAGGATGTGAAAGTCATTGCCACAGGCTCAGGAGAAGCAACAGTGAAGGTGGGTAAAATATTCAAGTTGCCAGTTTAATTCTTTAATTCTACTTTTTCTGAATCCCCAATGAGGCAACTTTTAAAAGAGACCATATTATGCTTTTTTGAGTATTAGCTGCTCAAAATAAAATTCTGCTCAGGGCCCCAATTTGGTCAGGGGTGGCCCTGATTAGCTGTTCTTTAGGTGGTAGATGCACAATAAAGCACTTTTATGACCAAGACAAAAAGTCTATGGCATTCGAAATGTTGTATAAGCGCCCTCTTTCACCTTGTGTGAAAGATGTTAAATAAAAACATTCCCTCTCATCTCTTTTTCCAATAAAGTTACTCTCAGAATCGTGCTGTGCTCTGCCCCCTGATCCAGTCACATGACAGGGTCGCTGCAGCTCACAGCAGCAGATTGGGGATCAGTTTACTCTCTCCCTCTGCTGTTCATGTGCCCAACACTAGGCTGAAAAACCTGGTTCTGGATCTGTTTTGGCAGAGGCTTGAATAGAACGTCAGGGACTGATTGAGAATACAGGTGGATCAGGGGTACTCAGTATGTGAAAGCAAAATATGGTCTCTTTAAAATTTATGGAAAGTACTTTCATATGGTTGGTTTGTCACATTTAAAGATGCTCTTTTGTCTTTGACAGATGGTGTCGCTCTATTACGCTCTGCCCAAAGAAAAGGAGAGTGACTGTCAGAAGTTCAACATGTCTGTGCAGCTCATTCCAGGTAATTTTTCTTTATTCAGGTTGTTTAGATGCTATTTTGTCTTTTATCTTCTTCTCACCTCATTTACAACATGCAATAACAAAAAATAATATTCTATCTTGTTTCAGTGAAATTAGACAGTGATGAGACAACGTACAAGCTGAGAATAGAGGTTCTGTGAGTACAACGAAGTAACACACCTTCACAAAAACAGATCTTTCAAGTATTTCCATTTGTTTTTATCATTTCCTTTTAAACTGTCTGTTCATTTAATGCCCGATTTTCTATCAATCTATGCTTTGTTCAGTATTTTTGAGCATCAGGAAATTCTGACAATGTAACCCTCATGCTTGAAATCCTATTTATTGATTTGTTAGTGAGGGTGTTTTGTGAGCAGAAATATTGATTTTAGATTAATTTCACAAAACTGCACTAAGGACACCATTAATCCTGACCAAATCCTAAACTTTATTTGCAAAACCTAAGCAACTAACTGACAAGGAACCTCCACCATGCTTCACTGTTGCCTGCAGACACTCATTATTGTACCACTCTGCAGACCTTCAGTGAACAAACTGCCCTCTGCTATGTTTTAAATTATGACTGCAGATATTCCTCTGTACCCCACTTCCTACATTTTTGTTCATAGTTGAGTTGTTTGGCCTTGTTTATGAGATTTTAGAGGTGTAGCTTTTTGGCAGCAATTCTTACATGAAGACTTGTCCAGACAGTTGATGGTTGTCCCGTGTTTATCTCAGGTTGTCATTTTTCATTCACAAAGCAGTGATTGAGTCAGAGGGCCTGTGTATAGTTTGCACAGTCAAGCTACACAGGAGGGCATGCAGGGTTTTTGCGTAATCTTGCTAACTTTGTTTCTTTTCTGTACAGGTACAAAAACCCAGACCACGATGCCACCATGTCAATCCTGGATATCGGCCTGCTAACTGGCTTCACTGTCAATACACAGGACTTGGACTTAGTAAGAACTTAGACAGATTCACACATTAATGTAGGAAATCAGAGTTAATGGTGTGAGTAAACAGACTGTGGCTGATGGTTGAAATTCATGTCTGACTGCGTTTGTTCATCTGTCTCTCTGTGTAGTTGTCTAAGGGACGCGCCCGTACCATCGCCAAATATGAGATGGACAAAGTCCTGTCAGAAAGAGGCTCTCTCATCATCTACCTGGACAAGGTGAGCAGTCTATTGTGTCACACAGTTCTCTCCCAAGTAAAAATAAAGTAACTTGTCTTTAGAATAACAGTGTGTAAATCAAACTGGAAAAGAAGAGGCTGTGTCAAACAGACAAAGTAAACAGCAGGCATTGTGTTTGGACATCATGGACGTCCTGTACTCCAGGCAAAACACACCAGAGGTCAAATAGGCAAAAAGGTTTAATGGTTTACCTGGCAGAGTTTGGTACACAAAAAGACAGTCAGTGTAGGCAATAGGTTACAAAATTCGAGGCAAAAGGCAAGGTCATAAAACAAGCAAGGTAATGCACGACAAGACTAGACTATGATTAGTGCTGGGACGAAGACTTGACGTGAGGTGCGACAAACTGGCACAGGACAATGGGAGACGTGGTTAAATACAAGAGGTAATGAGTGGTGATGGGAAACAGGCGGGTGAAACAATCAGCAGGCAGGTGTAACAAGACGGAGGCAGTGCAGACAGAAACAAATCTGAAACCAAGACAAAGGTTAGTGTCTCAAAATAAAACAGGAAATAAAAGACAACGACATGAATGTGCCAAAATGAGAGAAAACTTGACTGACATGACACTCTGATGGTATGGGAGTGTGTAAGTGCCCATGGTATGGGTAACTTGCATTAATGCCGAAAGGTACGTACAGGTTTCGGAGCAACATATGCTACCATTGAAGCAATGTCTTTTTCAGGAGCATCCCTGCTCATTTTAGTAAGACAATGCCAAGACACATTTTGGATGTGTTACAACAGTATGACTTCATAGCAAAAGAGCGCGGGTACTAGACTGGGAAAGAGTTCCACCTACAAAGCTTCATTAGTGTCCTCAGTTCCTATATGCTTTTTGAGTGTTATTTAATGTCATGTTTGTGTTTTTATGTATTTTCGCTGTTTTTTATTTGTAGTGTGGTATTTTTCACTTTGTATTGCTTTACATGATTGTTGCTTCATAAATTAGTAAATCAGCCTTGTATCTGCTTCACTTTTCTTCATTTCTGTCTCATTTTTACTGTCCGCCTCTCTCCACAGGTTTCCCACACTCGTCCAGAGGAGATCTCCTTTAGGATCCACCAGAAGCTGAAAGTTGGAGTCCTGCAACCAGCTACTGTGTCCGTCTATGAGTACTATGACCGTAAGTCTCAGGGCGTTCCCAGTCTTTTTGTTGTCCCTGAGAAGAGTCAAACCTACATGATAAAAAGATGTATACATTTCTGTGAAAACAGAAACATTAATTTTAAAGGTCTTCATGGATAAATTCAAGAAAAAATGGGTGTACATACACTTGCTTGTGCAAAGACCTTTGATGAAAGCATGGCCTCTTTTGTTTTTATTGTTTTATAAAAAAATATGTGGTCACACTTTCTATGAAGGCCCTACGTGTGATGCAATCCTCAGATTATAACCACATTTGTAATGTAACTCACTGTTTTATTATCTGCTTATAATGCTGTATAAACATAGTTATAAGCACTTGTGACAGTTAATAAAGTTTCATAATAGAAATCCTAAGTCATGGCAATACCGGAATCAATAGTTATACGCATATTAGTAGTGCGTTGTATTTTGCACATAACTATAATGCAAAGATCTGTTCATAACACATGGTATTATTATTTTACTTAGAGCATCTTATAACCGTATACAGTGACCCTTAATCACGTAATGCATTATAACATTGTTTACAATGTGTTATTAATCAATTATAAATTATTTCAAGCAGAAAAGTTGATCTTTAGAAATACAGTAACACCTTACCTCATTAATCACAGGATGAATTACGGTGTGTCCGATTTTTTTTCTGTCATGAAGCATTATAAATACTCATATGATGATAACAATAATTTCTTATTATTTTTAAAATACAACACACTGTAATTATGCTTAAACAGTGGCATTTTAATGACATGATTTCTATTCTGAAGCATTTTAAACTGTAACAAATATTTATAATTATAATTTTACAGTATTATAACCACATTGTCACACATCATGTTGCATCACATATGAAGAGGACCTTCATAGAAAGTGTTACCAATTACCTCAAAGCTGATAGAGCCCCACGTCCACTGAGAAGCTCAGGCACCCCTCCCAGTTTGGCCTGGGCCCTAGGTTGGGAACCAAGGTCTTAGAGGACGTGCTGTTCTAGCTGCTGAGTTAAAGAAATCATAACCTTTTGAAATGAAAAAGAAGGAAGTAGCAGAACAAGGATTTAATTTAGCTGAGAAATGCTGAGATTTAGGTTATTACCTTTTGACAGAATTCACTGAAGGCAGTTTGGACTGTGGCACCCTAAGAGGTTTTTTAAGGGATTAGTCCAATGGGGTCACCAAAAATCTTAGTGCAGTGCACCAAAACATAAAATAGAATTTAATTAAATTTCATTGTATTTTTTTTAATACTTATACTCTTTTTTATTTTTTTATTTAAAAAACATTTATTAATACTGTATGCTTTACTGTAACTTTATTTATCCTCTTTGAAATTCCATATTTTGTATTTCATGTCATGAGCTGACAAACTACATACACCAGTTATCTCAATGAAATCAAATGTATGAACACCAGATCAGACAAAATATGAACTCTTTGAAAAAACAGTAACAAGCAACTCAAAAGTAAGGTAATCAGTTACGTTTGATATGAAATAAAAATTACCACTGGAGAGTATACAATGATTGGCAAAAATGGGATTCACTGACATCACATGCAACTGAGTACTACCTCCACTCCACTTGGCTCTGTCCCCCAATTAAACCCTTTTGGGGTTCAGTCATGCATAAACTCTCCTTCATTTTGGGCTGCAGCATCCCAGTCTCCCCTTCTGTCTGCCACCAGCCAACATTCAGTAAGCCGTGGTAACTGCCAAGAAAAGCGTACTTCTCAACTGGAAGAATAGGGATCAGCTTTCAATAACTCACTGGGTCAATTTATTTTTACAACATATAGAAATGGGAAAACTCAAAGCAGAAATCAACATCCATGTAAACCACTTTGATCGTCATTAGGCCCCCTTTGCTCAACTCAGTTCTTCAAAACCATAAACAGGCACCAATGACGCCCCCTCAGGTGTTGGGGAGACCAACACGTCGGCTCTTTAAAAAGGAAAAACTGGTCTGAAATAAGGGAAAGAGAAAATGATAACCATTTATACTGATGTTTTGTTAGCCTAATTTGGGTTTTTCCATTTTCCATTGCATTACTCTATTTCCAACTCCTTTGTTTGCCTAGTTGCTTTTTAAAAACTATTTTGTCTTTCTTTTTGTCTCCACTGTTGCGTTTGCTTTTGTTGGTAGCTCTCCTCTCCCTACATAACTTGGTCACGTGTTAACTACGGCCTTTGTAATGTTTTTTATTTTGCACAATTAAATAAAAATACTTTGCCAGGGAGTAATTAGTCCCTCATCAAAATTTTTGAGCAACGTGCCCAACACGTCTCTGTTGTTATGAGTTTGCAGCATTTCAGGAAACCCCTTCAAAACTTTGCTCAATGCCCCCCTTTGGCGGGAAGCTGCCCTGATCCTTATATATATTTTTCATATTTAATAAACTGTTGTTAATATTATGTGTTTATAGATCTTTCTGTTCTGCTGCAGAAACACAGTGTATGAAGTTTTACCACCCAGAGAGGAAAGCTGGACAGCTTCTGCGACTCT